>JAJOZX010000631.1:0-235000 GCA_023014485.1 Bathynomus jamesi
ATGACATCCTCAGGAACACTGAAGTACATAAAAAGGTTAAGCCTATATATAGGTTACAGAAAGAAAAAAAAGAAAAATAAATAACATACATACACACACACACATATATATATATATATATATATACATACATATCTATATACAAATACATACATACATACATACATACATATATATACAATAAACACAGAAGTAAAAATAATAAAAAAAAATTAAAATTAAAACCTTAAAGGATTACCAGTGAGGCGTACAGATTTGTAAGGAAAAATATCGATTTTTAGCACAAGATCAAATGGATTATAAAAATACAAATTTATACTAGAAACTCTGCCCGGGTTTTAACACAATGCTGCCTATGGTCAGGTTTCGATATATATAAAAAATAAAATAAAATGCAAATTAAAAGTTAATCGATTTTTAGCACAAGATCAAATGGATTATAAAAAATACAAATTTATACTGGAAACTCTGCCGGGTTTTAACACAGTGCTGCCTATGGTCAGGTTCGATATATATAACAAAAATAAAATGCAAATTAAAAGTTAATAAAGTAGAAGACAAGTTTACCAAAGATTTGATGTTTTTACCCTTCTTATCTAAATCTGTTTTAAAGGAATTCAACATAACAGGATCGAGTTGAAAAGGACCTTTGCTTATGTGAAGTTGAAGTATTTGAAAGTTGGATAATGGCAGACTCAAGAATATTTCTATTAACAATGTTGCTTGAATGGAATAAAACTGAAGCATTATTCCAATCAATACAGTGGGCTAACTCTGACAAATGGACAAAAGGGCACTGGACAACTGTCCGTTCTAACGGAATATTGATGCTGTTTTATACGTGTGTGCAAATCCTTTCCCGTCTGACTATGTAAAAGGAATCACATTGTTTACAACCAATTTTATAGATAATGCCTGAATTATTGGTAGGGCTATTTTTTACTATGATATTTTTCACAATATTGTTATATGAAAATACTACATTAATATCCGAAAGTTTAAGTACATTAGCAATGCCTAAAAAGCCCGGGAAAAATGGAAGTACTAAAATATTTTTTGACAAAGTACGAGTGTTAATATTGACACGATAGAAAGTTCGTTTTGCCTTGTTGAGACAAGATTCCATAAACGCAGATGGATAACACAAACCACTTCCAATACGTTGATTTTTCCAATTCGGCATCGATGTATTCCGGACTGGCGATCCTAAGGGCGCGGAGAAACATTGATGAAAATATGGCCTTCTTAGTGGGGGTATCATGTCCCGAGTAAAAGTGTACGTAGGACAAATTGTTTGTCGTTTTCCGATAGATACTAAACTTAAAACCTGGGCTTTCCCTATGTACACGCACATCCAAAAATGGGATTGAATTGTCTTGCTCAACTTCTAAAGTAAACTTAATGGAGGGGACTTGATCATTTAACTGAAGGAGGAAGCTATCCAGGTCACGATTCATGGGCCAGATACACAAAATATCGTCGACGTACCGCAACCAAGGGATGCCAACCCCCAGGATTCTCGGAATATAGGTAATTTCGAAAAACTCCATATAAATATTGTGAAAAATATCATAGTAAAAAATAGCCCTACCAATAATTCAGGCATTATCTATAAAATTGGTTGTAAACAATGTGATTCCTTTTACATAGGTCAGACGGGAAAGGATTTGCACACACGTATAAAACAGCATCAATATTCCGTTAGAACAGGACAGTTGTCCAGTGCCCTTTTTGTCCATTTGTCAGAGTTAGCCCACTGTATTGATTGGAATAATGCTTCAGTTTTATTCCATTCAAGCAACATTGTTAATAGAAAATTCTTGAGTCTGCCATTATCCAACTTTCAAATAACTTCAACATAAGCAAAGGTCTTTTTCAACTCGATCCTGTTATGTTGAATTCCTTTAAAACAGATTTAGATAAGAAGGGTAAAACATTAAATCTTTGGTAAACTTGTCTTCTACTTTATTAACTTTTTAATTTGCATTTTATTTTTGTTATATATATCGAAACCTGACCATAGGCAGCCACTGTGTTAAAACCCGGGCAGAGTTCCAGTATAAATTTGTATTTTTATAATCCATTTGATCTTGTGCTAAAATCGATTAACTTTTAATTTGCATTTTTTTTTTTTTTTTTATATATATCGAAACTGACCATAGGCAGCATTGTGTTAAAACCCGGGCAGAGTTCTAGTATAAATTTGTATTTTATAATCCATTTGATCTTGTGCTAAAAATCGATATTTTTCCTTACAAATCTGTACGCCTCACTGGTAATCCTTTAAGGTTTTAATTTTTAATTTTTTATTATTTTTACTTCTGTGTTTATTGTATATATATGTATGTATGTATGTATGTATGTATTTGTATATATAGATATGTATGTATATATATATATATATATATATATGTGTGTGTGTGTGTATGTATGTTATTATTTTTTCTTTTTTCTTTCTGTAACCTATTATAGGCTTAACCTTTTTATGTACTTCAGTGTTCCGAGGATGTCATTAGACGAAAGCGCTTGAGCACCATTTGTGTTTCCTTTCCTTCGTGGTTTTATTCATCATATATTATATATATATATATATATATATATATATATATATTCCATAATTGGGTGTATGGATATATACCACCTATACAATATGGGTGATAGGTATTTACCAGTACGTGACGAGAAAAAATGGATGCGATTTTTGGATTCAGCATACCTGAATTGATAAAAAACAGTTATGTATGTTGAAACTTCAGATATGTTCCATACCAGTGTTATTATGTCAGTTAGGGGTAAATGTCTGGAGCTTATTAATAGGTAAAATAGGGCTGAGTTTGTTGAAGTTTAGTTACCGCTGAAGCTAATGGCCTAATATCAGTAATATGGCCACATAAAGAACGAACTACAGTTCGCAGTAAAAACCTGAACCAAAGTACCTGTAAGTATTATTTATGTCTGGTTTCTAACTTAAACCTAACAGGGTCAAACATATCACGTTATTACATACAATTCGCAGATTTGGACAGTATGTACACAAAACTTGGATTCTCTTTTTTCTCCGTGTCGCGACCGTTACGCCAATTCGGAGGCCTTCATATAAAATTTGAAAACATATATTCCAGAACAAACGGCGCCAAAATGTACCCAAGAGCAAACTTCACAATACCTCATAACTGTTAGAAAATCTAGAAGAATAGCCATTGTTATCCCAAAATGATGTGATAACTAAGCTGATTAATGCAGCATTGCTTTTACTGTATATATTAAATAAGGTGTATATATATACAAAGCTGGGCACTTGCGGTATTTTTTGCGGTACTGCGGTACTGCGGTACTACCGCACTACCAAACCGGTACCGCATAACGCAGTACCGCAAAGGGTCGCTGAAAGTACAGCAGTACCGCTACCGCATTCAAATTTCCCGCGGTACTTTCCGCGGTACCGACAAACACGACTTTTCAAAAAATTAACACTTTTTTTTGAAGTAAACCTTATTACAGGAGTACAGTAAGACGAATGCTGCGTGTGTTGCATCAGCCTAACTCTAGACACGTTAAGTTTTCGTTCAGAACATGTTACGTTGCCATCCTATCACAACGCCTCAGTGCAGTGCTTGCTTTTGAGCCGGTTGCACGTGTGTTACATTTCTGTGACAAAGATCGATTTTTAGCCATTATGGCAGAAAGTTAGGTGCGAAATCGCCGATATGCAATTTCTGAAAATATGTGCTATTACTTGTGTTGTTCTTGTGTGCAGTACCGCAGTACCGCAGTAGTACCGCGGAACGCACCAGGGGGACCTGAAAACAGAGCTGGGCACTTGCGGTATTTTTTGCGGTACTGCGGTACTGCGGTACTACCGCACTACCAAACCGGTACCGCATAACGCAGTACCGCAAAGGATCGCTGAAAGTACAGCAGTACCGCTACCGCATTTTTGCGGTACTGCGTTATGCGGTACCGGTTTGGTAGTACCGCAGTACCGCAAAAAAAACCGCAAGTGCCCAGCTCTGCCTGAAAAAGTACCGCAGTACCGCGTAACGCACTGGGCATGCTGAGGTACCGCAGTACCGCGTAACGCACCCCCAAATTTTGGTACCGCGCCCACCACTGTATATATATCCATCTAATAATTGTAAGGTAGTGAAAAATGGTTACTTATTTTAAAGCCAACATTTTTGGGCTCTTGTGGCATCATTTTCGGGCACTGGCGGTGCCCTTTCTACTCTTTTGTTGAATGTGGCTCTGATAGGGCGTGGACTTATAGAGAGCTCTCTTGCAATGCAGTTTGGTAGTTTAGATACAGGATTGTTACATCGTGCTATGATGGAGGTTGTGTTATTGTTGTTTCTTGGTTTAGAAAGAAGACCATAAATAGTACCCTTTTTTATTTTTATGCTCTAAAATAGACTCACATCGAGTTGACAACTGTTAGAAAATCTAGAAGAGGAAGAGTCAGTGTTGTCCCAAGGCGATATGATGACTAAGCTGATGGATGCAGTATCGCTTGTTATATTAAGTTAAAGTGTATATATATTCATCTCATAATTGTAAGGTAAGTGAAAATTCACTTACTTTAGCGGTAGCATTTTTGGATTATTGTGGCATCATTGTTTGGCCACTCTTGTGGGATCATTTTTATTGGGGCACTGGCGCGTCCTTTCTACTCGTTTGTTGAATGCGGCACTTACAGGGCGTGGTCTTGTAGAGAGCTCGCTTGCAATTAAGTTTGATTGTTTAGATACAAGATTGTTGCATCGTGCAATGGTGCAGGTTGTGTTGTTGTTGCAAGGTTTAGAAAGAAGACCAATAATAGTGCCCCATTTGTTTTTTCTTAATTTTATGCTACTGAGGCCTAAAGTAGGCCCACATCGAGTCAGCAACCCTGAGGTAGGACCTAATAGAACCTCCAAGTCCGTAAGTTTGTTTTAGTCTAGCTTAACTTAGGCTATAAGTTAAAGTAGCCCCTCAGAGCTTGGCCGTCAAGGCTCAGCTGGAATTCTGAACCCAATCAAAATAAATAAAATAACATGGTCCTTCGAACCGGATTCTAGCGTAAGACTGAGTCAGTGACTATTTTTCGGCAAAGTTCGTTTATGCAAATTGTAGCCTAAGTTAGGCTTGGACGGGTTGAACATAATTTGAGTTAAGGTCCCAGGGTAGAAAGTTTGGTCGCCCCATTGCGAAACTTGGCTGCTAGTCTGTGGTTGTTTAGGACCTACATTTGGTTTTATTGTTCGTAGGCGGAGTTTGCAGACTTCAGTGTGCCAGTTACTTGGGTGGAAAATTTGGTATTCTAGACTGGTGGTTGGTCAGTACACCGACCAGGCAATTCAATTTATTTGACAGAAGGCAAACTTGAGTTTGGTTAATTATTTTGGCCAAGTCAGCTTGTTTGGCATTGAGCCCAGATAAGTGCAGCTGAATGAACAAGTTTATAAACAAGAGAAGGGCTTACAAAGGTCTAATTACAAAGGTCATTGCCATTATAGATTCTACCCTAGAGCCAGAGCTGGCAGTATTTAAATACATTTGTATTTAAATATGTATTTAAATACATTTGTGTATTTAGAACTGTATTTATAAATACATGTTTTTCATGTATTAAATATAGTATTTAAATACTTTAATGAGTATTTAAATACAATGTATTTAAATACTCAAAATATAAAAATGTAAATACTTTTACTGGTTTAATACACGTTCTGTACTAGCACAAAACTTTTGAAAGATTGGTTTTGATCCGCAGCAACCGTGAAATAAAAGAGAATTCGTAAGGTGCCTTATGTTTATGTTTACGTTTATGTCTCATCTACTCATTAATTGTTACTCATTTTGCAATGATATAATGAGTATAATATGTCATGGTTGAACATCGTAAGTTCTAAGTTCTTTTGTTTTTGTTTTGTTCTAAAAAGGGAAATATATAACCGTGAAATAAAAGAGAATTCGTAAGGTGCCTTATGTTTATGTTTACGTTTATGTCTCATCTACTCATTAATTGTTACTCATTTTGCAATGATATAATGAGTATAATATGTCACTGGTTGAACATCGTAAGTTCTAAGTTCTTTTGTTTTTGTTTTGTTCTAAAAAGGGAAATATATAATCGGAAATTAGATTGTACTATTTCTTTATCCTTTATCAAGCATTTTATATTGTTGTTACTCATGAATTAGTGAATGCATATGTTAAAATTTGTATGTATTTAAAATGTATTTACAAATGTATTTAAATACAATTGATGTATTTGTATTTAGTATCTAAATACATTCGTAAAATGTATTTAGTATTTAGTATTTAAATACATTTCTCCCATGTATTTAGTATTTAGTATTTAAATACATTCAATGTATTTATTGCCCAGCTCTGCCTAGAGCAAGAGGATTTAAGCTTTGTGACTGCTCAGCTTTCCATATTAGAAACTAAAATGGTTGCTCTTGTGGAAGTAAATGTTAAGATTGAAGCTCTTATACAACAACAACAACAACAACCACTTTATTTCAGACTCACCAGGTCCAAACATTATACAAGTGATCCATAGAAGGTTAAGTGATAGTTGTCTGGAGCACTGACTATGTGCAGTAGGCCAGTGAATCACTATGAATAATGAACATACAATTGCCTACGCCAATGCTTCCAGATTTGAGATTTTAAAATATATCGGAGATCAGTGTTATGAAAAGGCCAATGAATTCAACGTTTAGAGGCTTTATTCAACTAATTCAAACATAATTCATAATCGAGATTACATCTGAAACAGAACAGAAATAATAATTAAACACAATGAAAACATAATAGCAGTTAGCAAAAGTAAGTAAAGTTAAATTTACAACATTCACCCCTCCCAAAAGGCAAAACATAAATTTTCTCAAAAATTAATATGAGACGAATTACATTACAGTACATATCTTACAAATCTAAAATATCCGGCGCTTTCCTGCGGCGCTGAGATCGACGTAACGGGATGTCTTCAGCATTGACTGGAACATCAATTGATGGACTACTGTTTTTGGTGATGTGTCGTTGCTCATCTTCCATACCTTTCTCCACATCCATGTGTACAGGGGAGTTCGGGCTTTTAGTTGACGGTAGATCCGGGGGATCGTTCTTTGTCGAAGTTTCTTGCCTTTGTTCATTGGATGTAGAGATCACAGGTTCTGCATCTGCATCCAAACGGACATTTTCTTGCGGGGCTGGTGCTAAATGCCTGACGGAAACTGTGGTCTCCCGTCCATCCTGTAGACGTACGTGCGCATATTGTGGATTAGCATCTAATATCTCTACTTCGTCGACCAATGGGTCGTCTTTATGATGACGTACGTGTCTTTTGAGGAGAGCCCTCCCCGGTGAGACCAACCATGTTGGTATAGCACTGCCATAAGATGATCGACGAGGAAATCCAAAGAATCGTTCGTGAGGTGTCATATTAGTGGCAGTTGAGAGCAAGGATCGAACAGAATGTAAGGCGTCCGGGAGTACAGCTTCCCATTGAGAGCTATCCAAATCTCGGGATTTCACAGCTAAAGATACGGCCTTCCAAATAATGCTATTATAGCGCTCGACTTGACCATTACCCTGTGGGTTGTATGGAGTGGTACGGCTGGTAGCCACTCTCCTCTCATGGAGGAATTTCCGTAGTTCATGTGACATAAAGGAAGACCCCCGGTCACTATGCACGAATGCTGGCATGCCAAAAATGGAGAACAATTGGCATAAGGACTTGATGACCGAAGATGAAGATAGATCGGGGGAAGGGAAAGCAAAAGGAAACCGTGAGAATTCGTCAATGATTACGAGAAGGTACTTGTTACCAGTTGAAGAAGGCAGAGGACCTTTGAAATCAATATTGAGCCTCTCGAATGGTTGAGTTGCTTTAATTAGATGATCTGCTGGTGGTTTATAAAATCGAGGCTTGAGTTGCGCACATAGAGAGCAAGAAGCTGTCATTTTCTTTATATCATCCATTGAGTAAGGAAGATTGCGGCAACGGATGAAATGGGCCATCCTAGTTACTCCAGGGTGACAGAGAGAATCGTGCAATTGATATAATAGATCAGTTCCCGTAGCCGAACAATGACTGCGTGACAGTGCATCCGCGGCTACATTATCTCTACCAGGTCGGTAAACGATGTCGTAGCAGTAGGATGACAGTTCCAAGCGCCATCTCATTATCTTTTCATTCTTTATCTTTCCAGTCTCTCTGTTGTTGAACATAAATGCCACTGATTTTTGATCTGTAACGAGCTGAAAGTGATGCCCAAGGAGATAGTGCTTCCATTTCCGCAATGCCTCAACAATGGCATAAGCTTCTTTTTCTATGGCAGAGTGATGTTGCTCTGATTTTGAGAGCGTTCTGGAGAAGAATGCGACAGGCCGTCCCATTTGATTTAGAGTAGCGGCTATCGCATGTTCAGACGCATCAGTCTCAACAACGAATGGAGAAGTAGAGTCTATAGCCATCACCACTGCATTCCGTATGTCTTGCTTCAATGACTGAAATGCAGCATTTGCATCACTGGAAAGAGGGAATTCTGTAGATCGAGTGAGAGGATGAATCTTTTCCGAGAAATGAGGGATCCACTGTGAGTAGTAAGAGAACATGCCTAATGCTCGACGGAGCGACGGAAGGTCTGATGGGAGCGGTAGCTCCAGCAATGGTTTTATTCGTTCAGGATCTGGCTTCATAGTGCCCTTGCTAACACAATAACCAAGAAGATTGATTGATTGGGCAGAAAACACGCTTTTATCTGTATTAAATGTAAGGTTGTATTTCTTGGAAGCAGCGAGAAAACAATCAAGATTCCTGTCGTGCTCCTGCTGAGTACGGCCACAAATAGTGACGTTATCAATATAGGCATAGGTAGCTCTTAGGTTTTCCTTAGCAATAACGTCATCGATAACACGCTGAAAACTCGCAACGCCATTGGTGACTCCAAAAGGTATTCTACGAAACTGGTACAGTCTTTGATTCGCTTCAAATGCAGTGTATATTCTCTCTTCTTCTTTGAGAGCTATCTGATGGTACGCACTTTTCAGGTCTAGAGTGCTGTAGAATCCATATTGGGAGATCTCTTTAACCATCTCATCAATGCGGGGCAATGGATAGGCATCGAGAAGAGTAAATCTGTTTATCGTCCGAGAATAATCGACAACCATTCTCTTTTTGTGTCGTTCGTTCGTTGTGACGAGAACCTGGGCACGCCATGGAGAAATGCTGGGTTCGATGATACCCTCCTTGAGAAGACGAGAGATTTCAGAATCTATGAATTTTGAATCTGATAGCGAATATCGTCGAGATTTATCTGCGATTGGTCGGCAGTCAGGCGTGAGGTAGGAAAATAGAGAGGGTGGAGGCACCGACGCGGCAGCAAGACTACATAATTTGAGTGGAGGATGTGCACCATTAAACGCTATTTCCACTCGTTCATGCTCACCCAAAACATCATGCCCCAGTATTACATTAGCGCATAGATGCTTTAAAGCAGTGAATTTGACGTCTTGAAAAACATGAGTATCATACTCAAGTTGTGCATGACACACACCAGCGGCCCTCGCTGAAAATGCTGTAGAAGCCATGGAAATGCTACTGGAGCAGGGAAGCAATTGCAAAGAATTGTGCAGACAAAACTCTGTGCAGATGAAACTTTCCGAGCTTCCAGTGTCGACGAGAGCGTCGGCCGTTATGCCATTAATCTTTACTCGTAGGAGAGCTTTCGATAAACTGCCAGGAACTGATGCAGAAATGGTAGCCAAATATGGAGCTGCCGCAGAGGTAGGTTTAGCAGCAGCAGATCGGCAGACTTTAGCGAAGTGTCCTTTTTTAGTGCACCGGCCACAAACAGCCTCTCGAGCAGGGCATTTGTTCCGAGGGTGTCGAGGAAATCCGCAGAAGTAGCACTTCTGCACTACAGCAGCTGACATGGCAGAATCTTCAGGAGCGTCCGACTCAATTGGACTGTATTCTGATCGGTTAGATAAAGGCGTTTTTGGCTTGTTTTCTGATTCGGCCATGGCAACAACAGATGAATGATAAGTGGGGTATGATTCGGCCTGTAGCTGTGCAGCGTCCAAGGCCCGAGCCTGATCGTAGGCAGTTTGAAGATCTAAAGTTCTGTTTTCCAACAATCGCTGGCGAATCGCTGAGGATCGAAGTCCACTGATGAAGAGTCACGAATGGAGTCATCACGACATTGCACTGCAGTACTGTCGCGAAAGTTGCAGTCACGACTGAGTTGTTTCAGTGCTTGGAGAAATGTATCGAGTGACTCCCCAGTCTCCTGTTTGCGGACTGCAAGCAAATGTCTAGCATAGATTTCATTCTGAGGCTTTACGTAAATTCCTTCGAGGATAGCTATAGCGTCTTCATAGGTATTGCAGTCACCTATAAATTCATAGACAGTAGGTGTAACATAGTTCACCAGAAGAGCCAATTTGTCCACAGTATTGTCAGCTAATGATGAGAGGAAGTTATTGAATGTGCGGAACCAGTGATTCCATTCCTTAGCTGCGTTAGCACAGTTGGAGTCTGTATTAAATCTTTCAGGCCTCAGAAATTTTTCCATGATATGAATGAGTTGAATAAATTGTTATGAAAAGGCCAATGAATTCAACGTTTAGAGGCTTTATTCAACTAATTCAAACATAATTCATAATCGAGATTACATCTGAAACAGAACAGAAATAATAATTAAACACAATGAAAACATAATAGCAGTTAGCAAAAGTAAGTAAAGTTAAATTTACAACAGCTAGCCCAAAACAATACGAACAGCCGCGTTGGTTCGTTTATGCCTTGCTGTTGCCATTCAGCTTAGCTTTAGTGATATTTCCCCTTTAGTGACTTTTAGACTATATACATATATACACACACACGTCACCTCACTCCTCCCCTACAAGTTTAGTCTGTCAGGGGGATGAGGGACCCTAGACGACCTGCGGAGCGGGGTTGATGTAGTAGGATTAGGTGCAACCTGCATAGGCGGCGAATTGAACCATTTTCCGGAGGATCAGTTCTCTCTTCCGGAAGACTCTGGTCCTTCTGCAATTCACGTTCCCATATCTGGTCCTGATGGCGTTTAATAGAACGACCATCTTCTAGTTGGCACTTGAAGGAAACAGGGCCCGTTCTCTCCTGCACAGTTGCAGGAACCCATTTTGGTCCAGCCCCATAGTTGCGAATCATAACTGGATCATTAGGTTGCGCTTCTATAACTCTCCCTCTTTTAGTGTCATGGTACAACTTCTGTTTTCCTGATGGCGTAAAACTCGTTGTTGTAACTTTTCGTTTGGACGTAACAAATCGAAAACTGAACGAATTCCCCGGCCAATCATAAGTTTAGAGGGAGACACCCCCGTCGTGGTGTGAGGTGTTATTCGATATTTAAACAAAAATTTATCCAACACCACTTGCATTTCCTCCCCACGAGAATGACGCAAGGCCGACTTGAAAGTACGGACCATGTTTTCCGCGAGACCGTTAGTAGACGGGTGGAAAACACTAGACCGGACATGTCTAATGCCATTTAGGTGGACAAAAGAACGAAATTCCTCACTGGTAAAACAAGTACCATTGTCGGAAACCAGGACTATGGGTAAACCCCATCGAGCGAAAACCGAACGGAGTAAGCGAATAGTAACACCCGAAGTCGTGGAAGTGGTTGGAACAATTTCCACCCACTTAGAGTATGCGTCCACAATGACTAGGAAATAAGTATTATTTATAGGACCTGCATAGTCAACATGGATCCTATGCCACGGTATAGTAGACCATTCCCAAGGATGAAGTGGACTTTTCCTTGGGAGATCTCTGTTCTCTAGGCAGCTGCTCTATTTGTACCGCAGATACTGGAGTGGATTCCAAAAACTCCACCAAGTGAACCCATTCTGTAGGTATAGGTACACAATCACTTGGATTTTCTAAGGGCAACCTACTTAGCGCATCAGCCGTACCTAGAAGTTTACCTGACCCAGGTCCGGCGCCAGCCTATTTGGCGCCCTTAGCAGGACTGCAGCTGGCGCCCCCACCTGCCTCCCACTTCACGATTGGGTTTGCCCACAAAGTAATCAAGGTACCATATTGAAGAAACTATTTGCCTACACTGATCTATTTTAATTTGCTAATACATACATTTATTATAAAATTATAAAATCATTTCACAGTTCAAGAAAGTGTCATGACCAATCAAAACAGCGAGTAAAGCGAGGCATATGTAGTAACAAATCAGAACGCTCAAAAGTGCTAAAATATGCAGGCAAAAAGGACATATCTACTGTTTTTTCCAAGCAAGAAGGGCATATGTCACATAAAAAACAGTTATTCGCTTATTGACGACTCCCGGAACTCATATTAACCGTAAATAAGCCGAGTCGCTTATTGACGACTCCCGTCTGTGCGCGCAACATTTTTAAATCGCTTATTTACGACTCCCGTCCCTAAAGGGTTAAAGGTCGTGATAGTGAAAGTTCTATAATGACCCAATAAGATGAATAAGTTAATTATGTAAATATCAGTCAAGCTAAACTGGTGTACATACGTCGTACAACTTTTCATCATTTGTCTATGCTTCTCACTCCTTCATTATTTTTTTCATGTTGTTCTTACATAATACTATCAGACGTGCACAGGGCGGGAGGCGCTGGCGCCCCCCAGATCTTTGGCGCCCTTAGCATTTACTAACCTCGCCTAATGGAAGCGGCGGCCCTGACCTGACCCATGTACTAAGTCAAATCTATAGGCTTGTAGAATCAGTGCCCATCGTTGAATCCTACCTGAGGCCATAACTGGAATTTTTATTAGGTGAAAATAAACCTAAAAGAGGCTTATGGTCAGTAATTAGTTTAAATTCATGACCCCATAGATAGAAATTAAATTTTTTTACTGCAAATACTAAGCTAATGCTTCACGTTCCACTTGTGCATATCGTCTTTCAGTCTCAGTTAGTGTTCTAGAAGCAAAACAGATAGGCCTATCTACACCATCAATGTGGTGAGATAACACTGTCCCAATTCCATAAGAACTGCTGTCTGCTGAAACTACAAGAGGAAGTTTAGGGTCATAATGCAAGGAGAGTGGACTTTAGTAGTACGTCCTTGGAAGCCTCAAATGCTTCCTTTTGAGCTTTCTCCCATCTCCACTGTTCCCCAGATCGTAATAGCTCATTTAGGGGTTCAAGGAAAGTCGATGCATTAGGCAAAAATTTCGTATAAAAGTTTAGGAGACCTAAATAAGCTTGTAACTGTGTGATGTTTTGTGGAGGTGGGCATTTTTTATTGCTTCTAGTTTATCCACCGTTGGATGAATGCCTGAGGCATCTATGCGGAACCCTAAATATGAAACCTCGTTAGTGACCCATGAACACTTTTCTCTCTTTAA
The DNA here is from genome assembly GCA_023014485.1 of Bathynomus jamesi. Taxonomy (NCBI): domain Eukaryota; kingdom Metazoa; phylum Arthropoda; class Malacostraca; order Isopoda; family Cirolanidae; genus Bathynomus; species Bathynomus jamesi. The sequence continues at coordinate 13,376 of JAJOZX010000631.1, forward strand.
CTTAAGTCCGGCATCCCGGAGTCTTTTTAGAACCGTCGTTAATCTAGTTAGGTGTTCTTTTTTAGACGAACCTGAAATGAGGACATCATCTAGAAAGCAAAGTACCCCTGGAATGTGACCTAGAACTTGGTCCATTGTCCTCTGAAAAATACCCGGAGCCGATGCTATTCCATAGCATAGCCTATTGTACTTATATAGGCCTCGGTGCGTATTTATGATAGTTAGTTCTTTAGAGTTTTCATCTAAACTTAGTTGGGCATAGGCTTGGGACATATCGAGTTTTGTGAAATATTTACCCCCAGCCAGAGAGCTAAATAATTCATCAGGCTTGGGTATAGGATAGCAATCTAGAAGGACGGCTCTATTTGCTGTTAAACGGTAATCCCCACATAACCGCACGGACTTGTCCGGTTTTAGTACAGGAACTACTGGGGCAGCCCACTTAGCGTGTGTGACTGGTTCGATAATTTTATCTTTGAGCAGCCTGTCAATTTCTAAATCTACCTTCTCCCGCATTGCATGCGCAATTGAACGAGCCTTACAAAATTTCGGAGTTACATTAGGATCTACTTCTATACAGACCTGATGGCCTTTTAGGTTGCCTACTTCATGCCCAAAAACAGAAGAAAACTCCCTTAACAATGAGTCTATGTCAGACGGATATGAGAGTGTATGCACATCTGCCTGACCCTTTGGCAAGATTTTGTCAATCGGCATTTTCAAAGCATCAATCCAATCACGGCCTAGTAGAGTAGGCCCTTGCTCATCCACCACTAAAAGGGTTAAGGGATGAGACAAAGTTTTTTGGTTGAGTGTAACTGTGACGGATGCTTCTCCACAAATAGGTATTTGTATGTCCCCATACAGGGGCGTCCGCAGGATTTTTCGCAAGGGGGGGCAAAACTAACTTATTAGTTCTTAGTTCTTATTAGTTCTTTATTAGGTAGAAAAAAATGCACTGCGACTACTACGAGTAAAAACCGTCATCTCCCCTTATCATAGCCTGCTTTCGGTGCTAAATTTATGTACTTAGTAATACTAAGTACATAAATTTAGCAACGAAAGCAGGCTATGATAAGGGAGATGACGGTTTTTACTCGTAGTGGTCGCAGTGCATTTTTTTTTCTACCAGTCAAGTCCATTTTTTATATGTTATATGATACTATGATTAACTATAATCGTGTAAGTTCAGTGAAATTGACCAAAAGGTTTCGAGAGAAAAAAATAAATAAAACACTCAATATAATGAGCTTTGCAAATAGTTCCATTACTATATCTTTCAGTATAGTTTATTTAACACTTCTAAGTTCAACGACACGGCACTTCGGTAAAGTAAAGGTAAAGTAAACGACATTTCCTTGAATGTGGAAACACTGACTGAGCTGCAGTAGAATTATAGAAGTCGTTGCGTGGGCAAACACAAATTTCCAAGGGAGGGCAACTGCCCCCTCTTGCCCCCCCCCCCCGTCCGGACGCCCATGTCCCCATATTTATTTAATATAGTTTTAGATGCATGTAGTTTAGGTGTATTTTTGAAAGTTTTGTCAAAAACTGTTTTGGACATGACAGTTCGGGCAGCACCTGTATCTAGTTCTAGAGGAACTGTAATTCCATTTAGGCCTACCTCTACAATATATGGGCCTGTATTATTCCCACTTTGCTGCTCATAAAATAGGTATTCCACTCCAATGTTCGCAGTATTTCCCCTTTGAGGATTTACACTAGAAATGTTAAAATTAGAATTTTCACCCTTCGCTTTCTTTGAAAAACACACTTCAACTATGTGGCCTATTTTACTACAGTTTCGGCAAACTGCTTCTTTAAAAGGGTAGTCCTTCTTCCAATGGTGTTTTCCACACCCTGTACATGGCTTGGAAGGCTTAGTAGAATTAGTAGGCTTAGTCGTATTTGTCTCATACCTTTTATTTGCCTGTGTAGTAGGCTCATTATGTCTGCCGGGCCTAGAAGATTTAAAGCTATTTACGTGTTGGGCCTTACTACTGTGATTGCCAAAAGCTCTAACATCTTTAGCAGATGCTTCTATAGCCGTAGCTATTTCTACAGCCTGACTAAAAGTTAGGTCCTGTATGGCTAATAGGGCTCTCTGGGTAGACTCCTCTTTGAGACCCATTACAAACCTATCTCTTAGCATTTCATCTAATTTGTCCCCAAATTTACACGTACGGCTATGGCTTTTTATTCCTGCAACAAACTCTGCAATGCTTTCATTTCCCGTCTGATGCCTCGAATAAAATTTGAAACGTTCATAGATGAGAACTACTCGGGGTTTGTAGTAATCAGTTAGGGCCTGTACCAATTCATTATAGGGGCAAGTTTCCGGTGCTTTATGAGAAACTAGGTCCATAACTAAACCAAACGTTTTAGGGCCTATTATAGTTAAAAAGGTAGGTACTTTCTTAGCATCAGGAATGGAATTTGCCTCGAAAAACAACCTCACCCTAGTGGCATAAGCTTCGAAGTCCTCCCCAGAGTCTTCGTAGGGGCTTATATGGCCAATCACCGACATGCTAGAGCAAAATCGAATTAGGCCAAATAACGTGAAGTAGGTTAGATTTGGTTTAAATTTGATCTAGTTACTCCCCAGTTAGGGCTGAATAGTGAATTGTATTATAGTTAGGGCTGAGTAGGAATTAGTATTAGGGTTAGGGCTGAGTAGGAATTAGTTTTAGAGTTAGGCCGGCGGGACCTACGCTATAGTACGGTAGCTTACCCACACAAACAAACCAAATCGGACGACCCACTAGGTTACACCCAATTTTCCAAACAACCACTTGAATCCAATAAGCCAAATTAAATCCAATGAGCCAAATTTAATCCAATGAACAAAATTTAATCAAATGAGCCAAATTTAATCAAAGGAGCCAAATTAAATCCAATGAGCTTAATCGAATCCCATGAGCTTAACTGAATCCCATCCTCGTCGCCAAATGTGATAGCGTGGGGTAAACACCCCAGTTAGGTTACTTAGGTTCTAGCAAACAATCAAAGGCACTTACCGGTGCGTTGAATTAGATATTCCTTTGGGAGCCTACCATTAGATTCCTGTGTCCCACAAACAGCCTACCTAACTCTCTCTTACATTACCAATTTAGAAGCTATAGACGTTACCCTTAACCATACTTAAGTACGGACAACTTCCTACCCCATTTGTCACCTTAGAAACACCACCTAATTACACTCAGCACCAACGATTAGGTCAGATAGGAAAAAACATCTCTAGGCTAGCCCAAAACAATACGAACAGCCGCGTTGGTTCGTTTATGCCTTGCTGTTGCCATTCAGCTTAGCTTTAGTGATATTTCCCCTTTAGTGACTTTTAGACTATATACATATATATACACACACGTCACCTCAGCAACATACAATTTTCTCAAATTATACATCCTGTAGTTCCTATGGAAAAACTATACGCACTCACAACATGGTATCATATGTGGTACATTTATTTCATAATTAAATATAAATTATTAATTAATTGAATTAAATATCTATACAAAAATGCCTCGGGATTGGCGACATAGCCTATTGGGAATGAAATAATTGAATTGCCATACGTACAAAGAACCTGTATGTATGAATCAGCCTCACATAGCAACAAGAAAACTCAATTTATTGTTTAGTCTACCACAGGAGTAGACCAAACAAAAATTTTGCTAGTTCGGCAAATAATACACCAGAACCAAGGAACGGCTCTCAGGGCTGTTTATGCTACAGAGAAGCTTTAAACAGGGAGGATGTCTTTGTCCCCCCTAAAGTTCTGAGTGAATTCCTTATAATAAACCACAGGATAGGCCTATACCTAAAAGTGTTTATATTATATTAATTACATAAAGTTAATTCGTCGCGAAACTCGATCGTGGCGGCCCTACACCGAAGATGATCGTAACGCCCTCCATCGAAACAAACAAGGACCCAGCAAAAATAAGGTGAGGCAATTTCAGTTTTCATTAACATAAGGCTTCCAAAATCCCGACGCTAGAATTACCGTAATCAATATAAATATAAAGAGGTCCTTTAAAAACCTACATATTCATAACTCTCTAACGAAAAAGCATAGGGCTGTTGTCGGTAACCCTCCACTGAAGTCTGTTGGAAATTTCCAACGGATGAGGGCACAGGCAATCAACCCATAGCCCTATATAGTTTTTTCACATGGTGGCCCTGTGTATGGGGAACTAACCCCTCTACAATTTACACTGACACGCAGTGGCTAGGCTTAGCTCATTAGGCCTAACCCCAATTTCAACCGTAACCCCACTATAGTTTTTTCATATGGTGGCCTAAAACTGGGAACCGATCCCTTTACCTTTACACTAACCGAAAACAAAGGCTTGTTCATTTAACAAGCATAACTCAATTTAGGTCCTATAAAAAAATAGGCCCACAACATTAAGCCTATTTAATAGGTCCTACTCTTCAAACTAAAAACAAAGCCTTGTTAATTTAACAGGCTTAACTCATTTAAGGTCCTATAAAATAATAGGCCCAAACAAAAGCCTATTTGGTAGGCCAAACAAATAGGTCTATTTAGTAGGCCCACCTAACTTTACATTACATAATAGGCCTACCTCTTAAAGTAGGCCTTACTCTTTACACTCAAGGCCTATCCTAATTAAAAACACTAAATTTATAATTGAACCTGTGGTGTAGGTTATAAAATTTATTTCAGCAATTTAACTTACTCATAAGACTCATTAACATCACAAAATTCGACTCAGACCTGTAACATCACAAAATTCGACTCAGACCTGTAACATCACAAAATTCGACTCGAACTGTAACATCACAAAGACCTAAAGCAATTGCACGAATTCAAACCTACACCCACCTAACACTTATTCGTAACCCTATACCAAGTCCTATTTGACATATAGGCATACCAAGTCCTATTTGACATATAGGCATACCAAGTCCTATTTGACATATAGGCCCAACCTATTCGAAGTCCTATTTGACATATAGGCATACGAAGTCCTATTTGACATATAGGCCCAACCTATTCCAAGTCCTATTTGACACATAGGCCGAACCTATTCCAAGTCCTATTTGACATATAGGCCCAACACGAACCAAATCCTATTTGACATATAGGCACAACCTATTCTAAGTCCTATTTGACATATAGGCATAAAACAGACAAGGCTTGATATAAGGGTCTCAAATGCAACATTTGAGGATCTTTACTCAGCCAAATTGGTTAACCTAACCCAAAACCCAAAAATAAAACCCTATAACAAAATACACATTTACACACATACGTACGGTACAGTATATAATATATACATACGACTTCAAACATCCAATTCTTCTTTTAAAAGAAGAAAACACAACAGATTTCATTAACAGACACAAACATTCCTCGCAAACAGATTGGATTCCTTCAAAACCCCAAACCTTCCAGACCTACCTGTAGGATACACAACATTTACTCATTCATAACTACGGGTATTAATTTCATTGGAGTGGTGAATCCAAGTTTTGAAGACCAACTGGATTCGGAGGAATGATACACACACACACACACACACACACACACACACACAACTACTCTTTCATGTGTCTCAAACACAACAACCTGTCTAAACATAACCAAGGATCGGAGAGTAAAAGCTTTTATTGCTGCGCTCTGATTCTGTGCACATAATTTTGTGCCAAAAATTATACGGTTAGACAGTGACACGAAAGTACTCTACTCCAAAGGGCCTTGGCCTACCTTGGCCATAGCCCAACAAATTCATCAAAAGGGCCTTGGCCTACCTTGGCCATAGCCCAACAAATCATCAAAGGGCCTTGGCCTACCCTTGGCCACAGCCCAACAAATCATCAAAGGGCCTTGGCCTACCTTGGCCATAGCCCAACAAATCATCAAAGGGCCTTGGCCTACCTTGGCCATAGCCCAACAAATTCATCAAAGGGCTGATGGCCTACCCTTGGCCATAGCCCAACAAATCATCAAAGGGCCTTGGCCTACCTTGGCCATAGCCCAACAAATTCATCAAAGGGCTGATGGCCTACCCTTGGCCATAGCCCAACAAATCATCAAAGGGCCTTGGCCTACCTTGGCCATAGCCCAACAAATTCATCAAAGGGCTGATGGCCTACCCTTGGCCATAGCCCAACAAATCATCAAAGGGCCTTGGCCTACCTTGGCCATAGCCCAACAAATTCATCAAGGGCTGATGGCCTACCCTTGGCCATAGCCCAACAAATCATCAAAGGGCCTTGGCCTACCTTGGCCATAGCCCAACAAATTCATCAAAGGGCTGATGGCCTACCCTTGGCCATAGCCCAACAAATCATCAAAGGGCCTTGGCCTACCTTGGCCATAGCCCAACAAATTCATCAAAGGGCTGATGGCCTACCCTTGGCCATAGCCCAACAAATCATCAAAGGGCCTTGGCCTATCTTGGCCATAGCCACAAATTCATCAAAAAGGGATGATGCCTACCTTGGCCATAGCCCAACAAATTCATCAAACGGCTGATGGCCTACCTAGGCCATAGCCCAACCTATTCATCAAGGGCTGATGGTCTCACTCGGCCATAGCCCAACCTATTCAACAAGGGCTGATGGTCTCACTTGGCCATAGCCCAACATATTCATCAAGGGTCTTGTGGCCTCCCTTGGCCAGAGACCAAACAACATTGGTGTTGTGGCCTCCCTTGGCCAGAGACCAAACAACATTGGTCTTGTGGCCTCCCTTGGCCAGAGACCAAACAACAAGGGTCCAGACAGGCCTCCTTTGGCCAGAGACCAAACAAAAAGGGTCTTGTGGCCTCCCTTGGCCATAGGCCAAACAACACAAAAACAGTACAGGATTCAAAGCCCCAAGCCCTCCAGATCTACCTGTGGAGGAGTAAATTTACTCCACTAAAACTACGGGTATTGACTAGTCTGAAGTGGTAGGAGGTTTGAATACAGTACAAACTCTTTCTAATTCTCCTAAATTAAATGAACAAATAACAAAAGACAACAATGGGAACATTGAACCAAACAATTACACGAAAACACTTGGAATGCTTTGGTTTTTTAAAACAGAATTCCGAACACGATGACACTCTTTGCACAAAGAGTTATAACTTAAATCCAAATGCCGATACAAAAAGACAAGTGCTTTCAGAATCATCCAAAATTTTCGACCCCATTGGATTATATTTACCAGCAACCATAAGATCCAAAATCCTTTTGCAAGACTTATGGAAAAAGAAAATTGATTGGGATGAACCACTTTCAGTGGAAGACCAACTTCATTGGAAAAAATTAGCCACAGACTTGAACAAAGTTCAAGACATCTACGTACCAAGATGTGCTGGCTACAGATTGAAATCTCAAACACTACACATTTTTACAGATGCCAGCACACAAGCTTACGGGTGTTGTGCCTATTTAACAAGTGAAAATGAAAGTAACTTGGTTTATTCAAAGACAAAAGTGGCACCCTTAAAACAAAAGAGAATCCTGCAGACTTTTTGACAAGAGGGCTCTCTTACAAGCTGTTGAAAACAAATAAAATCTGGTATGAAGGGCCCGAATGGCTAACATGTGAGGATCTTTGGCCAGCCAAAGTAGTTAACCTCACACTCAACTCTACAACAACTGAAAAGATCACTGAGGACAAACCTATATTTGACTATCACCTTTATTCAGACCTCAACAAACTCTTGAGAATACAGTCTATTGCTGCAAGTTTGTCAATAGCTACCTTCTCAAACACTGTCCTCAGAAGGCCTTTTCTAACTTAACAGAAACTGCAACAAAATACTGGCTCCAACAGATACAAGCTTCAGAATTTGACAAGGAGTTGAAGTATCTTAGGTCCAGTAACACATTAAACAAAGAAATTCCTTCACTTGTCATGGATCTAAATCTGTACCTGGATACAGAGGGTCTGATAAGGTGTAAAGGAAGGCTTAACAAGTCAACTTTGACTTACAACTCTAAGCACCCAATTCTTCTTCCAAGGAGAAATCACTTCACAAATCTCATCATCAGGGATACCCACAACAAAATACACCACATGGGGGTCCCACAAAACCTGACAGGCCTCAAAGAAAGACTGCTTTGAAAGCCAGAAAACTTTTACAAGAAAAAATTAAAACTGGTGACTAATAAACCTTACACAAATTGAGCAAAGTTAAAATGCTTAATAACCATACTTTAATTCCATAAATTTCCTATACTTAAAGGGAGTCAAACTGATTGACATAACTTTAACTAAACTTGAGAAGTTGGCCTCTTGAACTTTTATATTTAAATAGGTCTTGAGTAACCTCTCTCTTCCTAAATTCCTATTTCATTCTTTTCAATCCATTTCACATGGTTTAAAACACAGTTTATCAAAAAATTTGATCTACAACATACAAATTTTTCTCCGGCCCCCCACCAGTATATGGAAAAACTATACGCACTCACAACATGGTATCATATGTGGTACATTTATTTCATAATTAAATATAAATTATTAATTAATTGAATTAAATATCTATACAAAAATGCCTCGGGATTGGCGACATAGCCTATTGGGAATGAAATAATTGAATTGCCATACGTACAAAGAACCTGTATGTATGAATCAGCCTCACATAGCAACAAGAAAACTCAATTTATTGTTTAGTCTACCACAGGAGTAGACCAAACAAAAATTTTGCTAGTTCGGCAAATAATACACCAGAACCAAGGAACGGCTCTCAGGGCTGTTTATGCTACAGAGAAGCTTTAAACAGGGAGGATGTCTTTGTCCCCCCTAAAGTTCTGAGTGAATTCCTTATAATATAAAACCTAGTGACTATAAAAGGATAGGCCTATTCCTTCAGGGGTTTATATAGTGACTGCCTATATTAATTACCTTAAGTAAATTCGTCGCGAAACTCAATCGTGGCGGCCCTACACCGAAGATGATCGTAACGCCCTCCATCGAAGCAAACCAAGGACCCAGCAAAATTAAGGTGGGGCAATTTCTTTTCATTAACATAAGGCTTCCCAAATCCCGGCGCTAAAATTACCGTAATCACTTAAATATAAAAAGGTCCTTTAACAACCTACATATTTATAACTCTCTAACGAAAAAGCATAGGGCTTTTGTCAGTAACCTTCCACTGAAGTCTGTTGGAAATTTCCAACGGATGAGGGCACAGGCAATCAACCCATAGCCCTATATAGTTTTTTCACAGTTCCATTACAAATGAGCTGTATACATTGGAGTACAAAAAGTTTTGAACAAGATCAACTTAACATCTAATGTACACATGAAATTTTTTAACCAAAATATTTCCCTGAGCATATAATTGCCTATATTGCCTTAAAATATGACAGTCATCTGAAAGACTATCAGTTAGCATGTGGCCAAGATACTTAGTATACTTAGTCTGGGTCACTTCTGACAGTACCATACCATTCAACTGAAATTCAGTACATTTTATGTACTTGTAGGCCTTGCTTCTCATAATCATAATATGATTTTTCGCAGGATTATATTCTATGTCGTTATCCTTCCCATACCTTTTACAAACCTTCGAAAGTGTGCTCAGCCCTTTTACAGGTGGAGAAATAAGAACTAGATCATCTGCATATACAGGGTGTCCCAGAATTAACTATCTATTTCAATGAAATCGGACAAATTTAATAAAAACTGACATAATTTTGTGTTTATTACTAAATTATGATACAAAAACAAATAGATTTATAAATCATAAGTCAAAACTTGATTGAGAAGTTTCAACATGTGCACCGTCTGTATCTCTGCGAATTTCAAATCTATCCTCAGCGCTGCGAAACACATTTTGAAGCATTTCAGGTGTTATCTCCCACACTGCCAACTGGATGCGTTCTTTAAGTTCAGCTAAACTATTGATCTTTTGGCGATAAACCTTTGTTTTTATGAAACCCCATGCAAAGAAATCCAGGGGTGTCAAATCCGGAGAACGCGGAGGCCAAGGTCGAGGTCCTCCACGTCCAATCCACCGATTCGGAAGGCGTCTGTTGAGGTATTCTCGAACAATTAGAGCATAATGACATGGTGCTCCATCTTGTTGAAACACAACATTATCAAGAATGCCATCATCAAGAAGCTGTGGTTCGAGAAACTGCTGAAGCATATCAAGGTAGACGGTACCTGTTACAGTTGCTCCGCAAAGAAGAATGGGCCATAAATTTTGGATTTGGTCATTCCAAGCCACACGTTAACTTTTGGAGAGTCTCTTTGCCATTCTATGACTTCAGACGGTCTTTCATTGGACCAGATACGACAGTTGTGTCGATTGACTTTACCACACGTGTGGAAAGTCGCCTCATCACTGAATAAGATGTTATCCAATAAACTTTCATTTTCGATTTGATCTACAATTTCTGCACACCTTGCTGCTCGATTTGGATAATCCTCTTCATTTAGGGCATGCAGTACTTGAATGTGATAAGCCTTTTTCATCAGTGTCGAACGCAAGATTCTATGAACTGTTGTCTTGGATATGTTGAGTCTTCGACCGGCCTCCCTAACCGAAGTTGTTGGTTCATCCTCAAACAATTGTCGTACCTGTTCGGTACTGTTACGTGCTGTCCTTGGGCGTCCTCTTCCCACCTCGTCGTGTACGGATCCAGTTCTTTTAAATTTGTTCACAAGTTCACGAATCGCTTTGTCTGTAGGACCGGCTCTGTGGAATCTTCTTGTAAATTTTTCTCTGATTTCATTACATTGCATTCCTTTGATACGGGATGTTACAACAAAGATGCGTTCTTGTGTATTCATTATTAATAGGGTTCTGAAAGAGAATGAAAATAAAACTATGAAAAACTATGAAAAAATTATGAAAATAAAATTATGAAAAAATTTAGAAATTTATACATTTTTAACACATATTAAACATGATAAACATAAATAAAAGTGTGTTTTAAAAAATTTGTCCGATTTCATTGAAATAGATAGTTAATTCTGGGACACCCTGTATATCAGATGATTAAAAATCATTGTACCAAGATAGCAGCCTATCTTATGAGTGTTCAGTATAACAGATAAACATTGAAAAAAAAAAAAAAAAAAAAAAAATATATTATATATATATATATATATACTGAATAAGTAGGGGGATAATATCCCTTCTTGCCGGACACCATTGGTCACACAGAGAATGGCTCTGAATTAACCCCACCCCATCTTACAGTCTATTAGAAAATCTAGAAGAGGAAGAACCATAGTTGTCCCAAGGCGATATGATGACTAAGCTGATTGATGCAGCATTGCTTGTATATATTAAGTTAAGGTGTATATATATCCATCTCATAATTGTAAGGTTAGTGAAAATTCACTTCACTTAATTTAGAGCTAGCATTTTTGGGCTCTTGTGGCATCATTGTTTGAGCACTCTGGTGGCATCATTTTTGGGCGCTGCGCGTCCTTTCTACTCGTTTGTGGGATGCCGTACTTACAGGGTGTGGTCTTATAGAGAGCTCTCTTGCAAGTCAGTTTGGTTGTTTAGATACAAGATTGTTGCATCGTGCAATAGTTCAGGTTGTGTTGTTGTTGCAAGGTTGAGAAAGAAGACCATAAATAGTGCCCCCTTTGTTTTTATCTTAAATTCATGCAACTGAGGCCTAAGGTAGGCCCACATCGAGTCAGCAACCCTGAGGTAGGACCTAATAGGATCTCAAGTCCGTAAGTTTTAATTTAGCTTAACTTGGGCTGTAGGTTGAACTGGCCCTTTAGAACTTGGCCGTTCACGGCTCAGCTGGGATTTTGAACCCAACAAATAAATAAATTAACATGGTCCTTCGAACTGGATTCTAGCCCAAGACTGAGTCAGTGACTATTTTTCGGCAAAGTTCTGATTGTGCAAATTGTAGCCCAAGTTAGGCCTAGACGGGTTGAGCATTATTGAATTAAGGTCCCAGGGTAGAAAGTTTGGTCGCCCAATTGCGAAACTTGGCCACTCGTCTGTCGTTGTTTTTGGCCTACATTTTACCGGTTTGGTTAAATTTGGTTTATTATTGAATTAAGGTCCCAGGGTAGAAAGTTTGGTGGCCCAATTGCGAAACTTGGCCACTCGTCTTTCGTTGTTTTTGGCCTACATTTTACCGGTTTGGTTAATTTGGTTTATTATTCGTAGGCGAAGGTTGCAGACTTCGGTGCGCCAGTTACTTGGGTGGAAAAATTGGTATTCCATACTGGTGGTGGTTAGTATCCCACCCAGCAATTCAGTTTATTTGAAAAAAGCAAAATTTGCGTTTGATCAGTTTGGTTAAGTATTTCTGCCAATTCAGCTCATTTGGCATTGAGCCCAATTGTTGTTTGCATTGAAGATGAGTGCATCTGAATTGAACAAGTTTAAAAAAAGAGAAGCGCCTACAAAGGTCTAATTACAAAGGTCATTGCCACTATAGATTCTGCCATAGAGCAAGAGGATTTAAGATTAGTGACTGCGCAGCTTTCCATATTAGAAACTAAAAAGGTTGCTCTATGTGAAGTAAATGTTAAAATTGAGGCTCTTATAGAAGAGGATGAAATAGAAAATAACATAATTTACTTTGAAGAGATTATTGATGATATAATTAAAGTAGGCCACCGAGCAAAAGAGTTTAGCAGCTCATTACAGTTAGAGACCAGGTCTAATAATGAAACACAACACTCAACAAATGATGTTTGTGAAGTTAAGGTGGTTAACAGATCTGCAGTTCAATTACCGAGGCTTGTACTCAAAACATTTTCTGGGAGTATTCAGGAATGGCAAGGATGGGCAGACAGTTTTCAATCAGCAGTTCATTCTAGTCAAGTGTTAAGTGCGGTGGAGAAGTTTAATTATTTGCAGTCCCTCTTGGAAGGGGAGGCAGCAAAGACAATAGCAGGATTAGCATTAACAGAGGCTAATTATAATGTGGCTTGGGTTATATTAAAGAAACGGTTTGGTAAGCCAGAGATCTTAATTAAAAGCCACCTCCGTGAACTTTTAGCTATACCTCCTGTTAATAATCCTAATAGTGTCAAGGAGTTACGGCAGTTATATGATGAATTTGAAGTTAGAACTAGGTCTCTGGACAACGTGGGTGTAGGAATGGAAAGGTATGGTATAATGTTGGTTACTATACTGGAGTCTAAATTGCCTAGCTCAATTTTGCTTGAATTAAGTAGGGGACACTCTACAGAACATGCGTACATCCCCCTTCAGCAGATGTTAAGTCTTTAGGTACAGAATTAGCAAGACGAGAGGGAATTGAGTTTGCCAGTGGGATGTTAAACAAGGGGACAAAGGCAGGCACAGCACCAAAGTTTCTACAAAAAGGAATAGCCCAGGTACAGTGTCAGCTCTACATGCATCCTCTGAGAATAATAAAGGGAATCAAGGAATGCATATTTTGCGAAGGCAACCACAAGTCATATAAATGTGAGGTGGCTGAGGCTTTACCTTTTGAGGAGAGAAAGGACAGGGTAACTAAGTCCACAGCATGTTTTAAATGTTTTTTGAAAGGTCACAGAGCAAGGTTTTGTAAGTTTAAAATTTTGTGCAAAAAATGTCATGGTAGGCATCAGCCATTATTGTGTGAAAACACTCCTAGTAGGCCTACCGCAGAAGTAGAGACATCAGTGGCACATGCCACTGCTATTCAAGGGAGTAAAAGTAAAGGGGGATTATTTTAAACAACTGCAGCCTTATTAATTGGGAATGATGGAGAAGCTACTGTAAGAGTGTTGTTTGATAGTGGTAGCCAGTGTAGCTTTATTAAGACCAGAATTTCCAGAAAATTAAAGTTTAAAGAACTTAAGAGGGAAAATTTAAGAATTTCTGGGTTTTGGGGGTTCCGTTCAAAACCGAACCAAATTTAAGAAGGTAGAAGTTCTGGTTAAGGGTTGTTACCGCAAAGTCCCACTATCAAGGTCCAAGCTGGAGATTGAGGAACTTTGTGCTCCAGTCACTACTTGTTTAGATATGGCATGTGTCCAAGAATTGCAAGTTAAAGGAATTAATTTGGGCAATAATAAGTTTGAAGGAACAGAAGATATTAGTCTTTTGATTGGAGCTGACTATTATTGGGACTTCATCACTGGTAATATTGTCCGCACATCTCAAGGCCCAGTAGCTAGGCTGGATGCTACATGGTAGCTATTGCAATGAAATGGAAATTAAGGCTCTTTTTGTTAAGATTGAGGAGAACAGCCATGGTTTGGAAAGGCATTTGAAAGCGTTTTGGGAACTTGAATCCATTGGCATAAAGGACAAACAAGCAAGTACAGTGAACAATGATGTTTTAGAGCAATTTGAAAAAGGGATTGGGTTTAGAGATGGTTGCTATGAAGTTGGCCTCCCTTGGAAGGATTCTTGCAAACCTGGTTCAAACCTTCAGCTAGCTAATCGGAGGTTGGAGACTTCATTGTACAGGCTAAGAAAAATGAGGAGTTGTTAATTGAATACAATGAGGCCATCCTAAGCTATGTAAGGGAGGGCTATGCTGAAAGGGTGCAAGGTGAGCTGGTGAACCAGGAGGCACATTATCTGCCACACCATGCAGTGGTACGGCGAGACAAAACTACCACCAAACTGAGGGTAGTTTTTGATGGCTTAGCCAAGGACAAAGGTGGTGTGTCCTTGAATGACTGTTTGGATGCTGGGCCAAATTTAAATGCAGATTTATTTTCCTTGTTACTGAGATTCAGGTTTGGTAGAGTAGCATTGACTGCAGATGTGAAGCAAGCCTTTTTGCGGATAAAGTTAAAACCAGAGGACAGAGATGCAGCAAGGTATCTGTGGGTGGATACGAAAGACTTGTTGGAAAATGAACCTAAGGTTCAAGCTATAGAATGAAGTCAGTGTTGTTTGGCCTCAGCTCTAGTCCATTTCTGTTGGCAGCTACTATGCAGTACCATTTTAAGAAATATTCTGAAGTCTATCCTAACACTATTGAACACATAAGGAAAATTTTTATGTTGATGATTTGCTGTGTTCCGTGGATAATACAGAAATGGCTAAACAGATATTCATGGAGGCTAGAGCTGTAATGAGGGAGGCTGGCATGGAGCTTAGAAAATGGCAGACCAATCATTCTCAATTACAAGAGTTTATGAGTCAGTCCTGTGTAGTACCTGATGCAGCAGAAAGTATTGAGGATTCTGGTATTAAGGAGTTGTGGGCAATAGACGCAAAGGTGCTAGGCATTGTTTGGCAGCAAGGAGATGATTTGTTTACCTTCAATGGGAAATCTTTAGTAGAGCTGGCTGAGAATGAGACAAGGTGGACAAAACGTACAGCTCTTAGTTTGGCTTCAAAGGTCTTTGATCCTCTTGGATTCCTGGCTCCATTTGTGATAAAGTCAAAAATTTGGTTTCAGAGCCTCTGGGAAATTGGACTTGGTTGGGACCAAGAGTTACCTGATCATATGGTGGTAAGGTGGAAATATTGGTTCAAAGAATTGGCACATCTTGGAGACATTGAAATCCCAAGATGGTACTTTGGAGAGTTGAACAATAGTCCAGACAATTTGGAGCTGCACATCTTTTGTGATGCAAGTGAGGAAGCCTATGCAACTTGTATTTATATTAGAGGCACATTGCAAGAGGAAGTAAGTTGCAGGTTGGTTGCTGCAAAGAGCAGAGTAGCACCTTTGAAAAGGCTTTCTGTTCCAAGGTTGGAATTGATGGGTGCCGTTATTGCTAGTCGGCTTGCAGTTACAGTGCAAAAGTCTTTGGCCCTCTATGAAATTCCAAGCTATTATTGGACAGACTCCACTATAGTTTGGCACTGGTTAAGAAGTCAGGCAAGGAAATGGAAACCATTTGTTGCCAATAGGGTGGAGGAAATTCAAGCGCACACAGATCCCAAGCAATGGAAGCATTGTCCAGGCACCCAAAACCCCGCTGATTTACCAACACGAGGAATTTCAGTGAAAGATCTTGCACAGTCAAGTTTGTGGTGGAATGGGCCAGAGTGGCTAAAACTTGGAAGTGAAAACTGGCCTTCTAATCAGCCTATTGTAGGAGAATGCCAGGCTGAAGAAGCATGGGTGAGTGAGGTGAGAAAATGCACTGTGAACAGTTGTCAAGTTATGCAGCAGGACCCCATATTGAGGCTTGAGGACATTAGCAGTCTGAAAAGATTGTTAAGAGTGACAGCATGGGTATATAGATTTACCAACAATATTAAGGGAGAAACAAGAAGGGAAGGAATTCTGAAACAGTAAGGAGATTCAGCAAGCCAGGAAATACTGGGTGGTATATGTGCAGAAGGAAAAATTTGGTGAAGAGAGGGAATTGCTCACCAGCCATCCATTACAGTTTCTACCAACACATTCTGCTCTCAAGGGTTTGGATGTGTTTTTGGATCAGGATTTATTGAGAGTAGGAGGTAGACTACAGTTTTCTGGGCTTCCAGAGGAGAAAAGACATCTAATTTTGCTACCTTCTGGGGGGCACTTTGTGGACCTTTTGATCCTGGATACTCATCATAAGCTGTTACATGCTGGAGTTAGAGAAGTGATAATAGAGATCAGACAACAGTTTTGGATTCCCAAAATTAGACAAGTAGTAAAAAAGGTCTTGCATAAATTGTGGTTTGCAAGCGTTGGAGTGCAAAGCCTTATTATGAAAAGGTGGCTCCACTTCCAAGAGAACGGTGTGTCTATACTGCCCATTTGATGTAGTGGGAGTAGACTTTGCAGGTCCAGTCTATGTGTATGAGCAAGGGGAGTCTAACAAAGGTTATATATGTCTTTTCACATGTGCTACCACCAGAGCAATCCATTTGGAGTTGGTAAGCAACTTAAGTAGTGATGTATTTCTTTGGCCTTTAAAAGGTTTGTGAACAGAAGGGGTTTCCCAAATAAAATCATATCGGATAATGCAAAAACCTTCAAAAAGGCGGCAAAGGAACTCCAAGAAGTTTGGTCCTTGCTAAAAGAGGAAGGATTCCAATCCTACCTTTCACACCAAGGGGTACAGTGGGAGTTTATTGTTGAAAGAGCACCATGGTGGGGAGGATTTTGGGAAAGGCTAGTGAGAAGTGTAAAGTGTCCATTAAAGAAACTTTTAGCTAATGCTCATTTGAGCAAAGAAGAATTCTGCACTGTTTTATGTGAAGTAGAAGCAATGGTGAACAGTAGGCCTATCACTTTTGTTTATAACAGTATGCAGGATGCAGAGCCATTGACACCAAATCATTTTCTTTGTGGTAAACGATTAACATCAAGCCCCAGTGTGCCAGAAGACTTGCAGCCTATCCAGAGCACTCAAGGAGAGTTAACCAGACGGTTCAGGTGCCTTGAAGAGCTACAAGATCAGTTATGGAAGAGGTGGCAGAGATGGAATACTTGCCAGAACTCAATTATTACCCATCAGGCAAGGTAAAGGGCTCCAATGCAAATTGTATCAAAGTGGGAGAAGTGGTAATGATTGAGGATGAAAGACCAAGGCAATGCTGGAAGCTTGGCATAATTGAAGAGTTGTTTGTTGCAAAGACAATTTAGTTAGGTCTGCACTGGTAAAGACTCAGGAGGAAAGTTAAAGAGACCTATACAAAACTCTATGCTTTAGAAATCAGCAAAAACACAGATAGTCAAGATGAAACATTTGAGTTACAGCCTCATGGAGAAGGCTTGGCTAACTTGCAGAAGGTAATGACAACAATGCCTCTTCGGTGGGGAGTTTAGAAAATCTAGAAGAGGAAGAACAATTGTTGTCCCAAGGCGATATGATGACTAAGCTGATTGTGGTGCCGCGTTTGTTAGCGGGCTAAAGATAAGTAAAGGCCAATTTGAGGCTTTATTCAACATAAACATAGCATAGATCTGAAACACAGAAACAATAATTAGTAAAGACTTGTTACACAGAAAACAATAATTAGTAAAGACTCATTACATTCCTCTCTTCTTTTATAATACGTGATCACAGAAAACAATAATTGTAAAGACTTGTTACACAGAAAACAATAATTAGTAAAGACTTGTTACACAATAATTAATAATAGTAGACGATAATTTTTAGTAAGACTCATTACATTCCTCTCTCTTTTATAATACGTGATACTTGCACGGTAAGAAACAAAACGACAAGTTCAAGATATTTTGGAAGAAAGAAGAGTCTACAAGTTTAGGCGTTGAGCTGGGTATCTGATTCGAGTGCTTCTTCTCAGAGGGGGACTCGTCTCGGAGGTTACTGACACAGGTGGGCCTCTCTCGACTTCGACTGGAGTCGCTTCGACGGGAGCTGTTGGGACCGTGTGTCGGCGGATCTCAGCGGGTTCTGAGTCGTCCGTTAGCGGGGTGGAATTGATTGGCGGACTGGGTACGGGGGGTTCATAGTGATTCGTGTCATCCGTATTGCTACGTCCCGCCGGTGCCAGGTCCCTGATGGATACGGTATCTTCTCTCCCATTCGGATGCCGTATAAACGCGTAGTTGGGGTTTGCCTCAATTAACTCAACTTCCTCGACGAGGGGGTCGTTCTTGGATCGGCGAATGAATTGGCGAAGGAGTACAGTTCCCGGAGAAGACAGCCACGTCGGTAGTGCAGAACCGGTAGAAGTACGCCGCGGGTGCGTGAATAGACGCTCGTGAGGAGTTTCGTTCGTGGCCGTACACAGCAGCGATCTAATCGAGTGCAGCGCGTCTGGTAGGACGGACTCCCATTGCGACATCGGCAACCCGCGATCTTCTATGGCTAGTTTGATGGTGTTCATGATGATTCCATTGTAACGTTCGCATTGCCCGTTTCCTTGGGGGTGATACGGCGTTGTGCGACTAGTCGCGATACCATGTTTAGTTAGGAACAGTTTTAGTTCCGAAGACATAAACGATGTCCCTCGATCTGTGTGGATGTAAGAGGGAGTTCCGAAGGTAGAAAATAACTCGGTGAGACGGGCGATAACGGTTGACGTGTTCGTATCACGGCACGGGAAGGCAAAAGGAAAGCGTGAATACTCGTCGATTACTGTTAGGATGTAAGGTCGCGAAGTTGCGCTCGGAAGCGGGCCTTTAAAGTCGATGTTAAGTCGGTCAAACGGGGACATGGCCCGTATTAAGTGACTAACTTCTGGTTTATAGTACTGTGGCTTACATTTAGCGCATGTTTGGCATTCCGACGTAACTCGTTTGATGTCATCCACTGAGAATGGTAGGTTCCTAGCTCTCACAAAATGAGTCATTCGGCGGACTCCTGGGTGTATCAGATTAACATGCAGCTGGGCGAGGGATATTCTTGGAGTAGCAGCGCAAAAGGATCGCGACAATGCGTCTGCGGCTCGGTTCTCGGGGCCCGGTCTGTATTTTATTGTGAATGAGTAGCCGGCTAGTTCTACACGCCAACGGAGAATCTTATCGTTCTTAATACGACCAGTAGCTTTTCCATCGAACATGAAAGATACGCTCCGCTGGTCGGTGACGACAGTAAAGTGTCGATAAGCTAAGAAGTGCTTCCACTTGCGAATGGATTCGATTACAGCGTATGCCTCCTTTTCAACGATGTGATGGCGACGTTCTGTGTTATTCAGAGCGCGAGAAAAGAACGCCACCGGGCGGCCGTTCTGGGTGAGGGTGGCTCCGATTGCTGAAGAGGAAGCGTCCGTCTCCACAGTGAACGGCAGTTCTTCATCGATTGAACCGACGACAGCTTTCGAGATATCATCTTTGAGTGTTTGGATCGTTGATACTTCCTCGCGAGTTAATGGGAATGATGAAACGTTGAGCAGAGGTTTGATCTTGAGGGAATAGTTCTGAATCCATTTAGCATAGTATGCGAATAGTCCGATTACGCGTTGTAGAGACGACTTGTTGCGAGGAGTTTGAAGTTCTTGTAGTGGCCGGAGGCGTTCGGGATCGGGCCGCAATACGCCATGAGAGATAGAATATCCGAGCAGGTGCACTGATGTCATCGAAAGCTTGCATTTTTCCTTGTTTAGACTCAGATTTACTCGTTTAGCGGCTTCCCAGAAATGTCGAAGGTTCTCATCGTGCTCTTCCCAAGTGGTTCCGCAGATGGTGAGATCGTCGAGGTAGGCGTATGTTGATGATAAGTTGTTCGAGGATATGAATTCGTTCATGACGCGCTGGAAGGCCGCGGCTCCGTTAGTTACTCCCATAGGGATCCTTCTGAATTGGTATAGATTTCCGTCAGCCTCGAATGCTGTGAAAGGTCGTTCAGACGGATCGATTTCTACCTGGTAGTATGCGCTTGACAGATCAATTACGCTGTAGTATTTGTGTTGTGAGACTTTGTTGGCTATATCATCGATTCGCGGAAGAGGATATGCATCTAGCATGGTAAATCGGTTGACGGTTTGAGAGAAATCGATTACCATGCGTTTTTTTTTTGTTTCGGTAGATGTGATGACTACTTGAGCACGCCAGGGTGAGTTACTGGGTTCAATTATCTCATCCCTGAGTAGCTTTTCGATTTCTTTCCCAATGAAAATTTTGTCCTCAGAGCAAAATCGTCTGGACTTCGTGGCGATGGGACGACAATCGGCAGTTAAGTTGCCGAATAGTGGTGGGGCTGAAATTCTTGATCGAGTAAGGCCGCATATATGGAGTGCTGGCTCCGGACCTCCGAAATTGATGTTCAATTCCTTGTGTCTGATTAAGAATGGGGTACCGAGTATTATGTCAGCGCACAGATCCGACAAGACGGATAGTTCGAGCTTTTCGTAGTCGCGGTCTCCCATCGTAACCTTCACTGTACATCGACCTGAGATGGCTGCGGATAGATTAGGCGAAGCCATTGATACGACGCCCGAGTGCGGAAGAATGGGCAGCTCTAAGTGTTTGGCTAGATCCTCACGAATGAAGTTGTCCGAGCTGCCAGTATCCAACAAGGCGAGACACGAACGGCCGTTGACGAGGATATCGACTGTTGAGTTGGTAGGCATGGAGGAGCTACACGATAGAGTGGTACTAATGGTCGCTAATGCTGCGGCTGAATGAGACGCTGTGGTTTTATCCTGTTTTTGACGTGCCGAGGAAGTACTTGAGCGGCAGACTTTGGCCCAGTGGCCGGTCTTTTCACATTTCGCACAGATAGAATCCTTTGCTGGACACCTGCTTCGTGGGTGGCGTCGAGACCCGCAGAAGAAGCACAGAGCGGCTTTGTTGTCGAAATTCGTAGCGGCTGAAGAGTTTGGGAGATCGTCTCCTTGGACGCAGGCAGGCCGGGCAGAGTCAGTAGTCGGCGACGGTTCGTGGCGAGAGCCAGTGGCTGCAACAGCACCGTAATGAGTGAGGTACGATTCTGAGTTTTTCTGGGCCTGATCTAATGTTCGAGCCTGGACGATAGCCTTTTCCAGTGAGAGTGTGTCATTTTCGAGTAAGCGGGTACGGATGGCGCTATCTCTAATTCCTCGGATGAAAGCGTCTCTCACAGATGAACTCCTGTTTTCGTCGGCGGAAACCGATTTGAAGTTGCAGTCATTGGCTAGTTGTTGAAGAATTTGCAAGTACTCATCGAGGGTTTCCTCGGGCTTTTGGTGACGGGTGGACAACAGGTGGCGAGCGCATACCTCGTTTGGCTTCTTGACGTAGGTGGCCTCTAAGGCTGCCATGGCATCCTCATAAGTAGAGCAGTCTTGAATGATATCAGCGACATCGGGGCCGATATGTATGAATAGAACCTCCAATTTATTGGGGTTGTGTTCGGCGATAGTACTCAAGAAATATTTGAATCCGCGCGACCATAATTTCCATAGTTTCCCAGCTTGGGGAGAATTCGGAGAAGTAATAAATTTATCCGGGCGAATCACCTTCTCCATGATATAGTAAGATTACTGGATGAATATTTGCTTGCTGTATCTGAAAGGCCGACTGAATGGCTGATTGAAATGTTGAATAAATTGTGGTGCCGCGTTTGTTAGCGGGCTAAAGATAAAGTAAAGGCCAATTTGAGGCTTTATTCAACATAAACATAGCATAGATCTGAAACACAGAAAACAATAATTAGTAAAGACTTGTTACACAGAAAACAATAATTAGTAAACTCATTACACTGATTGATGCAGCATTGCTTGTATATATTAAGTTAAGGTGTATATATATCCATCTCATAATTGTAAGGTTAGTGAAAAATTCACTTAATTTAGAGCTAGCATTTTTGGGCTCTTGTGGCATCATTGTTTGAGCACTCTGGTGGCATCATTTTGGGGCGCTGCGCGTCCTTTCTACTCGTTTGTGGATGCCGTCTTACAGGGTGTGGTCTTATAGAGAGCTCTCTTGCAAGTCAGTTTGGTTGTTTAGATACAAGATTGTTGCATCGTGCAATAGTTCATTTTGTGTTGTTGTTGCAAGGTTGAGAAAGAAGACCATAAATAGTGCCCCCTTTGTTTTATCTTAATTCATGCAACTGAGGCCTAAGGTAGGCCCACATCGAGTCAGCAACCCTGAGGTAGACCTAATAGGATCTCAAGTCCGTAAGTTTTAATTTAGCTTAACTTGGGCTGTAGGTTGAACTGGCCCTTTAGAACTTGGCCGTTCACGGCTCAGCTGGGATTTTGAACCCAACAAATAAATAAATTAACACAGTCATTGTCTGGTGATTATACCAGACTATTAATATACGGACCAGTAACCAAGTACATTACGATTTACAAGTTTCATGAATATATAATTTGTCATGATTAACACGATCAAATGCCTTAGAGGCATCCAGGAAACAAAAATATATTAGCATCTACTGTTTGGTATTTAAGACCTCTTTCAAGGTATGCACACATATCATACCATGTTTTCTTTTTGAAATCAAATTGGTTATCACTAGTATACAGGTAACATTCAAGTCTTTAATGAGTATATATTGAAACCCCTTGGACATAACTGGTCAAGGCTATGGGCCTATAGTTATCTTCACTGTTGATTTTACCCTTTTTATCTTTTAGTACTGGCACCAAAACAACGGATAACATTGTATCCGACAAAACACCATGTATCAGTAAACATGTAAAGCACAAGCTAACAGTGGCACTAATCTGTCACTACTAAATTTCAGGTGCTCAGTAGAAATACCATCAATACCACATGATTTGTTACAATCTAATCATTTTATGGCCTGTTTAATCTCAAATACACTAACTCTTATATCTGGACTATAGGTAGTACCACAATTAACATTATTGTTCTTATGTACAAAGTTGAATTACTCACTGTAGTGTTCCTTCCATAATTTGACTATATTCCAGTCCCAGTTACATTTCAATATAGCAGGGAGATTGCATTATTATTCATTGTTTTTAATTCTTCCCAAAAGTTTCTTGGATTCTTACTGTCAAACTTTCTAGCCGGAGCATCCGTGCTTAACTCATCCTCATGAATTTTTAGATACCTTAATGCATGCTTGAACTTGGCATTAGCCCTCAGTTTTTGTTGAATACAGGGCCTTGCCTTGGCTTCCCTTGTTCAAACCACATAAAAAAAAGCATCTCTGGATGCATTATGAAGTTCAGCCACATAATCACTCCAGCCAGGTCTACATGTATAATTTTTTTTCCTAAAGATATTTAAGTCTAGACTAGCATTATTGAGAGAGGAAACAATTTGTTCATGAATGTCTTTAAATTCCAAAATATGTTTGAATTCTCCAGTTTACATCCTGACAAGCTAGAACATCATTAGGGATGCATAATATATTACTTAGCAATACATCAGACTTATTATAATACTGTTGTTTGCTCTCATTATCAACTTTGGACCAGTCTAACTTCGCTTTACGTGCATCATTTACCTGTGATAGCATTGGAATACAATTAATGTCAAACTCAATTAATAGGGGCATGTGATCAGAACTAGCATAGGAGTACAAAACTGTCATATTCAGAACTGCCTGATTTGCATCAGGTGTAGGCCTACAAATACAATGATCCAACCATGAGGGTGGTGTGCCAACTATCACTAACATAAGTAAAGCAATCACAGGAAGACTACACATGGATGAAAGGGTGAAGTTATTATCTTCACAGAAGGCTTTTAAGTGGTTGCTAAACAAAGAACTATCATTAAGCATATTAACATTAAAGTCACCAATAGTAGCTAATATGTCGTATCTAACTCATCAATAATATTGCTGACCTACCCCAATTTAATGAGGCAATCTTCTTCATTATCAACTGCCTGAAAAGGCATATAGATACACAGAATTGCAAATTTTTTATTGTCTACACAAATTTCTATTAACTCATCCTCATGATTTTTTTATATACCTCAATGCATACTTGAACCTGGCATTAGCCTTCTGTTTTTGTTGTAATACTTGGCTTCCCTTGTTTAGTGAACAAACTCTTTTCTTTCTTATTTGCCTTTTACTTATCGCTCTTTCTTCTATTCTCACTCTTAAGGCTGCGGTCACACTAAACGAGTCGAGTCGAGTCATTAGAGTCATTTGACTCGAGTCAAATTGAATCATTCTCGTTCACACAGAAAGAGTCAGGAAGGGTCAAGTTTGTCAGTATCCTGCCAGATTTCAAGCGGTTGTGGATTCGGCGACGTAGGAGGAGGAGGAACCGAATCTGAGTACATGAAGTCGACATCAAAAGGTCGGATTTTGGTGTTTTTAGTCATTTGTTTCCGGACGTACTTACCCACCAGACAAATTTTTCGGTTTCATTAGAATAACGATAGAAAATTTCAAGAAATTGGTGGATATGACAGGAATTTCTGTCAAGAAAATAGACACAAATTACAGGCGTTCAATTGGAGTTGAAGAAAGAATAGTCATATTCCCGGACAAGATTTATTAAATCCTCCAGCTGCATGATGCTCTCAACACAAATGACTCTCGACGATGACTGACGAAGAAATAGGTCCGGCCGTATTGATGACTCGACTGGACTCGCCTCAGCGTGACTCGACTCGACTACCCCGGTGTGAATAGTTTCTGCAAAATTACATACAAATTAAGGTGCGATGGAATGGCGAGTCACCTAGAGTCATGACTCGACTCGACTCGACTCGATTGGTGTGACCGTAGCCTTACTCGCGTTTTCTCTCTGTGTCTTATACGAACGCGATAGACAAGTAGCCATGGCCGGCATTAGGATTTCAAGCAATGCGAAAGACCGGGATAAATTACACACTATTATTACTATTTACCGATTTTTATTTATGTCGAAACAGTTTGAACAAACGGGGTAAAGCGAGTGCGGATCCATTGTTAACATTTTATAGCGGAGAGAAACAATTAAATCTTTTAGAATCGGAATAACATATTAATAACGAATACCACCTAACTGGGACACACCCCGTCCGAAGACTGCCGTCAGGGCATCCTTCCTTCTCTCGGCCCATTTCAGGCGTTGCCAACTAGTATTTTATATTCTTAATTTCATACAAAACATTATTAAATTTTTATTTAAGTACAAAATTTCATTAAATTTCTTATTAAACATTATTATGTTCTTTATTAAAACTTTTAGCACTTAAAAATGTTAAAAATACGTATGGAAACAAACAAAACTTTGTTTAGAAATTTATTTAATTAATTACACTAGAAATTATATGATTCCATTGGCACTATTAAGTAATAAGAGAAACTAACATAACTTTAGTACTTTGAATGAAACAATAAAAGCAATGTTTGACCTTTGCTAAACACAATGGCAGACCATACTATGATACTTTGAGTGGAATGCATTAAAACAGTTTTTGTCCTTTGTTAAACATAATGGTACATCACACTTTCGGCATTTTAGACGAGAGTAACCCTTAGTAGTATGTTTGAAAAATGTTAGAGTGCAATTGCATGCAATGTTGATTAATTGAGTGCCAGTGCCACCCCACCCCTTCTTGCAAGGTGCCAACCCCTCCCTCTTCCCCAGGGTGTCAATGCCATCAAAAAGAAAGATGCAAGCAAGGGGGAATCCCCACAAGCTGTCACCCAAACCTAACCTAAGAGAGAGGAGAGAGAGCATCTTTCACCTGGACAGCCCAGGTGCAGAATGAGAGTTCAAGGTAGCCTCATTTGGCTTAGAAGCAGGGCTGCCATTGACTTAATGAAAGAAAACCAGATCGTACACTAAAAAAACCTAGATGATCCTCAAAAAACCCAGATCACCAATACTGGAGCACCAATACCATTGTTTTTTAATTTAGTACCAAATGAAGCAATTTATTGCCAAATTGTATTTAGGTATATATTCATTCAAATTTCAATGCAATTTACTATGACACAAAATATAAATCAAGCGAAAATTGCACGCACGCGCAATGCAGGCTAATGCCCGCCCATGACTAATGCTGCCAAATAATAAACTGCAACATGTTCGTTCGATTTGTCTGCAATTATTCAGAGTAAGCTCCAAAGTCAGTTAAACAGTAAATTTATAATTGCGATTTGCTTTAAACATCAGTATCGTTTTAACAAATTTGTATCAGTATGTATAAATACTCAGAACTGAATAATTAGTGAAATTGATCGAAACGTTTAAGCACTGATTTGTTGTAGCATGTTTCTAACATGTTTATGGAATGCAATGTTTATTGGAACTCAATTTTTCTCACATTCTTATTTATACATTACCAAATTTAGCTCATTTCATTACCAGAATACCAAATCAATTTTTAAATACAAAATTGCTTTTTCATTACCAAATTTGCTCAGATTTCGTTATTAATAATACCAGATGGTAACCCTGGAATCGAGAATTTTTGCCAGTTTTGCGCAACTGACATCCTCCTTACAAACATGCAGCTTTACTGTCCTAGCATTTTAAAAAACGCTTTATGATATTACCAAACAAAGCGTTGTTGCATTATATTTTATTTAGAGTGGTAAAATTCAGTACATTTTATTTGTCTGCCTTACTTTAAGGCTAAAAAAACCCAGATTTCATGAAATTTTAAAAATTAAAACCAAGAAACCCAGGAAAGTGTTGAAAAACCCAGATCTGGGTGGAAAAACCTAGCAATGGCAGCCCTGCTTAGAAGTCTTAATCAGCCAGTTGGCTTAGAAAACGTAACCAGCCATTTGGCGTAGTGTATATGTATATATGTTAATAACTTTTGTAGTGCCACATTGCGCTATTTATTTAATTAGTGTATATATATTAAAGGAGAGAGAGAATAGCTGCTCATGCTGGGCCCACAAAAAATTATTGATTTAAAAGCACACCACACACACACACACACACACACACACACACACACACATATATATATATATATCGGCCAGTGGCTTTCATCTCACACCTTATAAAGTGTTTTGCACGTATAATTAGAGGCAAAACTACTTACTACCTACAATAAAAAGACTTGTACAACCCAAATCAACATGGCTTCAGCGCGGGAAGATCATGCCTATCACAGCTCCTAGACCACCAGGAGAAAATATTAGAAACATTGTGTCGAGGACAAAACATTCATGTAATATATACAGACTTTGCTAAAGCCTTCGATAAATATGACCCTGGAATCATAGCACACAAACTTAAGAATACAGGAATTACTGGAAAGCTAGGAAGGTGGGTATTTAATTTCTTGACGCAAAGAACGCAAAGAGTGGTGGTAAACGGAATTAAATTGGAAGTCTCAGAAGTCGTGAGCTCTGTCCCACAAGGGACAGTATTAACCCCCTTGCTGTTCGTAATAATGATTGCAGATATTGTTGCAGATATTAAGGACAGTATTGTGTCATGCTTCGCAGATGACACAAAGATATGTAAGGAATCATAGCACACAAACTTAAGAATACAGGAATTACTGGAAAGCTAGGAAGGTGGGTATTTAATTTCTTGACGCAAAGAACGCAAAGAGTGGTGGTAAACGGAATTAAATTGGAAGTCTCAGAAGTCGTGAGCTCTGTCCCACAAGGGACAGTATTAACCCCCTTGCTGTTCGTAATAATGATTGCAGATATTGTTGCAGATATTAAGGACAGTATGTGTCATGCTTCGCAGATGACACAAAGATATGTAAGGAAATATTGAACGAAGATGACATAAGAAAGTTACAAAATGACATTGAAACATTATTCCAGTGGGCAGAAGACAACAGTGGCGGTTTTTCAGAGGAGGCATGGGAAGCCGGGCCTCTCTGTTTTTATCACTGTAAACTATGAAAGAGGATTTTATTGATAGTATTAATTCTATACGATCGTGACATGCAGAAAGTAGGGCATCTAACACTTTGTAATCTATTCTATTTATATAGCATATATTATAAACAAATTTGGGCCTCCCTACTCTCCCTGACCACCATCCGCCACTGGAAGACAACAATATGAAGTTCAACGAAGAAAAATTCCAACGTCTATGATAGGGTAATAATAAAGAGCTACAGGAAAAAGGGCACAAAACTATGCAAGCCAAACAGATAACACCAAATCCACAAGTCAGAGATCTTGGAGTAATAATGTCGTGGGATGCAGAATTCAGAGAGCGCTATAAAATCAAAATCACAACGGCTAGAAATAATGGAATCATCTGGAAGAGCTTCCGCAGCAGAAAAACAAACATCATTTATACACGATGGGAATGGCATTTCTGGATGTAGATCCAATGCAAGATGTCCCTATTTTCATCCCAAATTTGCCAGAGCTCATGGTGGGAAAAAAGTTGTTTTAAAGAGAAATGCAATCTGGCCCACCTGAAGGGAACAATCCGATTCCAACCACATCAAACTCAACGGAGAGAATACCAGGATAGTGAGCCTGCTATCCATCAGCACTATTTGGCCCAAGGGATTCAAGAAAACCCAAGACCAAATACCATTCCTGCACCCAGATAAATAATTAAATAGCGCAGAGATTTTCACGCTGGCATGTCACGAAGCATAATAAACCGGCCTTAGTTGGCTTAGAAGGCTTAATCCTGGCGTAGAGGGGGTTGCCAGATATTAAATTATTTATTTATTTTGGCAAGAATATGCTCACGCCCGCATGTCACGAAGCATAATGAATCAGCCTCAGCTGGCTTGGCAGGCTTAATCGTGGCTTAGAGAGGGTTGCCAGATATTTATTATTTTAATAAGAATGCGCTATTTAATTATTTATTTTGGCAGAGCCATATTAAGAATCTTCATCCTGCCACGTCTCACAACATAATGAAGTGCCAGCCATCAGCATCAGTTGACTTAGAAGGCGTATATATATATATATATATATATATATACATACACAGTATATATTATTAATGGTAGAGGCAGCGCCATATTAAAAGAGAGAGAGAGAGAGAGAGAGAGAGATGTTCCCACTGCCACGTCTCATATCATAATGAAGAGTCAGACATCAGCATCAGTTGACTTAGAAGGCGTGTATACATATATATGGAAATGCAAGGGTTGCCAGATTACGCTATTTAGAATAATTCTGTTATTTAATCCCTTCATTCCAAATATGTAGAATAGTTGCCAGATTGCGTTATTTATTTATTTGTGAAGCTCAGGCTAAATATGTAGAGTGGCACAGTATAATAATTCTATGTCGTTTACTCACCCTTGAGTATATTAATGGAAAAAGGAGATGCTCACACTGTCGCGTCTCCAATGAACAGCAGCCTGGAGAGAGTGCCAGACAACGCTATTTATTTATCCCTTATATATATATATATATATATATATATATATATATATATATATATATTATATATATATATATATATATATCAATGAATGTGGATGGCTTTAACAAAATTAGAAAAAGTATACTCCCAAACAATTGATTAAAACAAATTTTCACCTTAATATACAAATTTGTATTTAGAAGGTGTAAATCAGCCAGTTGGCTTAAGCAGCCAGTTGGCATAGTATATATTTATATATAGATATATATATATATATGATGAATAAAACCACGAAGGAAAAAAGAAACACAAAGGGGTGCTCAAGCGCTTTCGTCTAATGACATCCTCAGGAACACTGGAGTGAAAGGACAGATCAAGGCAATATATAGGTTACAAAAATAAACATACATACATACATATTCACATATATATACATATATATATATATATATATATATATATATACATATATACATATATATAGTAAGCATAGAAAAAATTGTGGGAGGAGCCAACATTTATATGGTCACAGAAGAATAAAGAAATAAAAATAAATATATATATAAATTGAGAAAAAATTAATTACAAAATAGTGCCTTAGTGATATATATGTCACAGCCTAAATAATCATAAAGAAATAAACAGGCAAATAAAAAAAACCCATAAATATACATACATACATATATATATATATATATACATATATATATATATATATATATATATAAAGACACTTTTAGCACTTTGGCCGACCTTCAATATAAATTCAAATGGCTTTTTTATGGAACAGGTCACAAAAGAATAAAGAAATAAAAATAAATATAAATATTGTAAGTGGAGTCTACCAATTCAAGCTCAAGAGGGAAGTTTTACAATCGATTTAATAGATGCTGCCAAATTGCATACATGCATCGTTTATATATTCCTATCATCCCAGTTATTCCTTAATATCATATATATATATATATATATATATATATATATATATATATATACACACCCAGGAAAACACTTGTTTCAATCGTTTATTGAATAATAAAACCATCTATGGATATAATAAAAAAATAATAATAATAGTAGTAATAATAATAATAATAATAATAATAATAACAATAAAAATAATAACAACACCTATTAATTATATTCTTAGCTGAGTTAACATCTTTGCAAAAAAAAAGACACAGTTGTATCATCTGCAAACATTATGAAGTTCAGCATATCAGATGAACGTGGAAGCTCATTTATATATAATAAAATAACAGTAATTTTCCGAATTTCATTTGTTAACACCAAGGCTGTGGAGTCGGCACATAAAAAACCGACTCCGGCTCCGACTCCTCAATTTTTTGTCTATCCGACTCCGACTCTGATGCTATATTAATTCTAAATCTGCTATGATGATAATACACAAGAGGCATTTCATCACCACCACGTGAATCATCAGGCTACTCTTTAAACCCATAACCTGCAAAGTTTGAGTCTAATGGTTGTAGCGATGCCATTATGGCTTTTTTATTTTTTATTTTTGAAAAAACAAAATTCATTGAGCATAAAACAAAAAAACAAAAATTTAAGACTATGACAAAATAAAAATTTCATTAAATGCAATAAAAAAATATAAAAGTATTCCTGCAAAATTTATTAAACTAAGGCCAAGGGTGAAAATCTAAAATTTACGAATAACTTGTTCTTAGGAACAGAATTGCTTCTGCCTGATCCTCTTTCATTGAAGCCCTTAAATCTGATTTAATTATTTTCAGTGCGGAAAACAGTCTCTCCACACTGACCTGAGTGGGTGGCATGGCTGTTACTATCATAGCTGTATCTCTTAAAATCTCTGGATATGCGGGGATGACTTCTTGTATTGTCAGTTTAGATGAGCGATCATATTTTTCCACTTCTTTTAGGCCATCAAAAAAATCTTGCTTAAATTTCATTAGTTTAACATCAAAAGGTTGCCTATGCACGTTTAAGCGGCGACGCTTTGCTTTTGAGCGTTCAATTTTATCTAAATATTTTTGAAAGTCTAATTCTTCATCATTTGAAGAGGATGAGAGCGACTTCCTACTCATATCTTCATCCTGTGGTTCAGGATTTTCAGGTAATAGCCCTTTTAAGCGAATTGCAACCTCGCAGAGGGCCTCTTTTGCTTTAGCAATTTGTTCTTCGGTCAACAAAATTCGGTTCATTGGATCTATGTAGACAGCAGCTAATAAGATCTCATTTTCCAGTAGCAGACCCTCTCTTTTCTTCATTGAGGATACAATTCCATCAGCAATTAATCCTCCAGTTTGGGAAAGACGAAATAATAAATTTTTCCATTCCCATAGGCAGTGGCGGTTCCTCATATGGGCAATATGGGCAGCCGCACAGGGCGGCATTTGTGGAGGGGCGGCATGAGCGCCTGCAAAAAAAATAAAAATAA
Organism: Bathynomus jamesi; assembly: GCA_023014485.1. Lineage (NCBI taxonomy): Eukaryota > Metazoa > Arthropoda > Malacostraca > Isopoda > Cirolanidae > Bathynomus > Bathynomus jamesi. The sequence goes on from JAJOZX010000631.1 coordinate 45,257, forward strand.
AAATAAGAATAAATAAATAAAGAAATAAATAAAAATAGTTTATTTATGGCAGTTGTGCAATTTAATTTGTATTTTTCCTGTTCATAGTATCATAATTACATTCTCTTAAGTGAGTTATTCTATTTACGTGATGAAGGATTTGTAAAATTCAGAAATTTGAGTCTTTGTTTTGGTTCTGAAGTTCCAACAATTAGTCCAATAAAAGTTATTTTGTGAAAGAGTTATGTCTGTCCTTTATTTTGGGGGGATTCGAATGTGTGTGTGTTGGCGAACAGGGGGGGGGGCGCTGAAGGTGAGGTTCGCCCAGGGCGTCATGTAAGCTAGGACCGCCACTGCCCATAGGAATGTACCAGAGTTAAATCCTCTGCTTGCAACTTTTTGGTGACAGTTTAAGGGTGAGCAAGCAGAGCTTCTAATTGTGTAACCTCCCTCCATTGAGTTTCAGTTAGTGAAACATTGGGATTATCAATGTCTTCTAGGAAGAGTTCTAGATCAAGCAAACGCTTAATCATCATATATGTGCTCCCCCAGCGTGTCGCTTGGTCCAAAATAGCTCCCTTTCCTGCACGTCTCTGGATAATAGCATCAATTTTAGAAGTCCTGGCTGCAGTGGCTACTTGCCTCAACTTGCCTATCAGAGTAGCTGCATGGCGATCTTTCAATCCATCTCTTATTGCTAGCTGCAATGTATTTACAACACAACGCATATGTTGGATTAGAAAGAGCTTAGATGCTTCTTCAACAATATCATCTAAAATTTCATCGCTCTGTTCTGTTTGTGCTGTTTGAGAATCAGTTTTCAGGAATGTCATCTTCATTAGCCACTTTTTCTTCATCAACTTTATTCAGCTTTTCTATCGTGCTTAGCATGTTTGAAGCATTATCTGTGACAATACATAGAATCTGCTCTTTCTTAATTACAAAGTCTTGTAAAACTTCTTCCACTAACTTCTGAAGATAGTCGCTGTCATGATGCGCCTCGGTGTCCTTTACTCCCAATGTCCGAGTTACCATTTTATTGTTTTCATCAACAAATCTAGCATTGATGGCAAAATAGTTAACTCTATGACGCGTGGCTGCATCCATTTTAATAAACATGAAGCGTCCCTTAAGAGTTCTTCGAAGTTCTTCCTTTTTATTTGTGGCTTCTTCAACTATAATTTTTCTGATACTTTGTCTTTCCAGAGAAACTCCAAGTTTCTTGGCCATTTCTCCATTTAGGCCTAGAAAGGCTGGTTGTGAAAATAAAGATAAGGCCACACCATTTCTTACCACCAGTTCGATGATGTGCTTCTTGAACTTTTCTGTGGTCATTGTTACGGTAACTTTGTCTGTAGTAAAGAATCTTGTAAGTGGTGCTTGTCGTTCAGTAGATTTCTGATCTTTTGTTAACTTTGAAGTAGTTGGAAGGTTTTTATTACTATCTTTCTCAATGACAACTTCTAAAATTTTGGGATGGAAACGCTGCAAATGTGTTTTCAAATTTGATGCTCTGATTTTGCATCTACTTTTGTACAGTATATTGCTGAGAATTTTACTTTGGATAGTTTTTGAATTTTATATACTTGCGTTTAAATTTACATTGTTATAGTTAAGTAATTGAATATTAGTGGTTTTTAGCGATTTAGAAGTTTTCATAGCGTGCCGGCTTAATTTAACTTATACCTGTGACGGTTTAAATTTTTAACTCCGCGATGCCGTCGCAGAAAGCGTCGTGTGTTAGGTGTAGGGTTAACCGGTGGTATTTGGAATTTAAGGATTATAACGGCGGTCCAGTGGCGATTACCGATAGATCAGTTTGTTTCTTTTGCGAGTTCATGGAGGAATTAGTGGACATAAAACGCAGTGTACGTGAGGAGGCGGATAGACTTGCAACGCTTGATGATGGCAGGGTTAGGGCTACGGTTGACGGAAGCCGAACCAATATTAACGTTGAAGACGTTAGTAATTTGGGGTGAGGTGCGTAACTTAGTTTCTAGTTTAGGTAGCTTGTCGGGAAGGTTAGATAGAGTTGAGGAAGAGGTTAAGGTTAGTCCGAGAGTAGTAGATAGCGAGGGATTTAGAGAAGTTAAGGGTGGAGCTAGGCCGCGTACATTAGGTGATAGGAATCCCCCCCCTATCGAGGTTTCGAACCCTTTCGCCCATTTGGAAAGGGACGTGAATGAGGGGGAAACTATTTTAATTGGGGATTCTTTAGTGCGCCACATGGACAAAGAATTCGTTAAACGGAATCCAACCAAGAGGAGGAGGGTCTGTCTCCCAGGGGCCAGGGTTGACAGAGTTAGAGACGAAGTGGATAGGGTTGACGTTGCTTCCCGTCACTCAATGTTGGTGACGATGGTAGGAGGCACGACTCGTATAGGCCCGATACGAGAGTGCCGACCTTTTGGAGAGATATAGGGGGTTAATTAGGTCCCTGAAGGCGAGGTCAGATAGGTCTTTAGTTCTAGGTATTTACCCTAGGCACGGGTTAGGTCTTAGAATTACGTCCAAAACAATATTTTTGAATAACAAATTAGAAGAGATTTGTGCTGAGGAAATGTACCCTTCGTAAAGCTGTGGTCCGAATTCAATGATCCTAGCCTTTTTATAAAAGATGGGGGTGCATTTTAATGAATAGGTAATGCTAGGCTAGGTAGTTAATAGACGAAAGCGTGCGAAAGCTGTATAGGTCGAAGCCTTCTTTAAACGTTGTGGGTCCGGGAAACGCGGGCCCGACGTGATAAATAGTTTAAAAACGCGGGCCCGTGGTAAAAAATAACTTAAACGTTTTTTATTGCAACGCGCGTAGTATTAGAAATAAATTAAATGAATTTAAGGCGGTAATTTATTCCGGCAACTATGATATAGTTGCTATCACTGAAACTTGGTTAAATACCGTGACTCGGGACTTGTTGGGGAACTTGAGATACCGGGTTTTAAACTCTTTACTAATGATAGTTACATAGATTTGGAGGCGGCGTTTTGCTGTACATTCGTAATTCCCTTAGGGCTATCGAGGTTAAGTTAGATTTTCCGGCAGCAATTAATGCGATCTGTGTTGAAGTTAGGGCGCGTAGTATTAGTTTTATTTTTGTTGTTGTTTATAGACCTCCCGTTCAACCCCTCGATATAGATACTAGATTTTACTCACTTCTTGGTATTTTATTGACAATCGGAATAGTATAATTGTCGGAGACTTTAACTGCCCTAATGTTAATTACGAGAATTTTACGGGTAATGAAGAGGGTTTGAGATTGGTTGAGTTTATGGACGATAACTTTTTACGACAGATAGTTACCGAACCAACGCGCGGTGATAATATTTTAGATTTGGTGATGACGAACGGCGAGAATATAGTCGAAGGTTTAGAAGTAGGCGAGAGTTTAGGATGTAGCGATCATCAAATTCTTAGGTTTAAGTTATTGATAGAAAACACCCAGGATAGTAACGTAATAGAAGTCCCTGATTTTCGTAGGGCTAATTTTGATAGTTTCGCGGATAGGATGAGAGTAGTGGACTGGGATAACTTATTTATGGGTAATGACACAAATTTTCGTTGGGTGGCGTTTAAAGTAAGTTTTAGGAATATTGAAAGGGAGTTTATTCCTCGTAGGCCCAAGCGCGCTAGTAATCGTGGTAGACCGAAGTGGTGGAGTAGGGAAATAGGAGAGTTTATAAACGAGCGTAATAGAGCGTATAGACTTAGTAAGCGTAATGGCCAGGTAGCTAACTTTAATAGATATATCGAGCTTAGACGTCAGGTTAAAAGATGTTAAGAATGCCAATCGTAATTTAGAGATACTTATAGCTGCGGATAGTAAACATAATCCCAAAAAGTTTTTTGAATACGTTAATAATCGTAAGCCGGTAAAAAATAACATAGGCCCTCTAGTGGATGTTAATGGCGCTTTGGCTTCTGACGCTCAGGCGATGGCGGGTATTTTCAATAACTTTTTTGCGACAGTTTTTACCGTAGAAGACGTAAATAATGTCCCCGACGTGGATGATATCGTTCCATTTAGTAGCGAGTCTATTTTGGATGAAATAACTGTTTACGAGGCTGAGATTGCGCATTATATCGGTAGGCTAAAAGTTAGCAAAGCTCCAGGCCCTGACGCTTTTTATCCCAGACATTTGAAAATTTGAAAGAAGTTATCGTAGGCCCCTTAACGAAGATCTTTAATCAGTCACTCGAAACGGGATTATTCCTGAAGACTTTAAATTAGCTAACGTCACGCCTATTTTTAAAAAAGGCGACCGCGCGGTAGCTAGCAATTATAGGCCCATTAGCTTAACGTCAATTGTAGGTAAACTTTTGGAATCCGTAGTTAGGGATCGTATTATCGATCACTTAGAAAGTAGAGATTTGATTAATAGTAGTCAGCATGGGTTTCGACGCCATATGTCTTGTTTAACTAATTTGTTAGAATTTTATAACGAAATAGTGCGCGAATACGATAGGCATAGAGCAGCTGACGTTATTTATTTAGATTTTAAAAAGGCGTTCGATACAGTTCCGCATAGGAGACTAATTGCGAAGGTTAAAGCGCACGGTATACGCGGTCAGGTAGCTAACTGGTTAGAAGAATGGCTTCGTGCTAGGAGACAGAGGGTCGTAGTTAATGGTAGTGAATCAGGGTGGTTAGATGTAGGTAGCGGTGTCCCACAGGGTTCAGTGTTAGGCCCATTGCTATTCGTAATTTACATTAACGACATAGATGTAGGATTGACTAGTAACGTGTCAAAATTCGCGGACGATACTAAAATAGGCGGTAAGGTTGTTAACGAGGACGATAGAAATAGGATTCAAGACGATGTAAATAGGATTAGTGGACAGATAAGTGGCAGATGCAATTTAACGTAGACAAATGTAAAGTTTTGCATATAGGTTCTCGCAACAATAATTACGCGTATACGATGGATGATAGGGAGTTAGCGAGCGTTGACGAGGAAGTAGATTTAGGCGTACGCGTATCTAAGGATTTAAAGGTTAGGAACCAGTGCCTGGAGTCTTGCGCAAAAGCTAATAGGATGTTAGGTTTCATAGCGCGTAATTTCGAATTTAAATCGAAGGATATTATATTGCCCCTTTACAAGTCCCTAGTCAGGCCTCATTTAGAATATGCAGTTCAGTTTTGGTGCCCGTACTTGCGTGAGGATATTGATAGGTTAGAAAGGGTTCAGCGTCGTGCCACGAAACTTATTCCGTCATTGCGCAATAAGCCTTATGAAGATAGGATTAATGAGTTAGACCTGTATTCACTCGAAACTAGGAGATTAAGGGGGGCTTATTGAAGTTTTCAAAATCGTTAATAACATCGATAACGTAAATTTTGACAAATTGTTCACTTTTGATAATAGTAATACTCGCAATAACGGATTTAAGTTGCGTGGCAGGCGTTTTATTACTAATATCGCTAAAAACTTCTTACGTTTAAAGTAATTGATAAATGGAATAATCTTCCGCGTCAGTCGTTCATTCTACCAGCGTTAATATGTTTAAGAACCGTCTTGACAGACATTTTAAAGGTATTAACGTTGTTTAATTTAAAAAACAACAAAGTTAGCAACAGAAGCTCTGGTGGTGGTGCTCGAGGATGAGTCTGTTGACGATGAATGCCAGCTTGTGACATGCCAGCGTGTGATGCCAGCAATAAAATTATTAAAAAAAAAAAAAAAAATTAGACTAACACGAATGTAGATGTACAGTAGCTCATAGCGTAAACTAACCCACTTTTTGTTTAACTTACCTACTTTTTTTTTTTTTCTTATCCTCTCCTTACTTTGCATGTCTCTAACTCTTTTCTTGCATGTTTGTAGTTTGCATGGTATGACAGTGAGTTAAGACTGTTTGCATGGTTTGTAAGCGTTCTTATTTTACTTCTTTTCATCTTTCACCCCTCTCCTATTCTCTCCGACTATTTTTCTGACTTGTCGGCAGTGGCCGGCGGATGATGATGGTGAGACACTTTTCCTCTTTTTCTGAATGAATGTTAACCCATGAGTGATAGGTGTTGCTCTTACTTAACCCCTTATTCTCTTCTCTTCTCTTAACCTGCTACTCTTTCCTTTCTCTCGGGCTAACCTTAGAGTGGATCTTAGGGTCTTTGTTAGCCTTAGCTTCTGTAGATCATCTTCTATCATACACTGACACACGAAATGTTTCCCATCTGTGGTTATTGTAAAATATTAAAAAACTGCAGACTTTGTTGGAAGTGTCTTTGCCATTGTGAAAGGGGTTTTAGACTTGAAAGTTAAAAACTTATGAAATTTAGAAAGAACTCGAAATTAAATAAGCATTAAAAAAAAAATATTATCTGAAAAGAACAATGAATTAATGGCATTAGTGTCTGAAATGGAAAACATTGTGTTTATTATTTAAGTGGTTTAACCACCATAGCTGCCAGTGATATCACACACAAAAACATATTTTATTAAAATTTATATTGAGGTCGGAGTCGGAGTCGGAGTCGGTACATTTTTACCGACTCCGACTCCGACTCCAGCAGCACCAAAATTGCTTCCGACTCCGACTCCACGACTCCGACTCCACAGCCCTGGTTAACACACCAGAAAATAAAATGGATTGAAACTTAAAATATTTATAGGTTATAGGTATATAAAGTCCTCATTATTATTAGTACAATATTATGGTGCAAAACGTATAGCTTTTGATATTTTCAATAGATGAAAGACTCGTTTCTTGCTGAACAATAATCATCTACTCGTGACGTCAGATGTTGGCACGAAAGGGCTTATTTATTTATTTTGAATTCGGCCAAATTTCTAAATTTTATTTAGTATGCTATACTTATTATATGCCTCTATTTTTAAGTGTATATAACAACTACAACATGGAATCATTTATTTAGCATGCGCTTATCCGGAATATATAGGATAAATAATAACCACAAAGAAAAAAAGAAAAAAATTTGCTCCACGACTTTCTTTATGAAACAAACATACAAACAAACAGACATTCCCTGAGGAGATAGAAGGCTTAATCTGAAGAAGTTATATATATATATATATGGAATAGATGTAAGATGTTCATTCTCGGCCCACAAAGAAAAAGAAAAAAGGAGCAATTTTCCATCACGCCTTCCTTTATGAAACAAACAAACAAAAACAAACATTCCCTGACGAGATGTTGAGATCAGAAATATGAAGAATTTAAGGTGAAATTCCTTTGTACAAAGCGAATCATGCCTAGGAGAAAACGAGCCTACGTTCACCATCATACCTAAAGTTTTAACTCTATTTGCACGTGATCGGAAGAGATGATTCTTCTGAGTATATATATATATATATATATATATATTATATTCCAATTAATGTCATGTAAATTTAAAATTAAACGCACAGTATATAACAACAAATCAAATCTCAAAAAAGCACAATAAGAGCAGAAAATATTCACTTTGTGACCCTCTCAACGAATTCCTTTTTTTTCTGATGAATTGAGACACCTGTTGTTTTGAATTCAGCGCGAGTAGTATAGCCGCAAAAAGGTTAGAGTGCAGGAATGTTGCAAGAGACAATGATCAAATGTTGCAAAGGGGGGTGTTGCAAATGGGGGAGGGGCTATGCAACAACTCACTGTTGCAAATGGGGGTGGGGGTATGCAACAACTCAATGTTGCAAACGGGGATGGGGGTGCTGCAGGTGCAACAAGGGGTCATGAAACTTGAGGCGGCGTTATCCCCCAAGAGAGAGAAGGAGAGAAAGGAGGAGAGGTGTTCACCTGGCAGGAGCCAAGTGCATAATAAGACTTCAGCCGAGTGGGCGTTGTCTTATAGACTCCTAATCAGCCAGTTGGCTTAGAAGGAGCCAAGGGGGGAGGGGTACAACTGAAGGGGGAGAGGGGAGGGATCTTCGGGGGGAGAAGGAAGGATGACCTCCCACCAAAGGAGTTGCCTTAGCCTAAGAGTGAAAGGATAGACGGATGAAGACTTTGGGGGGACAAGGTGGGAGGTCCTAACCCCCCAAAGGGAAACTAAGCTAAGTCTTAACCTAAGAAGGGAAGGAGAGAGTTCTTTATTCGGCCGAAGTTCGCATGAAACTGCCAGCTCCGAAGCCAAGCGGGTCTTATATAGATGATGGTTGAGTTGCCAGATACCATTTTAATTGTAAAGGTATACATTATTAGTGTGAGTTGCTAGATACCATTTTAATTCGTTACCAAAGCATACAGACTTAAAATCGAAATTGACAATAAGAAAATGATTATTAATTTAAATAGAATTTGCCTTCTACTGCACAAAAATAATATAATACGTACAATCGCCAAAATAATAGGTCAGACGAAATATACACACACAATTGAACAACTTTCTCCCTACCTTATATATATATATATATATATATAATATTAGATATATATATATATATATATATAATGTATATATATATATATATATATTATATATATATATATATATATATATAATATATCTATATATATATATATATTAATATATAGAAAGAATCATATTAACTGTCTATTTAATTTTGTCATTCCTTATATATATATATATTATATATATTATATTATATATATATTATATATATAAACGGATTTTCACCTCAGTGAATTGTCAAAAGTATATTAATTTAAGCAAATGAATTTTCTCCTTTTAAGAGAATCAATTATTAAAACCAATATTAACAATATAAGATACTTAAACGGCGTTTTATTTACCTTCTTTCAGTTATTAAAACGAATCCAAAATATTACCTCTTAGAACATTGCGTTCAGACGAGTAGGAAATTGAACCAGGAACGAATCACACCTGTTTACCCCGAGGCCTTTTTGAAAGGAATCTGGGTCAACTTGCTCTCTCTGTCTCGGGAATCCTTCGCTCGACTCCTTCAATTTGGTCCCTTGCTACTAATGTATATAAAATTGTATTTTATTAAATGCACTGATTATATGTCTTTACTTGCAAATTTTTATGGTATCATCTTCTTAGATAACATCTCTGTTATTGAATTGGAAAGATATATTATCATTATACATTTTTCAAATTAACACACACACACACAACACACACACACACACAATTATATTAAATAATAAACAGCAAAAGAAATAAACACATTAACTGTCTAATTTCTTTTGGCAAACCTTTCTTGCGTTTCAAAAACAGAAAAAAAAATATTACGCACTTTTCATTTCATTTCATTTTCATGTCATTTCACTTCATTTCACTAATCTCATATCATTTCACTCATCTCATTTACTTTCAGCTTCTCTGGAAAAAAAAAGAAAAAAAAATCTGAGGGGATGCGTCTCACGCTAACAACAAAGTGACCGCGAGCTTACCTTTCTTCCATTAAGCGCGAGAAAACCTCGCTTCACTCCAAATGTTAAAAATATTATTGTTATTACTTCTCCATTGAAATACACACTTCACTCTCGAAGCGAATGTCTTCCTCGTAAATAAAAAATGTTTTATATTTTAACAACTTAGTTATCAAAATCATAAGTATCAGAAATCAACAAAGTTTTTTCAAAATTAATACGCATGTACTCTGAAAGTACTAACAATTGAATGTAATTACTCGTTTTCTGTATAAACGCCTGCAGAAAGATATGAGATCGTGGGTTCGACTCCCGATTACCAGAAGCGTATCTCTCACGATTCCTAGTTAATGTTTTCAATGATGTAATTACTTGTTTTCTGTATAAACGTCTGCAGAAAGATATGAGATCGTGGGTTCGACTCCCGATTACCAGAAGCGTATCTCTCACGATTCCTAGTTAATGTTTTCAATAATGTAATTACTTGTTTTCTGTATAAACATCTGCTAAAAGAACAGCTTCAGAGTTCATTTACACCATGCGCACACTTATCTCGTGTACACAGTTAGTGGGAAATAAAACGTACCAATGAAACTATAGACTCATTTTAAATATAGAATTCATTCACACCAGGCGTACACCTATCTCGTATATATAATATATATATATATAGAGAGAGAGAGAGTTTTGTTCATTCTTTTCTTTTTTTTTTAAATAAATAAAGGATTGGATATATATATATAGGGTGGTACAAATTGCAGTAGTAATAATAATAATTAACTCCTTTTCGCCGAATTGGAAAGATTAAGCTTTTCACCTCGCATTAGACCTACAGTTTAATGTGGAAACCGAATCAGAAATACATCTCGTCAGGGAATCATTGCTCACTCTTCCACATCATAAGTTCAGCATTTAAAATAACACGATCATTTGATTATTGATCCGGATTTAAAATAACAGGATCATTTGATTATTGATCCGGGGATAGTATGTCTGCAAAATGTGATATGTACAAAAACAATGTAGATTTTTCTCTTTAGTAATAATATTAATAACTAACTCCTCGCCGAATTGTAACACCGAATCAGAAATGGTTAAGCTTTTCACTCCGCCTTAGACCCACAGTTTAACGTGGAAACTGAATACTCTTTTCTTTTTTAAAAAATATAATTAAAGGAATGGAGATATTTATAATTTCTTTATTATAAAATCCTCTCGGTTACATTAGTGACTATTGATCCGGGAATAGTGGGGGGAAAACCAAGCATTGTCGCAAATATTGACATGGTAAAGACAGCAAGGGGTAATACGAGCATTAAATCTATTGGAGAAAATATAAAGATGCCATTAGTCGTTCAAAGCATGGACCCGTTATAGCGGTGTTACGATTGGTACACAAACTTATCATAGCTCCACCCAGCTACACTGACAGCCAATCATTACGAACATCTGCTCTTGATCTTTTGGGGCGGAGCTTGGCGATTGTGCATATAAAAGGAAATATTTTTCAGTTGGGAGTAACAGTAGCTATTTTCGCGTCAGTGAATAATCATTCCCTCTGCCAGTGAATAAACATTCCCTCCGCCATGGAACACGAACTTTACACTTTTCCGGATTTGTATCAAGAAGGTGACACTGCAGCATTGACTGCAATTAATCTTTTTAATGCGATTGACCGTGATGGATTATTTCCAACGCAAACCGTTGGAGATATTTGCAATGACGCTCCTTACAATCCGACGCAAGGGACTACCATAGAAATGTAAGTGTCTATAATTTTATTTTTATTTGTATTCACAAACTGTCAGACACACTATTTTTCTTCTGCGCTAGAGAATACACATCTGAAATCCACGGCTTGCACCGCTCAACTGAGTACGCAGGCGTAGAGATATCCCCAGGTAGTAGCAGGAGTCACTTTTTTATGCGTAAATGGCTTGTTCAGGTTGAGTTGTCAGATACCACTTTTTATTTTAATTGTTCAGGTATACATTATTATGGAGAGTTGTCAGATACCACTTTTTATTTTAATTGTTCATGTATACATTATTATGGAGAGTTGTCAGATACCACTTTCTATTTTAATTGTTCAGGTATACATTATTATGGAGAGTTGCCAGATACCATTTTAATTGTTCAGGTATACATTATTAGGTTGCCAGATTGTACCATTTATTTAGTTAATTCTTAAAAGTTGGCTTAGAATTCCGCTAGTAGGTTTAGAAGACGTAACATGCCATTTGGTATAATTGTTTCAACCAAAAGAATTAAATAAAACAACATTGCATCATTCTGTTTATTATAAATATATAGAAAATAAATATACATTTGAATGATCAATTAAAAATAACAATAGTTTAAGAAATATGAACGAGGAATATGCATATAATAAAAAAATATATCCTTCAATATAACAGTACAGGAGAAATATATATATATATATATATTATATACACGCAATTATGGAGATACAGTCGACTCCACTTAAAAAGTTCACCTAATTAGCAGGTCATATGGTTTAAGCAGGTCATCTTGCTAAATCCCAAATATTTTTATATGTCTGCCTTTATAATTATATATTGATAAGAAGGTCACGTCTAGGATAGGTAAGCCGCTTAATGAGGTTAAAAATACAAGTATCAGTCAGAACTATTTTTGCCACTTTCCACCAGAATCAGATTTATTACCGTAAGAAAATATTTACCGTGAGAAAATATTTACCGTGAGAAAATAACCATTCCAAAGAGATTATTATCGGAAATTCCAGAACCTTCCTGGCTGAAAGCCGGCCCACAAGCCCCGCCTTGTTGGTCATTTTAAGGAAGCCGATTGGTTAACATTTTATGAGAGAACTGTAATTGTATTTCTCGAATTATTAGCAAAATTCATTTTCTTACCAGATATTGGCTTGCATTGCCGCATCTACTGTAACTCCTGAATTACTCTATGTGTATACTCCTGTGTGTATAACTCCTGAATTCAAAATTTTGCCTCCTTTATTTTGCATAAAAAAAATGGCGAACAACGCATTAACATTTGAAGGAAAAGTTAAAATTTGAGAAGAATGGGACAAATCAACAGGAATATCTCAACGCCAATTCGCCAAAACGAACAATATCACACTATCAGTTTTTCAACGGATAATAAAAAATAGTGCTTCTTTGAAAAAAAGTGTAGCATTACAAGGTTGTTCATCAACAAGAAAACGCAACAGACAATCTACCTACGAAGATATTGATCAAGCCTTGCTGAACTTTTTCACTGCTGCGCGAAATGCTAAAAGCACAATTTCCAGGCCGTTATTGAAAACTAAGGCCGAAAAATATGCTACTGACCTAGGCTTTAACAACTGGAAATGCAGTGATGGTTGGTTATCAAGATGGAAAAAACGGCACAACATTGCTCAGAAGATTATTCATGGTGAAAAACTTGATAACGATATTACTGCAGCTACAACATTTCAAACAGAAGTCTTGAGCAAATTGCTTGAAAATTATGAACCTAAGAATATCTACAATGCTGATGAGACGGGCATTTATTTCAGGGCGACACCGGATAGAACACTTGCTTTCAAGAATGAATCATTGAGTGGCTGTAAAAAATAAAAGGAACGCTTAACTGCATTAGTATGCTGTAACATGGATGGAACAGATAAGAGAAAGCTTTTTATTATAGGTAAATCTGCAAAACCACGTTGCTTCAAAAATGTCAAAACATTTCCGGTTTTATATTAAGCGAATAAAAGTGCGTGGATGACAGTTCAGCTTTTTATTGACTGGTTGTGGCAGTGGGAAAATGAACTCAAACGATCGAACAGAAAAATAGCTTTGTTGTTAGATAACTGCCCGGCTCATCCCCATGTTGAAAGCTTACAACAAATCCAACTCATTTTTTTGCCTGCAAATACGACAGCTATAATTCAACCCCTCGATCAAGGAATTATTAAGAACTTGAAAGGATTCTACAGGAAACAGCTGAGTGAAAAACTATTAATGCAAATGGAGAACATAAATGAGACAACAATTACAATTCCGATAGCAAAAGCGGCAAATAAGATAACAGTTTTAGATGCAATTTGCATGCTCGCATTAGCGTGGGAAAATGTGAAACAACAACAAACAATTTTGAACTGTTATGTGAGATGTGGCTTACGAAGAAGCGATGAAGATACAAATCTTGCAATTGACACCATTGAAGATATTGAGCTTCCGGAAGGAATTGAAAGAGAAGATTTTGATAGAATGGCAGAAATATCAGAAAATGAAGGCATTTTTGAAGGGGCAACAGACGAAGAAATCATTGCAGGAATTAAACAAAAAGAAGACAGCGAAGATCAAGATAGCGACGATGATGAAAATGAAACATATACACCCCTTTCCCGTAAAGAAATTTCGACTCTTTCGAATTTATTACATAAATATGGAAATATGCAAGGCAACCTTTCAACTTTAAAACATATTTCCGCTATACAAACAGAACTGAGTAAATTGAGCGCAAATAATTTAAAACAAGCTACCATCAATAATTATTTTCATGAATAAATACTGTATGACGTATTTTAACCCTATTGATCCAAAGTTGTATATACAATTAATGTTTTTTAATAAATTAAATAAAGTACTGTAAGACTGTATTTTAATAAAAAAAACTATTGAATGAGTTAGTGTTTAATATACTGTACCTCTTTACTGTTATAACAAGGTAGAACAACAATAGAGCGTATAAAGAGTTAATGGAATGGTAATAATATCATTCCAATGTATATTTATTTCTATATATCTCCATAATTGCGTGCGTTATATATATATATATATATCTATATACATATACACGCAATTATGGAGATATATAGAAATAAATATACATTGGAATGATCAAAAAACAAAACTAAGAAATAATATAATCATCAACATAGCAGAAATATATAACACACAACTAAATAAATAAATACATACACTTTATCTTCTACCGCGCAACATAAGAAATCGTATAATCATCAATATAGCAGAAATATATATATATATATATATACACACATACACATAGTTACACCCACACATATGTTAAATATATAAATACATTTCACTTTTTTCAAAATACTAAACTCGCACTTAATCGAGTCTACAATTACATCATTATTGCTCTGCATTACGCAGTATACGCGGTTTAATAATATTTCACCGCTTAAAGTATAGGGAAACCTGTACTCGATATGAAGGGCTTTCATATCGTTCAGTACTATTTTTGTTCCCACTTTACAACCGGTTGGTAAGTCATCTTTAAATACGTCTAGAATACAATCAAAAGCACGCACAAAGAGTTCATCGTTAGCCACATTATTAAACACAAGTTTATAAACACGCCTTTCCAATCGAGAGTTTATTTCTACCGACCCGAGCTTTTCAATCGTGAACTCATCTTCACTCAACATAGCGGCAATTGAAATAATCTTCTAAATCGTTACGACAACTGCTCGTTATATAAATCTCGGTTTTAATGTTTTAACACTCCCTGAATACGCACCAGACAGTTCCCGTCAGGGTAAATTTCATGAACTAGGCACATTTTATAACAGTTTTATTGTTTTACCACTCACCATTTCCACAAACTAAACGTCTTCACACTCCGGTGCACTATTTGAGAGAAACATATGACCATATTTTTCCTTTTTATTTGACAGACGATACTCGTCTCTAACGTCTGCTAAAAACTCACGCAGGGCACTAGCCACAACCGCACTACGAACCTCATCATGATATACATTAATATAGTGATAAAAATACTTAAGATTGTCCATGATGACAACATTTACATTTTCAACCGAAGTGTACGAGTGCTCGGTATGGTGTAACATGATATAATACCGCTTGTCACACAACTCATCCACAAGACTCACTATCCATATCTGCTGCTTCTCTTCTGGACGCGTTTCTTTTACTTCACGGTATATGTGAGACTTTATAAAGCTTCGCTCTACAGCATACTTCAATACATCGTCTGTGCAACGAAAGCCTACAACGCTCTCACCAGAATAACCATAGAGTATTTGTACATCTTGCTCCTTTGCACGATCCAATGGAATTGGTCAAGGCACAGAGAGATAACTAACACGGCTCCATCCTCTATTTCCAATCTTGTAATGAATTAAAGTGAAAGTTTCGCCTGCCTTTATACAATGTCGTTCTGACGTCATTATCAAGCTCCACGCAGGGAATCCCAGGTAATAGCATGACTCACGTTGCTGGTCTTTCGCCTGTGCATACACACACACACACACACACACACAAAAGGAAAGTGAAACACTAATTGAAACATGATGTATTTAATAAACGAAATATTCAAGACATATATATTTACAAACACGTGTAATAAATAAGTTAATAGATATATCAAAGATTATGTTCAAGGTGTATATATATATATATTTACAAACACGTGTGATAAATAAGTTAACATTTGAATTTCTGTTATTTCTTGTGTTAACATAATTTCATTTGTTAACTTATTTATTACACGTGTTTTTAAATATATATGTCTTGAATATAATCTTTGCTGTGTCTATTGTTAACTTATTTATTACACGTGTGTGTGTGTGTGTGTGTGTGTGTGTGTGTGTGTGCACAGGAGAAAGACCAGCAACGTGAGTCATGCTATTACCTGGGATTCCCTGCGTGGAGCTTGATAATGACGTCAGAACGACATTGTATAAAGGCAGGCGAAACTTTCACTTTAATTCATTACAAGATTGGAAATAGAGGATGGAGCCGTGTTAGTTATCTCTCTGTGCCTTGACCAATTCCATTGGATCGTGCGAAGGAGCAAGATGTACAAATACTCTATGGTTATTCTGGTGAGAGCGTTGTAGGCTTTCGTTGCACAGACGATGTATTGAAGTATGCTGTAGAGCTAAGCTTTATAAAGGCTCACACATACCGTGAAGTAAAAGAAACAACGCGTGCAGAAGAGAAGCAGTAGATATGGATAGTGAGTCTTGTACAGGATGAGTTGTGTGACAAGCGGTATTATATCATGTTACACCATACCGAGCACTCGTACACTTCGGTTGAAAATGTAAATGTTGTCATCATGGACAATCTTAAGTATTTTTATCACTATATTAATGTATATCATGATGAGGTTCGTAGTGAGGTTGTGGCTAGTGCCCTGCGTGAGTTTTTAGCAGACGTTAGAGACGAGTATCGTCTGTCAAATAAAAAGGAAAAATATGGTCATATGTTTCTCTCAAATAGTGCACCGGAGTGTGAAAACGTTTAGTTTGTGGAAATGGTGAATGGTAAAACAATAAAACAGTTATAAAATGTGCCTAGTTCATGAAATTTACCCTGACGGGAACTGTCTGGTGCGTATTCAGGAAGTGTTAAAACATTAAAACCGAGATTTATATAACGAGCAGTTGTCGTAACGATTTAGAAGATTATTTCAATTGCCGCTATGTTGAGTGAAGATGAGTTCAAGATTGAAAAGCTCGGGTCGGTAGAAATAAACCCTCGATTGGAAAGGCGTGTTTATAAACTTGTGTTTAATAATGTGGCTAACGATGAACTCTTTGTGCGTGCTTTTGATTGTATTCTAGACGTATTTAAAGATGACTTACCAACCGGTTGTAAAGTGGGAACAAAAATAGTACTGAACGATATGAAAGCCCTTCATATCGAGTACAGGTTTCCCTATACTTTAAGCGGTGAAATATTATTAAACCGCGTATACTGCGTAATGCAGAGCAATAATGATGTAATTGTAGACTCGATTAAGTGCGAGTTTAGTATTTTGAAAAAAAAGTGAAATGTATTTATATATTTAACATATTTGTGGGTGTAACTATGTGTGTGTATATATATATATATATATATATATATATATATATTTCTGCTATATTGATGATTATACGATTTCTTATGTTGCGCGGTAGAAGATAAAGTGTATGTATTTATTTATTAAGTTGTGTGTATATATTTCTGCTATGTTGATGACTTATATTATTTCTTAGTTTTGTTTTTTGATCATTCCAATATATATATATATATATATATATATATACGTAATTATGAAGATATATAGAAATAAATATACATTGGAATGATATTATATTATATTATTTCTTAGTTTTGTTTTTTGATCATTCCAATGTACCACGTGACCACAAAAATTGTCCCTGTTTTTAATCGCTTATTACTCAGTCATTATTGCAGCTTCACAAATGAAATAAAAAGCATTCGAAAGAGAACATTTTAAAGTTTTAATTTATTCTACATGTGTTCAAAGTGACGTCCCTGGACATTCTTACATTTCACACAACAGGAAAGGAAGTTATTTATTACATTTTCCAAAACGCTGCATTCAATGGACTGTACACTCTCTACCACCGCTTGCTTTAATTCTTCGATAGAGGATGGCTCTTGCCTGAATACTTTGTCCTTGACAAATCCCCAGCGAAAAAAGTCCAAAGGTGATAGATCGGGAGATCTTGCCGGCCAGGGAAACTGCGAGCGATGAGAAATGAATCTTTTTCAAAAAATCTTGTTAAACATTCCAGTGATTGCCTAGTTGTGTGGGCTGCTGCTCCGTCTTGCTGAAACCACTTGTTACTGCAGTTTTCTTGTTCAAAAACAGTGTTCAGCATTTCTACATATCTTTCTGAAGTTACTGAAAGCGGTCTCCTTGTCTCTGGGTCCTCAAAAAAGTAAGGACCATAAACCTTGCTGCTACTCAAACCACACCAGACAGTAACTTTTGGTGAATGCAGAGGTTTCTCCAAGTGTATATTTGGCTTGTTTTGTGACCAACACCGGTAATTCTGTCTGTTGATGAACCCATTGAGATAGATGTGGCATTCATCACTGAATATTATGTCACTTAATCTTATCTGGTTTTGTTCAATTATTGTTTCAATGCGTTCACAAAACATCAAACGACGCTGGTAGTCTTGTTCGCTAAGCTGTTGCAAACACATAATTTTGAATGACTTCATTTTCAAATCCAACGTGATTATTTTCCGAATGCTCTCCCGTTTGATTCCTGTCACAGCTGATAGTCGTCTCACAGATTTCTTGTTGTCCGTTTCAAGCTGATTTGCGACTGAATCAATGTTTTCAGCGGTTCGCACACCTTTGCTGCGCCCAGAGTTGCCTTTATGCATGTTCTTCATTGAGCCGTGATGTTTCCATTTTGCGAAAATCCTGCGAATCGTTTTAGGATCTATGGTCCTTTGCTGACCGTATTGTCGTCTGAAAGACCTTTGGGTGGCAACTACCGAGCCATGTTTGATCATCTCTTCTGCGATGAAAACACGTTGCATGTCCGACAAATAACCCATGATTGTGGTGGATAAAACTGTCATTTTTTATAAGTACTGATTTCGTATCCAGGATATCGAAAAAATTAAATAAAACTTTTAAATATTCTTTTTTCGAAAGCTTTTTATTTCATTTGTGAAGCTGCAATAATGACTGAGTAATAAGCGATTAAAAACAGGGACAATTTTTGTGGTAAAAAAAGACGGAGCAACAGCCCACACAACTAGGCAATCACTGGAATGTTTAACAAGATTTTTTGAACAAAGATTCATTTCTCATCGCTCGCAGTTTCTCTGGCCCGCAAGATCTCCCGATCTATCACCTTTGGACTTTTTTCTGTGGGGATTTGTCAATGACAAAGTATTCAGGCAAGAGCCATCCTCTATCGAAGAATTAAAGCAAGCGGTGGTAGAGAGTGTACAGTCCATTGAATGCAGCGTTTTGGAAAATGTAATAAATAACTTCCTTTCCCGTTGTGTGAAATGTAAGAATGTCCAGGGACGTCACTTTGAACACATGTACAATAAATTAAAACTTTAAGATGTTCTCTTTCGAATGCTTTTTATTTCATTTGTGAAGCTGCAATAATGACTGAGTAATAAGCGATTAAAAACAGGGACAATTTTTGTGGTCACGTGGTATATTTATTTCTATATATCTCCATAATTGCGTATATATATATATATATATATATATATATATATATATATATATATATATATATTTTCTCCTGTACTGTTATATTGAAGGATATATTTTTTGATTATATGCATATTCCTCGTAAATATTTCTTAAACTATTGTTATTTTTAATTGATCATTCAAATGTATATTTATTTTCTATATATTTATAATAAACAGAATGATGCAATGTTGTTTTATTTAATTCTTTTGGTTGTAAACAATTATACCAAATGGCATGTTACGTCTTCTAAACCTACTAGCGGAATTCTAAGCCAACTTTCAAGAATTAACTAAATAAATGGTACAATCTGGCAACCTAATAATGTATACCTGAACAATTAAAATGGTATCTGGCAACTCTCCATAATAATGTATACTTGAACAATTAAAATAGAAAGTGGTATCTGACAACTCTCCATAATAATGTATACCTGAACAATTAAAATAAAAAGTGGTATCTGACAACTCTCCATAATAATGTATACCTGAACAATTAAAATAAAAAGTGGTATCTGACAACTCAACCTGAACAAGCCATTTACGCATAAAAAAGTGACTCCTGCTACTACCTGGGGATATCTCTACGCCTGCGTACTCAGTTGAGCGGTGCAAGCCGTGGACTTCAGATGTGTATTCTCTAGCGTAGAAGAAAAATAGTGTGTCTGACAGTTTGTGAATAAAAATAAAAATAAAATTATAGACACTTACATTTCTATGGTAGTCCCTTGCGTCGGATTGTAAGGAGCGTCATTGCAAATATCTTCAACGGTTTGCGTTGGAAATAATCCATCACGGTCAATCGCATTAAAAAGATTAATTGCAGTCAATGCTGCAGTGTCACCTTCTTGATACAAATCCGGAAAAGTGTAAAGTTCGTGTTCCATGGCGGAGGGAATGTTTATTCACTGGCAGAGGGAGTGATTATTCACTGACGCGAAAATAGCTACTGTTACTCCCAACTGAAAAATATTTCCTTTTATATGCACAATCGCCAAGCTCCGCCCCAAAAGATCAAGAGCAGATGTTCGTAGTGATTGGCTGTCAGTGTAGCTGGGTGGAGCTATGATAAGTTTGTGTACCAATCGTAACACCGCTATAACGGGTCCATGCTTTGGACGACTAATGGCATCTTTATATTTTCTCCAATAGATTTAATGCTCGTATTACCCCTTGCTGTCTTTACCATGTCAATCTTTGCGACAATACTTGGTTTTCCCCCCACTACTCCCGGATCAATAGTCACTAATGTAATCGAGAGGATTTTATAATAAAGAAATTATAAATATATGCATTCCTTTAATTATATTTAAAAAAAAAGAAAAGAGTATTCAGTTTCTACGTTAAACTGTGGGTCTAAGGCGGAGTGAAAAGCTTAACCATTTCTGATTCGGTATTACAATTCGGCGAGGAGTTAGTTATTAATATTATTACTAAAGAGAAAAATCTACATTGTTTTTGTACATATCACATTTTGCAGAATACTATCCCCGGATCAATAATCAAATGATCCTGTTATTTTAAATCCGGATCAATAATCAAATGATCCTGTTATTTTAAATGCTGAACTTATGATGTGAAAGAGTGAGCAATGATTCCCTGACGAGATGTATTTCTGATTCGGTTTCCACATTAAACTGTAGGTCTAATGCGAGGTGAAAAGCTTAATCTTTCCAATTCGGCGAAAAGGAGTTAATTATTATTATTACTACTGTAATTTGTACCACCCTATATATATATATATATATATATATATATATATATATATATATATATATCCAATCCTTTATTTATTTAAAAAAAAAAAAGAATGAACAAAACTCTCTCTCTCTCTCTCTCTCTCTCTCTCTCTCTCTCTCTCTCTCTCTCTCTATATATATATATTATATACACACACGAGATAGGTGTACGCCTGGTGTGAATGAATTCTGTATTTAAAATGAGTCTATAGTTTCATTGGTACGTTTTATTTCCCACTAACTGTGTACACGAGATAAGTGTACGCATGGTGTAAATGAACTCTGAAGCTGTTCTTTTTGCAGATGTTTATACAGAAAACAAGTAATTACATTATTGAAAACATTAACTAGGAATCGTGAGAGATACGCTTCTGGTAATCGGGAGTCGAACCCACGATCTCATATCTTTCTGCAGACGTTTATACAGAAAACAAGTAATTACATCATTGAAAACATTAACTAGGAATCGTGAGAGATACGCGTCTGGTAATCGGGAGTCGAACCCACGATCTCATATCTTTCTGCAGACGTTTATACAGAAAACGAGTAATTACATTCAATTGTTAGTACTTTCAGAGTACATGCGTATTAATTTTGAAAAAACTTTGTTGATTTCTGATACTTATGATTTTGATAACTAAGTTGTTAAAATATAAAACATTTTTTATTTACGAGGAAGACATTCGCTTCGAGAGTGAAGTGTGTATTTCAATTGAGAAGTAATAACAATAATATTTTTAACATTTGGAGTGAAGCGAGGTTTTCTCGCGCTTAATGGAAGAAAGGTAAGCTCGCGGTCACTTTGTTGTTAGCGTGAGACGCATCCCCTCAGATTTTTTTTTTCTTTTTTTCCAGAGAAGCTGAAAGTAAATGAGATGAGTGAAATGATATGAGATTAGTGAAATGAAGTGAAATGACATGAAAATGAAATGATATGAAAAGTGCGTAATATTTTTTTTTTCTGTTTTTGAAACGCAAGAAAGGTTTGCCAAAAGGAATTAGACAAAGTTAATGTGTTTATTTCTTTTGCTGTTTATTATTTAATATAATTTTGTGTGTGTGTGTGTGTGTGTGTGTGTGTGTGTGTGTGTGTGTGTGGGTTAATTTTGAAAAATGTATAATGATAATATATCTTTCCAATTCAATAACAGAGATGTTATCTAAGAAGATGATACCATAAAAATTTGCAAGTAAAGATATATAATCAGTGCATTTAATAAAATATAATTTTATATACATTAGTAGCAAGGGACCAAATTGAAGGAGTCGAGCGAAGGATTCCCGAGACAGAGAAGCAAGTTGACCCAGATTCCTTTCAAAAAGGCCTCGGGGTAAACAGGTGTGATTCGTTCCTGGTTCAATTTCCTACTCGTCTGAACGCAATGTTCTAAGAGGTAATATTTTGGATTCGTTTTAATAACTGAAAGAAGGTAAATAAAACGCCGTTTAAGTATCTTATATTGTTAATATTGGTTTTAATAATTGATTCTCTTAAAAGGAGAAAATTCATTTGCTTTAAATTAATATACTTTTGACAATTCACTGAGGTGAAAATCCGTTTATATATTTATATATATATATATATATATATATATATGGGAATGAACGTCGGGCTAGCATCATGAAAAAGAAAAACTATGGTATTTGTCATTTACCATTACTTATTCGGACTATAGTGGATTTAATTTTCCCAGAAGAGTTCCTTGTTCCATGCACTGTCTGTGTGTATCATATAATATAATATATATATATATATATATATATATATATATATATATATATATATATAAGGAATGACAAAATTAAATAGACAGTTAATATGATTCTTTCTATAAGGAATGACAAAATTAAATAGACACAGTTAATATGATTCTTTCTATATATATATATATATATATATATATATATATATATATATATAAAGTAGGGAGAAAGTTGTTCAATCGTGTGTGTATATTTCGCCTGACCTATTATTTTGGCGATTGTACGTATTATATTATTTTTTGCAGTAGAAGGCAAATTCTATTTATTTGATTAATAATCATTTTCTTATTGTCAATTTCGATTTTAAGTCTGTATGCTTTGGTAACGAATTAAAATAGTATCTAGCAACTCACCCTGATAATGTATACCTGTACAATTAAAATGGTATCTGGCAACTCAACCATCATCTATATAAGACCCGCTTGGCTTCGGAGCTGGCAGTTTGATGCGAACTTCGGCCGAATAAAGAACTCTCTCCTTCCCTTCTTAGGTTAAGACTTAGCTTAGTTTCCCTTTGGGGGGTTAGGACCTCCCACCTTGTCCCCCCAAAGTCCTCCTCCGTCTATCCTTTCACTCTTAGGCTAAGGCAACCCCTTTGGGGGAGGTCATCCTTCCTTCTCCCCCCGAAGATCCCTCCCCTTTCCCCCTTCAGGTGTACCCCTCCCCCCTTGGCTCCTTCTAAGCCAACTGGCTGATTAGGAGTCTATAAGACAACGCCCACTCGGCTGAAGTCTTATTATGCACTTGGCTCCTGCCAGGTGAACACCTCTCCTCCTTTCTCTCCTTCTCCTCTCTTTCTCTTGGGGATAACGCCGCCTCCAAGTTTCATGACCCCTTGTTGCACCTGCAGCATCCCCTCCCCTTTGCAACATTGAGTTGTTGCATACCCCCCCCCCCTTTGTAACACAGTTCTTGCATACCCCCTTTTGAAACATTGAGTTGTTGCATACCCCACCCCCTTTGCAACATTGAGTTGTTGCACACCCCACCCCCATTTGCAACACCCCACCCTTGCAACATTTGATCATTATCTCTCGCAACATTGCAACATTCCTGCACTCTACCTTTTTGAGGCTATACTACTAGCGCGAAATAATGAGGCCAAAATTTTTCTACCTAACCTCGCATTGAAAGATAAAATTCACCTTTCACTGACCGTTAATACAAAAATGTGGGACCATGTTGGTAAAAGGGAAGAAGTTTTTGAAATTTCTTGAAAGATATTGTTCTGGTGAGTAGGTCTGCTGGGTTGTCTTTTCCTGCTACATGTCTGAATTCCAGGTGATGGTTTAAGTTTCTTGTTGCTTCCTGAATGTCTTTCACTCTGTTTTTTACAAAGATGGATTTCATTTTTAGAGATTTTTGAGCAATCCAATTTAAAGCCACCTGTGAGTCTGTCCAAATTAGTTTTGAAGAACTTTTGGTTTTCTGAGTTTTCTTCTAGGTAGGTTTCTTTAAGGTATTCTAGGACTTTGGTTCCGAGGCAGATTGCCATTAATTCCAAGTTACAAATGGTCCAATTTTTTGATTTGGGGTTGACTCTTGATTTAGCATAAATTAGTTCGGATTTTCCATTTCCAACTAAATAGCAACTTACTGCATACCCTTCTTGGCTGGCATCACAAAAGATGTGGAGTTGAAGATTTTCCATGAGAGGTTTGGAATTTTTCAAAAGCTTGTCTAGGAAAATTCAGAAATTCCACTTTGTTTATTTCTTACAAAGTTTTTTCCATTCACCCAGCATTTCAGGTTCTAGATATTCACCCCAATCTTTTTTGGTAGCTGCTACTTTCTGCATGAAGAGTTTTAATTTAAACACTAAGGGTGCAACAAATCCAATTGGATCAAACAATGATTGCACAGAACTTAGTATTTCTCTTTTAGTTTTTGGCTTCTGAGTTCAAGTTTACAGTTTTTAGATGGAGTGTATCAGCATTTGTGTTCCAACCATATCCTAATAGTTTTACATTTTCTTTATCTTCTGAGGAGGCTATGTCATGTTTTTCAAATAGTCCTTGAAGTTCTGAGTGATTGGAGGCCCATTCATATAGCTTCAAATTATATCAATTAAGGTGTTTACACTATAATTGTAAAGGTCTTTGAGTTCTGAGAGATTGTTGGCATTAATTAAAGCATTGTCCATGTAAAAGCGGTTAGCTAGGTAGTCTGCCACTTGGTTTTGTTGTTCATTAAAAATGTGTTGGAGAGATTGTTGTAGTAAAAATGGACTGCTTTTGTTGCCAAAGGTAACTCTTTTATATTTATAGCAGATCAGGTTGTCGTCATTTGGAGCCAATTGGGTATCTTTTAACCACAGAATTTTGTGGGCATTGCAGTCAAATTCTGTTTGATATTTAAGTTGTAAATATGCTTTTTGAATGTCTCCAATCATCAAATATTTACCATGCCTTAATTTAATGCACAATTTTGCTAAATGAGGTAGGAGTGAAGGGCAGTCCTCAGTAGCATCATTTACTGTTATTTCTTCTGGTTTGCTTTTACCCGAGGGATCTACTACAATCCTAACTTTAGTTGTTTGTACTCCAGGGCGAACTACTGGAAAATGAGGTAAAAAATTTCCTTCTTGTTTTAAGTTTCTGTTAGGGCTACTTCTTCTATTATTCCTTCCTGGAATTGTTGTTCAAGGATGTCTGAATAAGGTTGCATTAAGTTATCTTTTTTTAATTTTTTGCAAGTGGACTTTAACCTGCTAATAGCATAGTTAAAGTTTGGTGAAATTTTATCTTTTTGGTCATTCCATGGTACCTTAACAGACAATCTTTCATCTTCTATTTTAACTTCCTTTTCGAAGTTTGCAATCAGATCTTTTTCTTTGTTTGAAAATGGTTCATCCCCAGAAATACCCAAGTTTTCTAGTTTGCTAAATTGTGCAATCTGGTGTTCAATTTTTTCTAGATCTTCATTAGAAGTTGTACTAGTAAGTAGGGTTGGTAATACAGAAGCTGATCTGATCTCTTATTGGTTCTTTTTCTTTTTCAGGGTAGTAATCTGAAGGGAAACCCAATAAAAGTATTCCATAGGGAGATTTATAACAAGAGGCAGTATGAATCTGATGAGTGCTGAGGGCAAAAAGTTTGTGGGTTGCAGCCCCAAAAATTAACATGAAGTCGCCACTTCATCAGCTTCAAAGTGATCTGCAAGCTGATAATTTAAGGATTTTAAATAAGTTTGAAGTTTCAGTAATCCCTGAACTTCATATTTAATATTAATATCATCAATTATGATGGCTTCTATTTCTTGGTAGTTTCCAGGGTTTCTAGAATCCTCCAATTTAATTATAGCTACTTCATAATTTGGTTGTTTCTTGTTGGCTATAAATCCTGTTATGGTTATGGATTCCTCGTAGTGTTTAGTTGGAAGATTTAATTTTTTCACAAGTTCCTTGGTAATGTAGCTGGCTTGACTACAATTATCCAAAAGTGCTCTGCATTTAATTGATTTTTCTGAGTTTCTTATTCTCATCTGCATGGAAGGAATTAATGCTACTTCTTGATCAGTGTTTTTTAAACTTAATAAGTTAGTAACTTGTTTCCCTTGTTTTGAGTTTTCTTTTTGGGTAGCTACTTCAGTACTGGTTTTGGTTTTCTTATCTTCCTCTGGTTTTCCTTTTTGTTTGGTACAAAGGAAGGATAAATGGTTAGAAAACCTACAAAATGAACAGGGTTGGAAAGAAATGGGGCATTCTTTGGCTTGGTGTTTAGATGAGGTGCATTTAGTACAATAATTTAATTTAGCAAGTTTTTTCAGTTTATCCCAACTTTCAGGGAAAGAATCACATTTTGAGATTCTGTGAGAGTTTTTCTTACACAATTTGCAGTAAAGTTCTCTCTGGTCAGTATGTTGAGCTCTTCTTGAGGATTGTCTTTTGGAAACTGCCAGAGTAGCTGTAGTTTGGCCAGAATACCATGGTTTTCTGGCTGGTTCTGGAGAGAAGTTTCTTTTTTGTTTAGGTATTAAGGTGGTTAATTCACTTTGACTTAGATCAAAATTAACATTAGCTAAGGTTTTGGTAGCTTCAGCAATGGCTTCTTTAAATTATCAAAGTGGTCATAGAGTTTAAAACCACAAGTTCTTAAAAATTCCTGAGTTTCTTGACTTAGTTTATTATAATATACATACAAGAGTATATCTTCTAATTCTAATTTTTGAGTTTGCATTAAATTTATGGTAGAGTGCATATCTGCTTGAAAGTCATGAAGTGATTTAAAATTTTGGTTATTTGGATTTGGTTAAAAGTGATTTTATTATGGAGAATTTAATTTGGCCTGGTGTTGCATAACAGCCCTCCAACTGCTGCCATGCTTCTTCATAAGATGTTTTACTTTCTTGCATGCAGTTTATTTGAATGGCAGGGTTTCCACTCAAATGTTGTTTTAGGTAGGCAAATTTCTCTTCTTCGGAAAGACCTATGTTATCATAAATGTTTCTGAATGAGGTCTTAAAGTTTTGAAATTTAGAGGGATTTCCATCAAATGGTAATATTTGAAGCTCAGGAATTTTAGTACTTATTCTTGGTTTAGGTTTGGCTTCGGCATTATTTTCTTTTTTAGTTGTTAATGCTTGTATCATTTGATCTATTTCAATTTGGTAATAACTATTTTTTTCATCTAGTTTTTCTTGTTTAGCCTCTGAGAAGCCTTCGGAACAAACATACATTACTAAGGATTTCCTCATCTAAATTTTGTAACTTGTCCAGTTGTGAGGACAAAAGCCGAGCATATGAATTTTTTTGTTCCTCAGTCCAATCATCCAATTTCTTTGATTGTAGCTAAAAGTTTAGTAGCTGAGGCTCTGATTGCTCCCTCTTTTTACCAATTTACTAGTTTCAAGTGCTTCCACATCACTTCCCAACCATGTCTCCATACTTTTTCCTGGAGTGGCTTCAGTTTCATTAGCCATTTTTTAGGTTTAATATTATAAATGATTCAATGATATTTATAATTAAATTTTCAGATTATGTAAAAAATTTAATTCACTGGATTTAAAACTATTGTATCAGAAATAAAACAAAAAAGGGTAACTAACTTCTCGACTGCCCACCCGGGGGCGCCATATTGAAAAATTTATTGAAAAATTTTTATTTACTTGAGAGAGAGATTTTTTTAGGTGTAATATTAAGGTTAAGTTTACTTTAAATAGACACAGTAATTATAGAAATAATAATGGCCCATTTAGACACTGTCAACATAGCTACAGACTTTTTCACTGTAGGTGCAGTGGTTTTAGGTTAAAATTTGGTCAGCAGCCAGATTACTAACTATGGTGAAGCTAAATTCATTAAAATTAATTTAGACTTACCAAAAATGAAGTTGCCAGTTGAACGTTACCCTTTCTGTTTCTAACTAATCCATAAGTTTCATTTAGTTTCCAGATTTGAATTTTATTTGTTAAGTTTTAAGTTACTATTTAACACACTGCTAGGTTATTTATTTGTAGGGGCTATTTCCCAGACCTAGGTTTTGCAGGTTAAGTTAGGCTAGGGCTGTATTGCCCTTAAGTTTTTGTTTTTAAAGGTTTAAGGTTTAAGGTTTTGAAGGTTTTACTCAAGTTAAGTTAGGGCTATATTGCCTTTAAGTTTTAATAGGGGCTATAACAGCCATTTAATTATTGAGTTAGGGCAGTTGTAGCCCGGTTCGAGTTTCTTCTAGGTACCTAGTTTTTCTCTTACCTTAGTTATTTTTAATTAACTTACTTACACCTAGTTCTGATAGGCCTCTATTTAGTTAAACAGGGTTTTAATTGCAGTGGTTTAAAGGTTATAGGTTTAAAGGTTGACTTTAAGTTGCCCGGTTAGTTGGGGAACCACGAGAATCTTTTTTGAAAAAACTAGCCCGCTTCATTCAGCAGTCAAAATTTTTCAAGAATGGACAAAGCTCCGTTTTTCTTTGCCTCAGAAACTTTTTTCTTTCTTCTTTTTGTTAATTAGGGAAACCTAACTTCACTAGTTGGTTAGAAACGAGGGTTGTTATTCTTATTCCACATTCATTTTGTTTACATTCTATTTGGAAACATATGCGGTTATTTCTAACCACTTTTTTTAACAACATAAAAGGAATTTAATAATTGTTAGATTAACTACCTACCTACTCAGTGAACCATTTTCGTTACCTCCCAACTACCCACACATCAGTTTTCCATAACAGATTTAGTTTACGTAGTCTTTCCCAGTAGTTGAGTTCTTTGCAGCCATCAATCTTGGCAGTGAAATGCCTTTGCGTTTCTTCTAGTTTATTAGTTTCTTCCTTTTTATATGGGGACGTCAAAACTGAGCAGTATTCAAGTTTTGGTATAATCAGTGTTTTTAGCAGGGGAATCATTACTGTCCTGTCCCTTCGCTTGAATGTTCTTAGAACCTGTCCGGCGACTCTTTTTGCTTTATTTATCGCTATCTGATTTTGTGTTTCGAATTTCGCATCATCTGTCATTATTATCCCGAGATCAATCGCTTTCATGCTTCTCTGAATTTCCTGTCTATCTGGAGCATAATATGCAGTCTGTTTAAGTTCTTCTTTTCTACCATATCTTAAGAGCTGAAATTTCTCGTTGAATGACATGTTGTCTTCTGACCATTTGTATATTTTGTTCGTGTCCCTCTGCAAGGCCTCCACGTCATGTACATCGCTGATTTTTCTGCTGATCTTTGTATCGTCTGCAAAGGATGTTACTATACTATTGCTGTTTACTCCGCTGTCTATGTCTGTTAGCATGATAATGAACAGGAGTGGGGCCAGTACTGTCCCTTGTGGTACTGAGCTGCGTACTTCCGATTCTGATGATGATATACCTTGAATTTTGACGACCTGCAGACGATCACTAAGGAAGTTGTAGATCCATTTTCCCACTTTGCCTGTTATTCCCATGTCTTTAATTTTATGTGCTATTATACCATGGTCACATTTATCGAAAGCTTTAGCAAAATCTGTGTATATAACATCGTAGTTGTCATTGCCTTCCAATGCATCTAGGATATTGTTGTAGTGCTCTATTAGTTGTGATAGGCATGATCTACCTGATCGGAATCCATGCTGATTTCGTTGAATCTTTCCCGTGTCTCCAGGAAATCATAAATTTTCTCTCTAACTATTCTTTCAAATACTTTGGTGAGGTGGGACGTCAATGACACTGGTCTATAGTTCTTTGCTTGAGATCTGTCCCCTCCTTTATATATAAGGACAATGTTTGCTCTTTTCAAGATGCTTGGTATTTCCACAGTGTCTAGGGATCTTCTCCATATCCAGTATAAAGGTGTAGCTATTTCATTTTTACAGTTTTTAATCAATAATGCGTTCCAATTGTCCGGACCTGCAGCTGAATGTAGTTTCATTTGTCCTATAGCTCTCGCTACATCTTCTGGTGTAAACTCAAAGTCTGTTATATACTCTCCTTGCAATTCCTCTTCAAAGAATGCATTTATGTCAGGTATCGCTTTGTCACTTTTTGGGGTACTGAAAACTGATTCATATTGAGCTCTCAATGTATCAGATATTTCTTTTGGATCGTCGGTTAGTTCATTATTTCCCGTCCTTAAGGGCCCAATAGCGGCGCGCGTTTTTGTTTTCCTTTTTGCATAGCTATAGAAGTATTTTGGATTTTCCTTTATTGCTTCTACCGCCTTTTCCTCTTCCCTCTCTGTATGGTCCTTAATCAGGGCTTGTATTTCCCTATCGATACCCTCCAGTTTTTCTTTTATTGTTTTCCTGTCATTATCTCCGCAGTTTCCTACTTCGCCTCCACTCTCTTTCTTTTGCGGAATAGTCTTCTCTTTTGCCTTTCTAGCCAGCTCCTCTTTCCTTTTGGCTGTGATTTCGGAGCATATTTTTCTAAAATTCTCAGCGTTTTTTCCTCCAAGGTTGTTAGCATTTCTTCAGTTATTTTATTCTCGAAAATTGTTCTCCATTCTATTTGGGCCATGTGCGATCTGATTGCTTCCCAATTTATAGTCTTTGAGTTTAAGTTAAAGGCCCCGAATTTACTTCTTTCCAAAATATGTGTATTGTCTTCTAACTGCCGTCATATTTGTTGATATCTCGATTAAGTTGTGGTCTGAGATAATGGTTGGGGTTATTTTTATATCAGCAATCAAGTTCGTGTTATTCGTGAATACCAGATCCAGGCAGTATATATATATATATATATATATATATATTAGTGATGTAGCGGATGTCATTTTTTTCACATCCGCGGATGCGGATGCACATGAGGATGTTTGATTTCAACATCTGCGGATGCGGATGCGGATGTCTACATTTTCGTTATTTTTTAGGATATATTCGAGATTTGTTGTGTTTAACGTATATAATAAGTTATTATATAGAGAGAGCTGTAGCTATAATGTAGTATAATTGATTAATTGTACAATAATTGCTGTACTTTTCTCTGAACATATAAAATAATATCAAGCATCTAACTAATATAGAAATCAATTAGTGAATTCGTCTGCAAATAAATTCGTTATATTTTGTTGAGTTTCAGCCACAATTAGAAACCATAATTGTGTTACCAGGATGCGGGACGTGAACCCAACTCAAATGCACCCACCGACCTCTTTCCCCAACCTCCACCCTTATAGAAAGATATCTTTAATTAGCTTGATAACTATGTATATTAAGTTTAAAGTTTTATTAGGCATATTTATAAATGAGTAATTAAAATAAAGTAAACTAAGATGTTCATCGTTTAATGTTCAAACTTAATTATAGGAAGGTTATGCTTAAGGAACATTAATTTTTCTGCCTTTTCTGCTGCCAGTCTGTTTCTCTTTTCATCATATATTAATCCAGCACTGCTAAATAATCTCTCGCTTGGTACGTTTGTTGGAGGACAGGCTAAATGTTTCCTTGCAAGTTTACTCAAGTATGGATAGATATTCTGCGTATTTTTCCACCAACTAATAGGATTGTCACATGCAGCCAGGCGTTTTTCTTGGTGATAGCTCTCGATCATTTTTACTACATCTTTTGACATCGCGTAGGTCTCGTCATTGCTGCTTGACTCAAGAAACTGAGAGACAGATTCTGTGATAGATTTGCTTGTTGAAGGTGTTGGTTCTGTCACTGAAACTTTTATTCTTTTGGTGGGTGGCGAAGCGACAGATTCAAGAGATTGAAGCTCTTCAACTGCTTTGCCAAGTGATGATTTAACTCGTTCTAATGTACTAGGTGAAAATAACTTAGCTTTGTAACGTGATCTAAGTAGGTTGCAAGAGAGTAACTTCATACAAGAACAGCCTCTCGTCTTGTCGCTTGCATCACTTTTGCGCACAATGAACTAGTTCTATTAATATAGTAGAATTTGATAATTTCCGCTTATTAATGACATTTTATCTCAACGGTCCACATCCGCACGACATCCGCAGTCCAAAGTGCGGATGCGGATGCGGATGCGGATGCGAGAAAATGTGCGGATGTTCCGCGGATGCGGATGCGGATGTGACCTACATCACTAATATATATATATATATATATATATAACTTGGTTGAATGGTTTGTTCTTAGGGAAGCGTAACTTAGCGAGGAATAGGAGGACGAAAAGATGGTACATGTTTATTAACAGACGTTTCGGAAAAATTCAATTTCCATCATCAGTGCTAAAAATTTTAAAACAAGTAAAAAGAAATAAGTATAATAAATAAACGAACAACAAATTAAAATGGCGCAACAATTAGCGAGAATCAAAAACAAGTTACAATGTATATTAAATTAAAAGATTAAAAGTTAAATGATATAAAGAATAAAAGTATGGATAATAAGTAAAATATAAAATGGTTTAGGTAGAACAGAATTGTAAAATTACTTACAATTAGCGAAAATTAAAAGCAAGTTACAATATGTATTAAATTAAAAGATTAAAAGTTAAATGATATAAAGTATAAAAGTATGGATGAAAAGTAAAATATAAAATGGTTTAAGTGAAACAGAATTGTAAAATTTCTTACCAGATTGTAATAAGACTAATTATACAGAAGGTTGGGAATGGTTGCCTGTTGAAAGAATTCCATTGGGACGATGGAGCCGGGCGGAGTGATAGTGGATTTCTTTTGAAAGTTTATTTGGCAATGTTTAAATTGAAAGCGGAACTGTAATCGTTGAGGGTTGGCTGGATACTAAGGATGTAAAGGGACTCAAGTATGCGGAGGTCGATTAGTTGGTTGGCTGAGTTGATAATTTTGAAATTGGAGGAAAGTAACGGGTGGTTGTGGAGGTGGCAGTGATCCCTTATTGCAGATTTGGAGGGTTTGTTCAGGGGCTGTGAAGTTCTTGTAGAGATCCCACGATGCTCGTCCACTCTTGTTTGATATTGGCGGATGGTACTGCCAATATAGTTCGCTTTGCAGCGAACACAATCAAAAGCGTAGATAGTGGACGAAGCAAGTGGCTGGGGTGTTTTTTCTTTATGGTTGAGGTAGGATTTGATACTATTGTTGTTGGTAAAAGCGAAATGAAATTTAATTTGGGGGTAAAGCGGCGTGAGTAAGAGACGGAGTTCTGAGAGTATTTTATGGCTAATATGGTCATAATAAGGGAATGAAAAATATTGTACGTCTTTTTTAACAGTAGGAATTTTAAGGGGGGATTGATAGATATTATTAAGAAAATTTCTGGTTAAAGACTGTAACAGATGTTTTGGAAAGAGTTATTAATGCTGAAGTTAAGGATTAACTCTATTTCATGGTGAAAAGATAAGTACGAGGAGCAAAGATGGTAGGCACGGTGGATTAAAATTTTAATACTGTTTATTTTATATAGCAAAGGGATATGGCTTAGGAAATTAGTACCCAGGCCTGTGTACGTGGGTTTTCGATATATAGAAGTGCTAAATTTGTAGTATAGCCGCAAAAGGTAAGAGTGCAGGAATGTTGCAATTTATTACGTAATGTTGCAATGCTGCAAAGGGGGTTGTTGCAAAAGGGGTGGGGTGTTATGCAACATGTTGCAAATGGGGGTGGGGTGTTGCAAAGGGGGGTGTTGCAGAAAATCTTGCAAAGGGGGGTGGGGATGCTGCAGGTGCGAAACTTGGAGGCGGCGTTATCCCCCAAGAGAAAGGAGAGAAAGGAGGAGAGGTGTTCACCTGGCAGGAGCCAAGTGCATATTAAGACTTCAGCCGAGTAGGCGTTGTCTTATAGGCTCCTAATCAGCCAGTTGGCTTAGAAGGAGCCAAGGTGGGAGGGGTACACCTGAAGGGGAGAGAGAGAGAGAGAGAGAGTAGTGGCCTTTGATTGCAAGGCATGCAGCTTGGAGGCGGAGTTCTCCCCCAAGCTATTTTCGTTTACCTAACCTAAGAGGCCTCTAAGGGGTTTTCCCAAAGGGCCAGAAAGAGAAAGGACCAGAGGTCCTTGCTCGGCTGGGAGCCGAGCTTGAATGACTCCGTCATCAGCTTCTCACTCTTTTATAGACCTCTAATCCGGCTGAGTTGCCAGATAGCGCCATGTATTCAGGCTGAGTTGCCAGATAGCAAAAACCATATATTAATCAAATTACCACAATATATATATATATGATGGTAGTTAATCAATACAGAATTAATTGTTGGAATTAAGAAGATTCAACTGTTTAAATAATTTAAACACACGCTCTTTACACAATAAATCACTTAATTCCTATTTTATTATAAATACCGAACAACAGTGGTAAAAACGAAAGGTAAAGAAATCTCGCGAAGAAAGTTGTATATATATATATATATATATATATATATATATAAAGAATCATAATAACCGTGTCTATTTAATTTTGTCATTCCTTATATATATATATATATAAATGGATTTTCACCGAATTAAAACATTAACCAAAACGCACGGTCGACCATTCCCCCCAATTTCCTCACCCCAATTGTGTTTGTATATATAAACGAATGAACAACTCGTGCACACACGCACACGCACACACACACACGCCTCTGTACATATCATGTGAATGAAAATCAGAAAAAAATGCCAAACGTATATTAATTTAAACCAAATGACGCTAAATAATGTAAAACAAATGAATTTTCTCCTTTTAGGAGAATTAATTATTCAATATAAGAAATTAATCATTAAGCGTTGTTTTTCCTTTCACGAGGAAAGGATTTCTGAGAATCTGGTCAACTCGAAACACACGCTCGTCCATTCCCCCCAATCTCCTCACCCCATCTGTGTTTATATATATAAACGAATGAACAACTCGTGCACACACGCACACACACACGCCTCTGTATATATCATGTGAATGAAAATCAGAAAAAAAATGCCAAACATATATTTTGTCAATCCTTATATATATATATATATATTATATATATATATATATATATAAATTGAATTTCACCGAATTAAAACATTAACTTTATTACTATTTTTATTATAAATATCGAATAACTGGGAAACTTACGAAGATAGATGAAAATAAACCAAAACACACGGTCGTATTCTAAAATCTATACACACACACACACACACACACACACGCACACGAGGAAAGGATTTCCGAGAATCTGGGCCAAATCGAATCACACCTGATTGCCCAGAGGCCTTTTTTTGACCATAATTTTACCTTTCTTCCAGTCAACTTGAACAAAACCTCTCTTCACTCCGATTCTTAGCAAACCTGAAAGTACTAATAATTATATATATATATATATATATATATATATATATATTATATATATATATAATTATTATAGAAAGAAAGAGAGAGAGTTTTGTTCATTAATAAATAAAGGAATATGCTTGTATCTTTTGCCAGCAAATTCCATTCACGTAACCTGGAGTCCAATAATTCCGCTCTTGGGCTCTCTCCAAATCACTGGTATGGCAAATGGCATAGATTTGCGGGTACCTTCAATCCAGTGGTGGTCAACCATTTTTTGATGCGTGCCATTTTTAGGTTAGGTTTAATTCGGATGAGCCAAAAAAAAATTTTTGAAAAAATTAATAACTTGTAAGTAAAAATAAAAATATAATATAATATTTACCTTAAATAGAAATATAACGTGAAAAATATTTACCTTAATTTTTAGTTAACTACATCTTAACTGCTTAAATCTTTGATTTTTAATATTTAGTGTTAGAAGTGAAAATTTAGCACAATTCATACTAGACCTCGATGCGCCACTTCAAAGTACTTGATGCGCCACTTTTGGCGCAATGCGCCGCGGTTGGCCACCACTCAGTGAGTTTAATCCAACCCCTAAGAGTGACGGCACAGGAAATGCATGAGATATGAGGTGCCCAGGATTTGTCTTGGTCGCCTACCTTACATCCAAAATAAAGTTCGTAAGCCTTTTTCACGAGTGGGGCCATCGTCTTCCTCTGTGCCATTATGGTCAGTTCTCCACATACGTAGCAAAATGTATCTCTGGGATTAATACAGTTTCGATTCATGCTGGCGGAAAATTATTGAAATCACGGAAAACTTTTTGGAATGAAAAACCAATTTTTTCTACTATGAAAAATTTTAAAATTTCAGCAAAACTTGAAAAAAATTTCTTTCTTTTTATTAAAAATCTGTTTGTTTAAATAGCTATACTTTTTTAATGCAAAAAATACTATTAAATATAGTTAACCTGGAAAAAAGAAAGTAAAATTAAATTAGTACACTTAATTTTAACTAATATTTTGGGAAAACTCTGAGTAAATGGAAATATTATTTTCTCGAAAACTATGGGTGATAGAAACATTCTGAAACCATATTTGGAATCAGCATCAAAAGTTCTATAAGAAACACCAAATAGTTTTCAAGAAACAAAAATGTTGTTCCCTAGTGTAATTAACTCTTTCTCGCCGAATTGGAAAGGTTTTCACTCCGCCTTAGACCCACAGTTTAACGTGGAAACCGAGTGCTCTTTTCTTTATTAAAAATATAATTAGGATATATTTATAATTTCTTTATTATAAGATCCTCTCGATTACATTAGTGACTAATGATCCGGGAATAGTGGGGGGAAAACATTGACATGGTAAAGACAGCAAGGAGTAATACGAGCATTAAATCTATTGGAGAAACTATAAAGATGCCATTACTCGTCCGGACCCGTTATAGCGGATTGGTACACAACTTATCATAGCTCCACCCAGCTACACTGGCAGCCAATCACTACGAACATCTGGCCTTAATCTTTTGGGGCGGAGCTTGGCGATTGTGCATATAAAAGGGAATATTTTTCAGTTTGGAGTAACAGTAGCTATTTTCGCGTCAGTGAATAATCATTCCCTCTGCCAGTGCATTCCTCCACCATGGACCACGAACTGTACGTCTTCCCGGATTTGTATGAAGAAGGTGACACTGCAGCATTAACTGCAATTAATCTTTTTAACGCAATTGACCGTGATGAATTATTTCCAACGCAAACCGTTGAAGATATTTGCAGTGACGCTCCTTACAATCCGACGCAAGGGACTACCATAGAAATGTAAGTGTCTATAATTTATTCACAAGAAACATGATTTTATATATATGGAGGGTTGTAGTATCTCGTCAAATACTTCATTTAGATACTCACCAA
The DNA here is from genome assembly GCA_023014485.1 of Bathynomus jamesi. NCBI lineage: Eukaryota > Metazoa > Arthropoda > Malacostraca > Isopoda > Cirolanidae > Bathynomus > Bathynomus jamesi. The sequence goes on from JAJOZX010000631.1 coordinate 82,545, forward strand.
AAATCGAAATTTTTTATGGCAATCGTTTTAAATGTTATTTGGATTTACCTCTTATCGCCATTATGTTAAAATCGAAATTTTTTATGGCAATCGTTTTAAATGTTATTTGGATTTACCTCTTAAATGAGTTTCGAACCAAAGATATCTTCACATAACGGGGTCTGTCTGTATACTCTGTATATGTTTTAAAAGAATGAACATTATTCCTTTAAGGTCCGATGAGGATTTGACACGTGTTATACAATCTTTTGAAGAATCTCGTGTCATGAATACGGAGGATATACTGATCAGTCAGCATAATGAATGTCACACCGAAATAATGTAAGTGTTTTTCGATCTTTTTGGGGTAAGAAGACAATATATTTTCATAAATTTATTAAATGAAAGAAATCAGTACAATAACCAACTATAGAATATACCGTTACAAATATACACACACGAACAAAAACATTATACTATACAACGAGTACGTACAATTGGAAAACGGATTTTTATCTGGCTGCATACCATTTCATCGTTTCGGCGAGTGTGACACGGGTCAAATAAATTTAAAAAATTTATAAATTCTTTATCACGTGACATATGCATGAGAAATGAGACGCAGTACATTCCGCAAGCATTACTAAAATATCCTTGTATACGAAACGGGTTCCATACAACTTCGGGAATATTTAACTGAGCGACAAATTTTACAATAATAGGGTCACTCCAGGGTTGAGTACCGAGTGAATCAAAATAGTATAGGCGCTGTCTATTTTTAAAATAGACAGCGATCCAATGAATCCCTTCATTACCGATGACATCTGTGTTCACAATAAACTACCGCATTCTCGCGTACTTGGCAAACTCAATGTTTCATTCTTCGCAAACACGCCGATAAATTTGGAACGTGTGACTCGTTCACTATTCATTACTTTCTGAAGTGTATTAGCATCCATTTTAAAAGTCAGTGATAACGCTCCTAAATCTATCTACTTCTATTAGGGCTTGCGATTCGAGATATACTAGTACACTAATAGGCGAGTCTATAGGCTTGGCGAATTCCAGCCGCACTGAGATGCTTCCGCTCTGCTGTGGGCTTAAATGCGTATTTACGCTAGCAGATAAGTCAGGTGTAATGTCAAACGGATAAAGGTTAAATTGATCAAAGAATTCTTCCTGCGTTACCCTATTACCAAGCTCATCACAATCACCTGCAATATGGGTCAGATTACTATAGGCTCTGGCACAAAGAGGTAACACAGCGTTTGATGAATAGTCCGTACCCATTGTTCCACCCAAAGCAGTGCCATTAACGTATAGAGTTATATTTTTAAGTCCGAAATTCTCGAATTTAAAGGCACTCTTTTTATATTTTCCATTCACCGAAGCATGGTCTTGCATTCCGATTAATATCCTTTTAGGAAGATTTCCCAGGGCAATGTTTTCTATCTGTTTCGATGCTAACCCTGCAGGAACCGTATATAGTTTGATTTGTACTCTGTTAATAGGATATTTCACTGTAGCGTTTAGTAAATTTTTCTCAATTTCTAGTTGTTTTGGTGAACTTAATTTCACTCGCCGTACGCGGAGGTATGTGTCCATAATGTGAACCACAACGGGCTTTGCACCCTCTTCTTGATCAGCATCCAGATTTAAGCAGATCTCAGGACTCGTGCGGGTGAGCTTTATTTTCATATCCACCCCGTTGACAAGCAACTTCTCCTGGAAAGTGAAATCTGTGTGCAGTCGTCCAAAACACTCGTATATTTTCTTTTTAGAATTTTTAAATTTGTCCTTTATACTACTTTCATCTTTAGTTTGATAATATCCCTCGGCAATTAAAAAGGTAGCCTTCGCTTCTTTGGAAAAGTTGAGGACATTTTCCAGATAGGCTCGTAGATGATAGTACCCTGTGCCTGCCGATATGTTGGTCTGATTTAAATATACGTCACACTGGTTGAATATGGAGTGCAGAAAGTTTGTTTCAGGGTATGCAGCATATTTGTCATCGCAGACCGTTCCATCAGAATGGGCTATACGTAGCTTAGCGTACATGTGCACACAGCTTGGATCAAAAAAGCAAGGGCCTGAGCTGGGTATCACGAATTCTATAGGTGCACTCGGGGAACTAATTGTGTTTAAAGGGTTAATTGTAATAAAATCACTGTGCTCAATAGAAACTTGAGTTGGAGGCAGCTCAAAAAGGGACAGCTCTGATTTACAGCATTGTGAACTACATGGGTGGATGAAGCGTGCCATGGCGAGTTAGAAATAGTGCCTCCTCTCTCGACAAGTGGTAAACAAACTATGATTCATGAGATCAATGTCCTTAGCTTATATCAGTCAAAAAAGTGGTCAACCATAGGTTTCATTCGCGTACAGCACTTCTTTTTTGATAGCCTTTTACGTTTAATACCACGTGACCCCTTCTCCCGGGCAGCCCTCTTCTTCTTCCCGCCACCACGCATTTTTCTCTTTGCATCTTTGATGATTTCGTCCCGTGTACGCTTTAAATGTTTTTTTAGAGCTTCTTTAGGTTTAGCCCCGGCCAATATGTCTTCTGCAGTGTTAAGACCTGATTGTAGCGCTTTCCTTCCGAGGTATCTAGCACCCCTCTTCAGCAAAGGAACAGCCGTACGTAGTATGGATGAAAAAATGGATCCAAGTCTACTACCGCGCTGGTATCTCACCCCTCGATAGACGGTGAAAGGCTTTCTATCCATTATAACTCAGTGCGTCGAAAGTGTAGCTTCACTGTTAAGCTCCCGTTACCGAATGGGAAGTTTTCACCCTCAATCGTTCTTATATATATTGAGATATTGGTTATTAAATTAGTTGCGACATTTACATAATGGGGTCTGTCATATGTAATACTCAAACTCCTTCCTCTATGGATGGGGATGTGAGCAATGCGCAGCAGGCGTGCCTGGGTATCCCCAACAAACTGGTGCTCCACTATATTACTGTAAATATAGCACCTTTCAGCCAATTTCTCCATCTTCAATTGATACATTAATCTGGACAAGTCATGCTGTGTCTCGTGAAATGTGTCTCGTGAAATGTGTCTCTTTGGAAGGCTGCGCTATATCGGCCATTGGTTAGAATTTTGAACATTCTATGGTCTTTAATACGTCTGTTAGTCTTTGATTTTAGGATTAGTGTATGTGCAGGGTTTCCTTTGTTTACGATTTCGTATACTAAATCATTCGTAAGGTTTGAGTTTCTTAAACTTACGTTTAAGCCTCTCACAACATCCTCGACCGAACCATATTGACCCGGTCCTAGTCTTACTTCTGTACTGTAATACCGTGCAACCTTAGTCCGAGCGATACGTATAGTTTCATCCATAGCTACCCCAGCTTTTTCACACTCGTCAATGTCTCTAAGAATCGTAAAAACGGTTTCTTTATGTTCAATATTTAAAAAGATGGTGTCCAGCTGAATTTCGCATATCCCCACCTCATACGAATCACGACCCAATTCAATGTGCCCGTGGAGTTCTGTTACAAAGTTGGCTAGTGTGTTGTTAGGGTGTACAGACAGGGACGAGGAGGACAGGAGTGTGACGTAGAAATGGTTAGGAGCCATGTTGCATACTATTTAAGTTTCATTATTGCATCAGCTTTTATATAGGTGTTGAAGCTTTCTGGGTACCCTAGCCATTTCACCAGGTACATTTTTCTCTTTCCTGAACCTTTGCTTCCTAAAATTTTCTCAATTTTAAACACATTTTTTCCTAAATTAAACGCAACTTTCTGCAATTCCTCGCGGTAAAAGCCTCCTGAGATTTCTTCCCCATTCAAATCTTCAATGTAATACATCATTATCTCACCTTTAGGTCTCATAGCCCTAACTTTAAAAATCTCGCGTGTCCATCCTTACTCAAAACCCTTTGCGAATTTGTTCCCCGAACGCGACAGCCTTACATAACACTGGTGTGCATCAATTTTGCTGTCAAGGGTTTTGTAAGTGATTCTTATAGAGTTTTTCCTGCTGATTTCGAATCTGCAATCCGTTTTTCTCGATCAGCTCAGGTTATCCGGCTATAGCCTCATAAGTAAAATAGAATTTTTCGTGATTTTGTCAAAGCGGAATTGGAACAGTAACATCTATCATCACTTGTTTCACTTGTATAATATCTTTTTTTACTTTTCAGGCATATAGATAAAATATTTCATAATGAATAGAGCGTGTAAAAATGATCCCAATAGATTCTGCTACATATGTGGGACGGTTACCATGCCAAATAACCAGTCCCAAATCACTAAATTTGTGAAGACAATGTATAGAGCATACTTTGGAATTAAGCTAGGGGACCAGGACAAAAATTTCGCCCCTCATATGTGCTGCAAGACGTGCATTGAAAATTTGAGAAGATGGAGCAAAGGCAGAGCGAAATCTTTGCCTTTTGGAATTCCCATGATTTGGAGAGAAGGAAAGGATCACGTGACAGATTGCTATTTCTGCATGACAAACTTCCAAGGTGGGCTTATAAATTTATTTTCTTAAATATTTTGAAATCCTCGTATGAAACTTGACATAATATTCACCATAATGTAATATTCACCATATATAGCATAATATTCACCATAATGGTAATCATACATTTACATATACATATTGTTATAGAAAATACATTTACACATACATATTGTTATACAAGTTACATTTACACATACAATGATTGTATATTTTCTTTCTTTTTCATTCATATTGTCCCCGAAGGGACAATATGAATGAAAAAGAAAGAAATATACAGACTCCATCGACCTATTTCATATCTTACAGACCGCAGCCTTCCCTCACGAGCCGCCACTGTCTGAATGCTTCTTCTATTTCATATGCAAGTTTTATATCCATGTTTCTGTGTTTCTATTTTCAGGAGTTAACAAGAAGAATAAACACATTGTTGTATACCCTGACATTCCTTCTGCTATGAGACCTGTACCCCATGGTCCTGGAATTCCAATACCCGACCCACCTCAAACCCTGGACTGCGATGATTCTGATGATGAATCAATGACCAATGACCAGTCCCAGTCGTATATACCTCAAAATACCGCTTCAAATGAGCCGAGGCCTCTCAACCAGGCCAAACTTAATGATCTTACCAGGGATTTAGGACTTTCCAAATTAGCTGCCGAGATCTTGGGCTCACGACTTCGAGAGGACAACTTGCTGGCTCCGGGAACAACATTCTCCTGGTATAGGAAACGAGAGGAAGAATTCCGCAAGTTTTTTGCAGTGCACGAAAATACCTCTTCCTTAGTGTACTGCTGCAATGTTGAGGGGCTAATCGAATCCTTGGGCCTGCCATATAACGCATCAGAATGGAGGCTATTTATAGACTCGTCTAAACGAAGTTTGAAAGCAGTACTTCTCAACATTGGGAATAGGGTTGCATCAGTCCCTGTAGCACATTCCGTACAACTTACTGAGAGCTACGATAACATAAAAAATTTACTGGATGCTCTCGTATACGACCAACATAACTGGAGGATCTGTGGAGATTTGAAGGTAATACTAATATCATAAGTAAACTATTGCTATTGACTATGTTGTTTTTCCAAAGGTTATTTGAGAGGTATAAGAACACTTAACTTCCCCACAGAAGTGATACAGTCCAATGCATAGATTTTTTTATCTGATAGAACAAATTCTCTAAATTCTTTAAATATTTTCATTTTTTTTCAGATTGTGGCATTTGTATTGGGAATGCAAGGGGGATACACGAAATACCCATGTTTCCTCTGCAAATGGGATAGCCGAGCGGATGAGAAGCACTATGCACAGCGTGAATGGGCATCCAGAGAGAATTTTGAACCTGGTTCGCATAATGTCGTTTCAGTGCCCCTTGTACCACCAACAAAAATTTTGCTCCCACCACTTCATATTAAGCTGGGCTTGATGAAAAATTTCATCAAATCAATGAATAAGAAGGGTTCAGCATTCCGATATCTCGAGAGTAAATTTCCTCATATATCTGATGCTAAACTAAATGCTGGGGTTTTTGATGGTCCTCAAATTCGAACTTTGATCAAGGATACTCAGTTCGAAAACGCAATGACTCCAACTGAGAAGAATGCCTGGCAGGCATTCAAATCAGTTGTCACTGATTTTCTTGGCAAGCGTAGAAGTCCAGAATACGAGTCCGTTGTCGAAAACTTGATGGAAGCTTTCAAAGCTCATGGGTCGCGCATGTCCATAAAAATGCACTTTTTGTGGTCCCACTTGGACTATTTTCCTGAAAATTGCGGGGATTATAGTGAGGAACAGGGTGAACGATTTCACCAAGATATCAAAATAATGGAAAAGAGGTACCAGGGAAACTGGGATATCAATATGCTGGCGGACTATTGCTGGTGTTTGAAGCGAGACGTGCCCGAAGAAAAACACAGACGGAAAGCCAAAAAACTTCATTCCTTCCTCAATAAACTTTTTTCCATATTCATTGTATGAATAAAAGTATTTATTCACACAATGTTTTCATTTTTCACGAGTGTTCTTATAATGTTACTCGTATCTACAGTGTTTAAGCTAAAAAAATCAATAAATTTGGGGATAAAATTGAACTTATAATAAATGGCCAATAGAGAAAAAACCTGACCTGATTGAGGAAAACCAATGTCATTTTCGAATTCAGCATCGTCGAATTATATAATATGAGTTGAAAAAACCCTCACAGCAGACAAAAAAATTTCAATTGTATTGGGAATGCAAGGGGGATACACGAAATACCCATGTTCCCTCTGCAAATGGGATAGCCGAGCGGATGAGAAGCACTATGCACAGCGTGAATGGGCATCCAGAGAGAATTTTGAACCTGGGTCGCATAATGTCGTTTCAGTGCCCCTTGTACCACCAACAAAAATTTTGCTCCCACCACTTCATATTAAGCTGGGCTTGATGAAAAATTTCATCAAATCAATGAATAAGGAGGGTTCAGCATTCCGATATCTCGAGAGTAAATTTCCTCATATATCTGATGCTAAACTAAATGCTGGGGTTTTTGATGGTCCTCAAATTCGAACTTTGATCAAGGATACTCAGTTCGAAAACGCAATGACTCCAACTGAGAAGAATGCCTGGCAGGCATTCAAATCAGTTGTCACTGATTTTCTTGGCAAGCGTAGAAGTCCAGAATACGAGTCCGTTGTCGAAAACTTGATGGAAGCTTTCAAAGCTCATGGGTCGCGCATGTCCATAAAAATGCACTTTTTGTGGTCCCACTTGGACTATTTTCCTGAAAATTGCGGGGATTATAGTGAGGAACAGGGTGAACGATTTCACCAAGATATCAAAATAATGGAAAAGAGGTACCAGGGAAACTGGGATATCAATATGCTGGCGGACTATTGCTGGTGTTTGAAGCGAGACGTGCCCGAAGAAAAACACAGACGGAAAGCCAAAAAACTTCATTCCTTCCTCAATAAACTTTTTTCCATATTCATTGTATGAATAAAAGTATTTATTCACACAATGTTTTCATTTTTCACGAGTGTTCTTATAATGTTACTCGTATCTACAGTGTTTAAGCTAAAAAAATCAATAAATTTGGGGATAAAATTGAACTTATAATAAATGGCCAATAGAGAAAAAACCTGACCTGATTGAGGAAAACCAATGTCATTTTCGAATTCAGCATCGTCGAATTATATAATATGAGTTGAAAAAACCCTCACAGCAGACAAAAAAATTTCAATTGTATTGGGAATGCAAGGGGGATACACGAAATACCCATGTTCCCTCTGCAAATGGGATAGCCGAGCGGATGAGAAGCACTATGCACAGCGTGAATGGGCATCCAGAGAGAATTTTGAACCTGGGTCGCATAATGTCGTTTCAGTGCCCCTTGTACCACCAACAAAAATTTTGCTCCCACCACTTCATATTAAGCTGGGCTTGATGAAAAATTTCATCAAATCAATGAATAAGGAGGGTTCAGCATTCCGATATCTCGAGAGTAAATTTCCTCATATATCTGATGCTAAACTAAATGCTGGGGTTTTTGATGGTCCTCAAATTCGAACTTTGATCAAGGATACTCAGTTCGAAAACGCAATGACTCCAACTGAGAAGAATGCCTGGCAGGCATTCAAATCAGTTGTCACTGATTTTCTTGGCAAGCGTAGAAGTCCAGAATACGAGTCCGTTGTCGAAAACTTGATGGAAGCTTTCAAAGCTCATGGGTCGCGCATGTCCATAAAAATGCACTTTTTGTGGTCCCACTTGGACTATTTTCCTGAAAATTGCGGGGATTATAGTGAGGAACAGGGTGAACGATTTCACCAAGATATCAAAATAATGGAAAAGAGGTACCAGGGAAACTGGGATATCAATATGCTGGCGGACTATTGCTGGTGTTTGAAGCGAGACGTGCCCGAAGAAAAACACAGACGGAAAGCCAAAAAACTTCATTCCTTCCTCAATAAACTTTTTTCCATATTCATTGTATGAATAAAAGTATTTATTCACACAATGTTTTCATTTTTCACGAGTGTTCTTATAATGTTACTCGTATCTACAGTGTTTAAGCTAAAAAATCAATAAATTTGGGGATAAAATTGAACTTATAATAAATGGCCAATAGAGAAAAAACCTGACCTGATTGAGGAAAACCAATGTCATTTTCGAATTCAGCATCGTCGAATTATATAATATGAGTTGAAAAAACCCTCACAGCAGACAAAAAAATTTCAATTGTATTGGGAATGCAAGGGGGATACACGAAATACCCATGTTCCCTCTGCAAATGGGATAGCCGAGCGGATGAGAAGCACTATGCACAGCGTGAATGGGCATCCAGAGAGAATTTTGAACCTGGGTCGCATAATGTCGTTTCAGTGCCCCTTGTACCACCAACAAAAATTTTGCTCCCACCACTTCATATTAAGCTGGGCTTGATGAAAAATTTCATCAAATCAATGAATAAGGAGGGTTCAGCATTCCGATATCTCGAGAGTAAATTTCCTCATATATCTGATGCTAAACTAAATGCTGGGGTTTTTGATGGTCCTCAAATTCTTCGAACTTTGATCAAGGATACTCAGTTCGAAAACGCAATGACTCCAACTGAGAAGAATGCCTGGCAGGCATTCAAATCAGTTGTCACTGATTTTCTTGGCAAGCGTAGAAGTCCAGAATACGAGTCCGTTGTCGAAAACTTGATGGAAGCTTTCAAAGCTCATGGGTCGCGCATGTCCATAAAAATGCACTTTTTGTGGTCCCACTTGGACTATTTTCCTGAAAATTGCGGGGATTATAGTGAGGAACAGGGTGAACGATTTCACCAAGATATCAAAATAATGGAAAAGAGGTACCAGGGAAACTGGGATATCAATATGCTGGCGGACTATTGCTGGTGTTTGAAGCGAGACGTGCCCGAAGAAAAACACAGACGGAAAGCCAAAAAACTTCATTCCTTCCTCAATAAACTTTTTTCCATATTCATTGTATGAATAAAAGTATTTATTCACACAATGTTTTCATTTTTCACGAGTGTTCTTATAATGTTACTCGTATCTACAGTGTTTAAGCTAAAAAAATCAATAAATTTGGGGATAAAATTGAACTTATAATAAATGGCCAATAGAGAAAAAACCTGACCTGATTGAGGAAAACCAATGTCATTTTCGAATTCAGCATCGTCGAATTATATAATATGAGTTGAAAAAACCCTCACAGCAGACAAAAAAATTTCATATGCATACCAGTGTAATCATTGATTTTGAAGCGCGCAGAGTGTGGTGGTGGTGTTGGTGATCCATCTCTTCTCGGGAGCGTACCTCTTTCTAAAACTTCGTTAGGTGTTGTCCCAATCGTGCGATGGTGTGAGCGGTTGTAGGATGATGCCAATGATTCCAGAATGTCTAGAAATCTGTATGTGTTTTTAGGTGTAAAATAACGGTGCATGCGTTCCTTTATGGTGCGCTGAACTCTTTCAGCTAAAAAAGCCTTATGTATAGAATTGGTTGTGTAATAGCTGATATTAAACTCTGTCAACATGTTCTGAAAAGCACGGCCTATAAATTCCTTCCCCATATCCGTACCAAAATAGCCAGGAACCCTGTTTTCTTTTAACATTAGCGTTTTGGTGGCTTTAGCAACTGTTTCAGGTGATATATTTTTCAGAGGAACTAGCAACAGATATCTAGAGAATACGTCTATTATGAATAGAATGTAGCGGTAACCATCGTTATACACAGAATATCTTTGCATGTCTGTTAAATCTGCTTGCCAAATAGAATCAATCGAGGAAGCCGTTGTCTTGGCTGTTTTAAACCTTTTTCTCACAGGCTTATGAAGCGTATAAGCGTCCTGCTCCCTCAAAAATCTTTCAACATCTTTTTTCCCTACTCCGTAAACACTTCTGTACAGTCTATCTACGTCGCCGTAAGAGGATGGGTTAGAAATGTCATAATAGCGTTTAGTTAATACGTTAGCCATTTGCGTATTTTAGAGGCACGTGGGTAGGGTTGACCGTTGTTTAACCTCTTCTTTCTCCTCTTCAAAGGTGTTACCGCCGGGGGTGACGGCGTCTTCAATTGTGTCACATGCGTTGCATGTTCCAAGTCTTTTAACCTGTTCAGATTTCCTATCAACGTTTTAGGGACATTTATTTGTTGTAGTCTTCCTTTAATATGCTTCCATCCTGATGGTGATGGCCTATCCCACTTTCTCACCAGATCATGGACAATGTCTACGATATTCGATCCCGGTACCTTTGATCCTTCCACAATGATCTCGCCTGTATCGGTCCATTGTATGGCTGGATCCTCATTCAATAGATTATAAAGACTTAAGCCTTTACTCCTCAATGTATGTGGGAGGGTGCTTTTTAATACATGCTCGATATGTTATGTGGCTAATCCCTTAATTTTTGGTTGGTCAGCTGTATCGTCGGGCACAGATCCTATGTCGCCATGTCCATCGTCCCCCGTGCTGTGCCTAATAACCACAGGAATCTCTGTAGGGTTCTTATAATTTTCGTACTCGTGAAGAAATTTCTGCAGAGCTTCTTGGTATAAGATTCTTTTCTTATCAGGTGTTTTTTCACTGTTTAAATAGGGCTAGCAATTCGCTTTCCATTCTTTTAAGTCTGCTTTTACGGGGATCTAGAACCGTGTCTGGGTTCCTTTGCAGTGAAGCGTACACCTCGTGGGGAATTACTACCACTTTCTTCATTATATTAATCTAGTCAGTAAAGGACCCAAAACTGAAAATAAGATGGGGAGAAATGACCCTCCTGTTTGTACAATAATTCGTTTTTTCTTCGCTACAGTTTGACTTTTACGAGCGAGTGCACGTATTATGTTCTTGTAACGGCGTAGGCGAGCCTTCTGAGGGGTTTTCATTGATACATTGCAATTTATAACGTTAAGACAGATTTCACAGATGCATTTTAAAAAGTCGGCGTCGATATTTTTAATAAACATCTGCTGCATTGCCCGGGGCAATCGATGATAGATTTGTATTAATTCACGGTATTTCTTTAGTCTCTTTGTCATTCTGGAATATACACCGTTTCAGGCTCGTTTGGAAATATATTCGTTCGTAGAAGCACTCTAAACGTGTTTCGCGGATGAAGGTCGCAAAGCAAATATCCGTAACGCGTGCTTGTAGCTTCTTTATAAACTTCCAAAAACTCCTTACGCTGATTCGGGAACATTTGATTGGCTAATACCCCAATTTGTGATACATCTCTACGTTGTGCGAATAAGACTAGATATTGCATATTTAAAGACACATCGCGCATGTATCTATTTTTGAAAAATAGATTCTGATTGATGAAGAACACGCTTATGTTAAGATGGTGGGAGAATACTGTAAATGTCTCGGCAAACGTTTTATCCATCTCCAACATGAGATCGTCAATTACAATGATTGTATGTTCATTTCCCTTTAACGAATTAACGTCATATACGCCTTTGTGGAACAAAATATCATCTTGGTACTTTGAACACTGATTGATACGTCGAATAGCACCATATAACTTTATGCACAAATTTCGAGAACATCTCTCCCTTTTCTTTAATGATTTTAAGCATAAACATAGTTTTACCACATCCTGTAGGTCCAGATATAATACATGTGGATGGCCTCGTGAATCTGAATTTTTCTACAGAGTCCATTTCTAACACGTCACACTCCCAAGTGGGTCATTTACAAAATATTACAAATTTTGAGTGCTGTTCCTTATATTTTGTTTTCTTCTCCCACAGAACCGTGAATGACGATGAGGTACAGCACCCCATCATTGACATTACGGATGACCTCGACGACAGTGTAGTTGTGATCTCCTCCCCTGCCAACGAACCCTCACCAGGGATACCGGTAGCACGTCCAAAGCGGACGTATGATGAAGAGAACCCCACGTCAGGTATAAAGCGACCTAAATACGCGCCTGTTGCACCAGTAATAGATCCCCAACCCTCAACCTCTTATGCAACAATCCCCCCAGCAGCACCTCCCGCTAATATATCCCCTTATTCATCCGCCACAGTTGCCCCCCGTTCTGTTAAGTCTACAATAATAGATCCCCAACCCTCAACCTCCTACGCAACAGGCCCCCAGCAGCACCTTCCGCTAATATATCCCCTAATTCATCCGCCACAGTTGCCCCCCGTTCTGCTGAGGATGATATAACGTTTGAGTTGGTGCGCTCCGCAGCCCCCACCCCAGCCTTGACTAGAAATCGGTATAGAGTCAGGGTCGACCCTAGAGCCATGTATAGCAATGGAATTGAGCGCGGGCTACGCCGGGTTGTACAGCGTATTGTAGAGTTTGCTCTTCAGAATCGCGACGAGCGTGAAGTCAGGACGAGTCTGTCCTTTGGATTCGGGTCAGATGACGGTGATGTAGATGATTATTGGGTGATAGTGCCATTTAGATGTTTGGCGGCTGAAGATGTAGAATATATATTAGGACGTATAATGCAAGCCGCCCAAAGTAGTATAGCCTTTAATATGGACAACTTCACGGTAAATATTGATCGTGTATTCCGTGTTGCGGGTCATAGTGCCATACCGTATACTCTTAACTTCAATTCTCCGACTATTTACCGAAAGCATATAAACGTCGATCGTGGTTGCGGCTTTATAGCAGTACTCTTAGCACGTATGTTTACTGTACAAAATACAAAGGCCACAAAAATTTGGTTGCCTACGGTCGTGGAGCGTGCCCGTAAACTAGCTGTAGACTGTGAACTTGAATTTGACTGTAATATGGGTCCTGAAGAGTTGAGAAGGGTAGAACAGGAAATGAATGTCCGTATAGTTGTATTTGGGCTGGATGATCGTCGTAGGACTGTGTATGTTTTTAAAAGCTGTGTGAGAGATCGTACAAGACCCCTACTTATTTTAGGATTGTCAGGGACAACGTATCTCCCCATCCGTAATATAAGGTGGCTTTACGCGAGTTATGACAAAAGTCGAAAATATGGGAGACATCACGATTTGTGTAAGGGGTGCCTCGAGTTTGCGGATGATATAGTGAGACATTGTAAAGAATGTCACATGGTATGTGAACAGTGTAAAAGCACCAAATGTGAAAGCCGTGTAGTTGAAGCTGAGAAGAGAGACTGTGATGTGTGTAGACGCACATTTTTCAATAATAGCTGTTTTGATTTCCATAAATCAATTGGCACGTGCAGGAAAATGAGAATCTGTGAATGTGGTATGTTTCACACAATGGATAATTGGGGGAAATTTAAGCACAAGTGTGACGAAATTCACTGTCCTACATGCCAGGAGGAATATAAGGCGGATGGGTAAAGCATGTATGTTATATGAAAGATGCTAAGCCTAAAAATAACCCTTGTATAACTGTATACTACGATATAGAAACATATACGAACGCTGAAACCAAAGAGGTAATTCCACATTTACTTGTGAGCCAGACCATCTGTGATGAGTGTATGGGGATCGAATGTGACGAGTGCCCCAAATGCGGTAAACGGACAAACGTTTTTAAAACGAATGTCCGCGATAGTCCTGTGAAACTATTTGTGTCCTATATTGTCAAGTTAGCCGACAAGTTCAAAAAATGACTGTATATTCTCGCCCATAACGGGGCAAAGTTTGACACGCAGTTCCTTTATAAGGAATTGCTTGAACACGAATCCTCTGAGATATTTACAGGTGATCCGTTGAAAAGAGGCAACAAATTAATACAGATGCAAATAAGAGGCAATGTACAATTTAAAGACACTTTATTATTCACACCTTGTAAATTAGCAAAGCTACCCAAGGTGATGGGAGTAGCAGCTGAAGTTTCAAAAGGATACTTCCCTTACACTTTCCTCACCAGCGAGACTTTAAACTACGTAGGCCCACCACCACCCAAACATTATTTTAACTATGACTGTATGGATGAACGTGAAGACTTTGATCGATACTACAACAGTTTTAATGAAAGTAACCCTTATAATATAGCTGATGAATGTGAGCGTTATTGCGTGAATGATGTGCGCGTGCTTAGAGTATGTTTCCAGGCCTTCAGAAGGATGTACATAGGCCGTTTCAAATGCGATCCGCTGCAAGTCGCAACCACCATCGCGTCATTATGTTTTACGGTGTTCAAGAATAACTTCATGCCTAAAGACACCTTAGCCATTATTCACTGAAACAACCCCCGCAGTTACGGACACAAGGCTATTTACTGGCTCATACACCTACAGCAACAGACAGGTGTATACATAAAGCACGCCCGCAACACGGGTGAAGTACCCATTAAGATTAATGGACGCGTTTTTTGGGTTGATGGGTTAAGTGAAAACCGTGTCACTGGTGTGAAGACTGTGTACTCCTTTAACGGATGCTGGTGGCATGGATGCCCCCGTCCTGAGTGCGGAATCGCCGGAGATATCCACGGTAGATCTCCTGCCGACTGTCTTGCATGGACCCGCACCCGCGATCAACTTATAGGATCACAGTTCACTCACAAAGTCTTGTGGGAGCATGAATATGATGCACGGATGGAGACAGACGAGGTGTACCGTGAGGAAATAAACACGATCAAGCGTTCAATGGTGCTGGATCCTCTCAAATGTGGTGATAGCTTGTTTGGAGGACGTACAAATCCATTCAGACTATACTTTCCACCTACGGAGGGCGTGAATCTCCATTACTACGATTTCTGTTCTTTATACCCATACGTGATGAAGAACAATCCGTACCCCGTGGGCGCTCCTGAGAAACTGGTGGGACCTAACCTGCCCTCCATCATTGAATTTTCAAGAAAATTGAATGATCGTTACTTTGGGCTCTCTTTCGTAGACGTACTCCACCCACGCAATTTATGGATGCCGATCTTACCTGTCGTTATCGACGACAAGCTCATGTTTCCCCTGTGTGTGAAGTGCGCGGAAGAGGATAACGGCGATTGTAACCATATACCCCACCAGCGTAAGATCAAAGGCGTATATACAAGTCCTGAGCTGGCCCTAGCCGTACGCCATGGTTATAGAATACTGAAGATACATGAGGTGTGGAGGTTTCAGAAGCTACCCAACCTTTTCACACCATATATAAACGCCTTTTTGAAGGATAAGGTTGAGGCATCAGGGTATCTGCGAGGAGTTGATACCGAAGATGAAAAGTCTGCCTATATTCAACGTTACCGCGACCGCGAAGGTATACAACTTGATCGTGCCCAAATTGCAAAGAATCCTGGCAAGCGCTTTAGTGCAAAGTTGTGTCTAAACAGTCTATGGGTTAAATTTGCGCAGAATACCGGCAAAGGGAACATTCATTTGGCACAAAGTTATAGTGATGTCTGGGATTATGCCAATGCTCCCGATAAAGAGGTCATGGAGATCGTGAATGTAGGTAATACTTACATAATAAAGTACAACAACACTGAATTGGCCACAGATACCTCAAGGGTTACAAACATACCTGTGGCCAGCTTCACAACAGCCTACGCCCGTATAAAACTTTGGGGTCTATTGCATACCTGTGGCCAGCTTCACAACAGCCTACGCCCGTATAAAACTTTGGGGTCTATTGCATTCTCTTGGGCGGAGAGTATTGTATGCCGATACAGATAGCGTGATATTCACAGAGAGGGAGGTGAATACATGCCCGCTATTGGGGTTCCTCGGCGAACTCACTGATGAGATCAAGGATGAGTATGGGGACAACGCATACGCCGACTCTTTTGTCTCAACAGGACCTAAAACGTATGGGGTACGGGTCAGGGTGGGGGAGGATATGAAATATATCGTGAAGGCAAAGGGTATTACGCTCAACCATGCGAATCGGCGGGTTGTTAACTTTGAATCGTTGAAGGATCTAGTGTATTTGGACGATGATGAGGGCGAACGACCTCCCCCAACTAATTGTAGGCACCCACAATTTTCGGGCGCAGAAGCTGGGGGGCGTGAAGGAACTTAGGGGTACGAAGGTGTGCCGTAACACCTATAGGAAACGTTACCAGTTACCTGGTACCTATGATACCGTACCCTTTGGATACCATAACGTTTGATGCTTCTATTGTTAACTTACTTATCACACGTATTTGTAAATGTCTTGTATATAATCTTTGATGTATCTATTGATTTATTACACGTATTTGTAAATATATATATATAACTTGAATATCTCGTTTATTAAATCGTATTTGTAAATATATATAACTTGAATATCTCGTTTATTAAATAAATCATGTTTCAATTAGCGTTTCACTTTCTCCTTTGTGTGTGTGTGTGTGTGTGCACAGGTGAAAGTTCTAAGCTCCGCCCACTGTAAGATCAGCAACGTGAGTCATGCTACTATCTGGGATTCCCTGCGTGGTCAGTCGACTGCAGTAAGCCCTTGAGATCAGACGTGTATTCGCCAGCGTAGAAGAAAAGGAGATCAGACGTGTATTCAAATGGTTACCTTTAATATTGCTTGTACAACGTTTATGAAATGGTATTCAGCAAAGTGCCAGGATGTGGTGGATACCGAAAAACTTCCTATTCCCCCTCCTATGGCTCTTTTAAAACCACATTGGATTGTGCGAAGTTGCAAGATGTACAAATACTCTACGGATGTTCTGGTGAGACCGTTGAAGGCTTTCGTTGCACAGACGATGTGCTGAAGTATGCTGTAGAGCTAAACTTTATAAAGTCTCACATATACCGTGAAGTAAAAGAAACAACGCGTGCAGAAGAGAAGCAGCAGATATGGATAATGAGTCTTGCGGATGGGTGGTATGACAAGCGGTATTACGTCATGTTACACCATGTCGATTACTCATACCCTACGACTGAAAATGTGAATCTCGTGATCATGGACAATCTTAAGTATTTTTATCACTATATTAATGTATATCATGATGAGGTTCGTAGTGAGGTTGTGGCTAGTGCCCTGCGTGAGTTTTTAACAGACTTTAGAGACGAGTATCGTTTGATGGCAGAAAGGAAAAATATGAGCATATGTTCCTCTCAAATAGTGCGCCGGAGTGTGAAGATGTTTAGTAAAACAAATGTGCCTAGTTCGTGAAAATTATCCTGAGGGAAACTGTCTGGTGCGTAGTCTGGTAGTGATAAAACCGAAATTAATTCTTGTACCGGAAAAACACCTACCCAATATGTACAACAATTCGATTATGGTGCGACTCGCGGATCATACGAGTTCGAACAACCCCATTCACGTATCATCGAGTCAGCCGCCCATCGAACCGTTCCTGCTTACCTGCGTGCCTCACACGGCTCATAGTTATCTCAGAGCTTGAACCGAGTGGACGTGCGCTCCTCGAATACGATGGAACTTCCTTTGAGCAGCATTCTCAACGCCTCGTACGATGTGTCCGTGACGAAATCGTTGCGCGTGTTCAGGCGTAAATCCGGTACCGTTAGCTATGTACTGGAAACGGAATGTAGACAAACAAACAAACGGGTTTATTTAAGTGTCGAGGAGATGAATAGAATCTTCGTGATAGTTGAGAAGTGGAGTGAAGATCGTTATAAAATACCTGCTAACGTAGGTACAAGAAGAGAGCAGATTAGTGACGCACCCTCATACGCCGTTGTATGTACGTTGTGTATAAATAACGATCGGCCGTGCATTGATATACGGCTGATGTGGAAGAATGCTTCTGATAATAACGCTCTTGTTCCTACGCGAGCTGGACGTTTATTTAAAAAGTTTAGACTCTTTGAAATACCATGAACTTTGGTACAAAGCAATTGATCGGTACAAAGCTGAGCTCACCTACACCGTTCACCCTGAAGAACTATTTCTTTATATAACGCGCAGTTGTCGTAACGATTTAGAAGATTATTTCAATTGCCGCTATGTTGAGTGAAGACGAGTTCACGATTGAAAAGCTCGAGTCGGTAGAAATAAACCCTCGATTGGAAAAGCGTGTTTATAAACTTGTGTTTAATAATGTAGCTAACGATGAACTCTTTGTGCGTGCTTTTGATTGCATTCTAGACGTATTTAAAGATGACTTACCAACCGGTTGTAAAGTGGGAACAAAAATAGTACTGAACGATATGAAAGCCCTTCATATCGAATACAGGTTTCCCTATACTTTAAGCGGTGAAATATTATTAAACCGCATATACTGCGTAATGCAGAGCAATAATGATGTTATTGTAAACTCGATTAAGTGCGAGTTTAGTATTTTGAAAAAAAAAGTTAAATGTATTTAACATATTTGTGTGATATTTCTCCTGTACTGTTATATTGAAGGATTATATGCATATTCCTCATTTCTATTATTATTGAAATGTATATTTATTTCTATATATCTCCATAATTGTGTGTGTGTGTGTGTATATATTTTTTTGATTATATGCATATTCCTCATTTCTATTATTATTGAAATGTATATTTATTTTCTATATATCTCCATAATTGTGTGTATATATTTCTCCTGTACTGTTATATTGACGGATTATATGCATATTCCTCATTTCTATTATTATTGAAATGTATATCTATTTTCTATATATTTATAATAAACAGAATGATGCAATGTTGTTTTACTTAATTCTTCTGGTTAATTATATCATGTTACGCCTTCTAAACCTACTAGCGGAATTCTAAACCAACTTTTAAGAAAATAAATGGTACAATCTGACAACTCTCCGTAATAATGTTAAAAAGTGGTATCTGGCAACTCAAGCCATTTACACCTTCTAAGCCAACTGGCTGATTAGGAGTCTATAATAATGTATACAATGGTATCTGGCAACTCTCCATAATAATGCTAAAAAGTTGTATCTGGCAACTCAAGCCATTTACGCCTTCTAAGCCAACTGGCTGATTAGGAGTCTATAATAATGTATACAATGGTATCTGGCAACTCTCCATAATAATGCTAAAAAGTGGTATCTGGCAACTCAGTCTTCGATTTATAATAAAATAGGAATTAAGTGATTTATTGTGTAAAGAGCGTGTGTTTAAATTATTTAATAAACAAATGAATCTTCTTAATTCCAACAATTAATTCTGTATTGATTAACTACCATCATATAAATATATTGTGGTATTTTGATTAATATATGGTTTTTGCTATCTGGCAACTGAATACATGGCGCTATCTGGCAACTCAGCCGGATTAGAGATCTATAAAAGAGTGAGAAGCTGATAACGGAGTCATTCAAGCTCGGCTCCCAGCCGAGCAAGGACCTCTGGTCCTATCTCTTTCTGGCCCTTTGGGAAAACCCCTTAGAGGCCTCTTAGGTTAAGTAAACGAAAATAGCTTGGGGGAGAACTCCGCCTCCAAGCTGCATGCCTTGCAATCAAAGGCCACTACTCTCTCTCTCTCTCCCCTTCAGGTGTACCCCTCCCTCCCTTGGCTCCTTCTAAGCCAACTGGCTGATTAGGAGCCTATAAGACAATGCCTACTCGGCTGAAGTCTTAATATGCACTTGGCTCCTGCCAGGTGAACACCTCTCCTCCTTTCTCTTGGGGGATAACGCCGCCTCCAAGTTTCGCACCTGCAGAATCCCCCACCCCTCTATGCAGGGATTTTTTTGCAACACCCCCTTTGCAACATGTTGCATAACACCCCACCCCCCCTTTGCAACATGTTGCATAACACCCCCACCCCCTTGTGCAACACCCCACCCCCCTTTGCAAC
The DNA here is from genome assembly GCA_023014485.1 of Bathynomus jamesi. Classification (NCBI taxonomy): domain Eukaryota; kingdom Metazoa; phylum Arthropoda; class Malacostraca; order Isopoda; family Cirolanidae; genus Bathynomus; species Bathynomus jamesi. The sequence goes on from JAJOZX010000631.1 coordinate 102,606, forward strand.
ATTACTTAATAAATTGCGACATTCCTGCACTCTAACCTTTTGCGGCTATACTACTATATATATATATATATATGAATAGAAACGACGTAAATAAGGAGCGTCTCTGCACACGGGGAAGAGAAATAACGAATAAATGAAAAATGAGGCGAACCGCCTCATTTTTCATTTATTCGTTATTTCTCTTCCCCGTGTGCAGAGACGCTCCTTATTTACGTCGTTTCTATTCATTTATATACTGCGTGGTCATTGCAGTTAAATGCATATATATATATATATATATATATATATATATATACACACAATAATATAATACAATAGTATATATATATATATATATATATATATATATATATATGGGATGAATTTCACAATAAAACACGTGAAATGAATAAATGCTGCAAACCCACAAGGAAAAAGAAAAACGATTCCAAGGCCTTTCGTGTATTCAAAGCTACACCTCGTCAGGGAATGAAGATAAACGGCGAGATACCCATAAATATATACAATGTATAGGAAAAACAAAACAATTAGCACATACTTAACAAGGGTTAATGAGAGGCAAAAGAAATTTTAACATGATATCGTCAATTTTATACGTCCCCGCACTGTTTTTGAAATTGCTTTTAAAATGAATAAATGCACATTCTAGAATATTTCGTTCTATTATATCTCTGTTTTTAACAAGCGCTTTAGAACTACCCCACTTGATGCTATGGTTACATCTATACATATGGTTAAATAAAGCATTGGAAGTATTAGCTGTTCTACAAGCATATTTATGCTGTTTTACCCTAATATCTAACGTTTTACCGGTTTGGCCTATATATACTGAGTTACATTGTGTACATCCGATCGAATACACACAACCAACAACATTATCATGGCTATTCTTTATTAGGCGTGATTTAACAGTATTATTATACTTAAAGATTACATTAATGCCAATTGCTTTAAGTACAGTTGGAAGGTATTGAAAATTAACATGGTAAGGTAGGCTAAGGATATTTTTACGCTGAAATTCCTTTACAATTACATTATTATAATACCTATTCTTGGCTTTCTAGAATGTGCAATTTCAATAACAGTGCGGGGACGTATAAAATTGACGATATCATGTTAAAATTTCTTTTGCCTCTCATTAACTCTTGTTAAGTATGTGCTAATTGTTTTGTTTTTCCTGTACATTGTATATATTTATGGGTATCTCGCCGTTTATCTTCATTCCCTGACGAGGTGTAGCTTTGAATACACGAAAGGACTTGGAATCGTTTTTCTTTTTCCTTGTGGGTTTGCAGCATTTATTCATTTCACGTGTTTTATTGTGAAATTCATCCCATATAATGGAGCCCACGCGTGTCCTCTTCACTGTTTCTCTTTTTACAACCATATTCCCTTCTCTCCGATCGATTTTTAGAAGTTACCGTTCTGCTATTGCTCATGCACATTCTCTTAAGAACCAATTCGATTTCCTTAGGAAGTGTCAGAGCTGGGCAATAAATACATTGAATGTATTTAAATACTAAATACTAAATACATGGGAGAAATGTATTTAAATACTAAATACTAAATACATTTTACGAATGTATTTAGATACTAAATACAAAATACATCAATTGTATTTAAATACATTTGTAAATACATTTTAAATACATACAAATTTGCTTGTTGAAGCCATGACACGCACACGATAAAGAAATCAACCGCTTTCGACTAAGAGTGGCACACAACTGATTGAACTGACACGTTGAAACATGAACCATGCTGTACTACACTGTCGACGCGTCGTACTGTGCTAGTACAGAACGTGTATTAAAGCAGTAAAAGTATTTACATTTTTATATGTTGAGTATTTAAATACATTGTATTTAAATACTCATTAAAGTATTTAAATACTATATTTAAATACATGAAAAACAATGTATTTATAAATACAGTTCTAAATACACAAATGTATTTAAATACGTATTTAAATACAAATGTATTTAAATACTGCCCAGCTCTGGGAAGTGTTATAGTGAAAAAGTAATCCCAAAATCCCTGCTTGGACGACGATACCGTATGTTAGACGATACGCCGTTTGGTGACACCGAAAGGATTATTTTAAAGAAACATATTAATATAGCCCGCATTGAAGTGAAGAACGCCTTCAGAGAGTCCGAAGTAAGAAAAAAATATATTTTTTTCCACCGTTCCTCATGCGTGGAGAAGTACACTTTTGGATGATATTTACCACAACTTACGTAGAAGATGCAGCACTCAGAATAGGAAATTAAACAATAGACTGGAGGATTTAATTCGTAATAGTTACTGGACTAAAAAAAGTGATTTTAATAATATTGTTAACTTGTCGTCCCAAGAACTAGACTTCAATATGAAATGTGCGTTAGGTTTTGGGTTAGGTTTCTCAGTCCCAAAAAAGCCCAGCAGTTTACTGATTGCTAAGTCTTTTATTAATTTTGAAAAACATAGTAATATTTCCGAAAGTGAGGTGACTTTAGCCAAAGGTTGTGTGTATAGTGCTTTTAATACGAAGTTTGAATCGAATTATCCTCTGAGGTTTGAAAAAGCCCTAAAAACACTGAAAAATAATGATTCATTACATATTACAAAAGCGGACAAATCCAATTCGATCGTCATCATGGACAAAAACAGTTATGTTGAAAAGATGAATACGTTATTAAGTGATCGTGACACGTACAAACCTCTAAATAGAGACCCATTGGAGGATGTTAATAAAATGTTTAACAGAAAATTAAGAGAAATATTAAAAAATAACTATAATGGGCTTTCACAGCAGTTTCTTAGTATCAATTCGTCACTACCATATCTGTACGGCTTAGTAAAAACACACAAAGTTAATAATCCCATGAGGCCTATTGTTAGCTCAGTGGGCTCCGTAACCTATAAGCTATCAAAATGTTTAGTTATGTTATTAACACCGTTAGTTGGCTCTATTTCTGAGTCACATATTGTAAATAGCATGGATCTTATTAACAAACTGATGTTCCCTAATGACCCTAATTTCAAATTGTTAAGCTTCGATGTATGCTCGCTATTCACAAAAGTCCCTGTTGATGACCTACTTGATTTTTTAAAAGATAAGATTTCTGAATATTCTTTCCCTGTTCAACACAACACTCTTATGGAGTTAATTAAGCTGTGTGTCAAAGATTGTAAATTTCAGTTTGAAAATAAGTTTTATGTTATGTCGTTTGGATTGGCTATGGGAAATCCCCTTTCACCTGTATTAGCTAATTTATATGGAATTTTTTGAAAGTAGAATTTTGCCTACGATTGTTAATTTTAACCTGGTTTGGTACAGGTATATAGATGATATTTTATGCCTTTGGCCTAATAATTTGGATGTGGACTTATTTCTTGGTAGGCTCAACAATTTAGTCCCATCTATTAAGTTTACAGTTGAAAAAGAAAATGATGGAAGCCTATCTTTTCTTGATCTAAAAATTTGGAGATGCTCTAATCAGTTCAAATATGAAGTCTACCGTAAGCCTACTAATAATAACTCTTACGTGCATTTTTATTCTGACCATCATCCTTCGATTAAATCCTCTATTTTCTCTGCTATGTTTCTTCGAGCATTGAGAGTTGTCAGTCCTGAATTTTTAGATTCCGAGTTATGCAATATCATGAATATTGGTACTAAATTATGTTATCCTATTTCATTTTTAGATAACTGTCTTAAGAAAGCCAAGAATAGGTATTATAATAATGTAATTGTAAAGGAATTTCAGCGTAAAAATATCCTTAGCCTACCTTACCATGTTAATTTTCAATACCTTCCAACTGTACTTAAAGCAATTGGCATTAATGTAATCTTTAAGTATAATAATACTGTTAAATCACGCCTAATAAAGAATAGCCATGATAATGTTGTTGGTTGTGTGTATTCGATCGGATGTACACAATGTAACTCAGTATATATAGGCCAAACCGGTAAAACGTTAGATATTAGGGTAAAACAGCATAAATATGCTTGTAGAACAGCTAATACTTCCAATGCTTTATTTAACCATATGTATAGATGGAACCATAGCATCAAGTGGGGTAGTTCTAAAGCGCTTGTTAAAAACAGAGATATAATAGAACGAAATATTCTAGAATGTGCATTTATTCATTTTAAAAGCAATTTCAAAAAACAGTGCGGGGACGTATAAAATTGACGATATCATGTTAAAATTTCTTTTGCCTCTCATTAACCCTTGTTAAGTATGTGCTAATTGTTTTGTTTTTCCTGTACATTGTATATATTTATGGGTATCTCGCCGTTTATCTTCATTCCCTGACGAGGTGTAGCTTTGAATACACGAAAGACCTTGGAATCGTTTTTCTTTTTCCTTGTGGGTTTGCAGCATATATATATATATATATATATATATATATATATATATATATATTATACTATTATTTATATATATATATAATGTTATAATGTTTCAGACCAACAAAGACCCTAGGATCCACTCATGGCTGGTCTACCTAACTGTGTTCGTAATCATGTATTGTGTATGTCCTCCGTGGTGGCGGAGGGGACCTACAATTTTACGTGGGTTCCGAACCACAAGAACATAAGAAATTTATGTAAAAACCGCCGGTAAATTGGCAACGACCAATTTTTACGAAACTAAATAATTATCAATTTAAAAACAATTAATTATCGATTTAAAACTAAAGATAGAATCTCTGGATCCAGAGGATCTAGTCATAATAGACTACTATCCACAAATATGTTACACTCTATATCTATTTATAACGGACATGCAAATATATCAGATCCAAAGAATCCAGTCAATTTCATTACGGTATCCATCAAGTCACGGTCCATATCGATTGCGGACCAAGTCAAAATTTACAATCATATACATTACAATATATACACTTACGAGAAAAAGTGTAGGTGTGGCTGTAAAGACTGTACAGTAATGTAGAAATGTGTGTGCACCCATTTTGGGTCTCCCATTTAAAGGTGTTTGTGGGCAAGTGAAGATCATGAGTTTTTCAATACCTCACAGTACTATGGGGGGCACCGCTCGGCAGAGGAATCTCTTTAAATGGGGTGTGTAAGGACAGAGAGTATCCCCTAACCCAAGACGCTGCCTCCCTATATCCACAACACTTGTGTTGAGCTGTGGGATCTATCCCCAGAAAGCTTTAATTTTACTACCTTAAACTATACCCTTTCTATCAATATATGCGTCTAATCGATTTTTAAACATGTTTATAGACGTGCTACTAATTACTTCTACCGGCAAACTATTCCAGCTATTTATTCTATGCGTAAAAAGTTTTTCGCAACTGCTGTCTCGAACCTTCTACTTGTCAACTTACACCCGTTATTTCTAGTCCTATTATATTGAGATATTTCGAAAAAGCTATCTCTATCTACGTATGGAACCCATTCATAATTTTGAAAACCTGGATTAGATCACCCCTTAACCTCCTAGTCTCGAGTGTTGTCAATTGTAACTCCTTAAGCCTATTCTCGTACGACTTTGACCTAAGCGACGGAATCATCTTAGTTGCTCGTCTTTGAACTCTTTCGATTTTGTCTATATCTTTGCGCATATGCGGATTCCAAAATTGGACCGCGTACTCCAAATGGGGTCTAACTAATGATTTATAAAGTGGAACTATAATATCGCGCGATTTGTACTCAAAATTTCGAGCTATAAAACCTAACACTTTGTTCGCCTTATTGACCGCTGCTGTACTTTGTTTCGCTACTTTTAAATCACCCGTGACTATAACTCCTAAATCTTTTTCCTGCTCTACGCTTGTTAAATCTTTCCCTGACATACTATACGCAAAATTACCGTTACGCGAACCTATATGCAAAATTTTGCACTTATCAACGTTAAATCTCATTTGCCATGTGACTGACCAATCAACGATTTTATTCAGATCTTCCTGAATTTTACCTCTATCTTCGTCATTAATCGCCCAACCACCCAGCTTCGTGTCATCCGCAAACTTTGAAACTGTACTGACTAGGCCGACATCTAAATCGTTAATATATAAGAAAAAGCAAGGGGCCCAATACAGAACCCTGAGGAACGCCACTCGCTACATTAGCCCAACACGACTCCGCTCCATCAACGACCACCCTCTGTTTCCTGCCTCGCAACCACTCTTCTAGCCAATTTATTACTACACCCCTGATTCCATGAGCCTTAGTTTTTTCAATGAGTCTTTTGTGCGGCACGGTGTCAAACGCTTTTTGAAAATCTAAATACACTATATCAACCGGCCGATGTCTATCGTAAACGTCAACCACGCTTTGGAAAAATTCTAAAAGATTAGTTAAGCAAGATTTGTTTCGCCTAAATCCGTGCTGCGTATTTCTAACTAGCTTATGGAATTCTAAGTGTTCGACTATACGATCCCTAATTATTGATTCCAGTAGCTTACCTACAACAGACGTTAAACTGATTGGTATATAATTTCCCGCCGCACCTTTATCGCCTTTCTTAAAGATAGGTGTTACGTTTGCTAACTTGAAATTATCTGGTACGCACCCCTCAGAAATAGACGCATTAAAAATCTTTGTTAGCGGCACAACAATGCTATCTTTTAATTCTTTTAGTTGTATGGGATATATGGAATCCGGCCCCGGTGATTTACGCGTTTTCATTTTATCAATATAGCGCGTTACCTCCCCTTCACTAACCACTATATTATCCAAAATATTACCATTGTCAAACGGTATTATGTCCGTGACCGTAGGGATATTTGTTACATCTTCTATAGTAAAAACTGACGTAAAAAATTCGTTTAGCAAGGTAGCCATTTCCTTGTTTTCAGAAACTAGATCTCCGTTTAGATTTTTCAAAGGCCCCAAGATGCTTTTTACTGGATTTCTAATATTGACGTATTGAAAGAATCGCTTGGGGTTTTCTTTACCGTCACGAGCTATGGAGATTTCAAATTCGCGCTTGGACTTTTTTATTACACTTTTCGCTTCACGCCTTAGAGATATGTAGTTGTTTCGTAACCACAAATTGTCTTTATCGCACTTATGTAGCCTATAAGCCCTATCTCTACTCTTTATAATGTCTCCTACTCTAGAAGTAAACCACAAGGGCTTGTTGTTTACTTTCGCACGCTTAATTTTGTACGGTACACATTCCTCATTTATAGTCCTAAATACTGTTTCGAACGATTCCCATTAGTTTTGCGTTGGAGTTCCCCATCACGTTTTCCCAATTGACGTGTGACAATTTATTTCGAAATTTACTAAAGTCTGCGTGCTGGAAGTTAGGAATTTTCGTCGAGTTAGCTGGTTTCGAGTGACTTACTGAGAGGACAAACTACCATATTGTGATCGCTATTGCCCAACGGTTCTATTATTTGAAGATCAGTAATTAGCCTATCATCCGTAGTTATTACTAAATCTAAAATACTGTCCAACCTCGTAGGTTCCCCAACCTTTTGAATAAGAAAGCTATCCTCGAGAAAATTAACTAAACGATTACCTTCCGCGTCTCCCTGCATTGTATCGTAATTTACGTTAGCGCAATTAAAGTCACCCATAACTAAAGCCTGCTCACTACCGATTATTCGCTTTAGTTCACGATATAACGCTTCGTCCGTATCAGCTGTTTGATTAGGGGGCCTATACAGGGTGTCCCAGAATTAACTATCTATTCAATGAAATCGGACAAATTTTTTAAAAACACACTTTTATTTATGTTTATCATGTTTAATATGTGTTAAAAATGTATAAATTTCTAAATTTTTTTCATAATTTTATTTTCATAATTTTTTCATTATCTGGTCCAATGAAAGACCGTCTGAAGTCATAGAATGGCAAAGAGACTCTCCAAAAGTTAACGTGTGGCTTGGAATGACCAAATCCAAAATTTATGGCCCATTCTTCTTTGCGGAAGCAACTGTAACAGGTACCGTCTACCTTGATATGCTTCAGCAGTTTCTCGAACCACAGCTTCTTGATGATGGCATTCTTGATAATGTTGTGTTTCAACAAGAAGCATTGATCTTTTGGCGATAAACCTTTGTTTTTATGAAACCCCATACAAAGAAATCCAGGGGTGTCAAATCCGGAGAACGCGGAGGCCAAGGTCGAGGTTCTCCACGTCCAATCCACCGATTCGGAAGGCGTCTGTTGAGGTATTCTCGAACAATTAGAGCATAATGACATGGTGCTCCATCTTGTTGAAACACAACATTATCAAGAATGCCATCATCAAGAAGCTGTGGTTCGAGAAACTGCTGAAGCATATCAAGGTAGACGGTACCTGTTACAGTTGCTTTCGCAAAGAAGAATGGGCCATAAATTTTGGATTTGGTCATTCCAAGCCACACGTTAACTTTTGGAGAGTCTCTTTGCCATTCTATGATTTCAGACGACGGTCTTTCATTGGACCAGATAATGAAAAAATTATGAAAATAAAATTATGAAAAAAATTTAGAAATTTATACATTTTTAACACATATTAAACATGATAAACATAAATAAAAGTGTGTTTTTAAAAAATTTGTCCGATTTCATTGAAATAGATAGTTAATTCTGGGACACCCTGTATATAACCGCAACAACAAGTTTGAAATCGTCCAATTTAAGTTCTGCTATAGTCGAATCTATCGGTTCTGGAATTGTGTGCTTTACTTCTATAACGTTCGCTATATTATCTTTGATATACAACATAACACCGCCTCCTCGTCTACCTATTCTGTTTTTAACAAAAAGTCTATAACCTTTAATTTGATACTCCCCTACAAAGTCACGAGTTTCAGTGCTAAGCCACGATTCATTTATCGCAATTATATCATAGTCTTTACAAGCAATTAAAGAAAAAAAATCGTTTATTTTATTTCGTAGGCTACGAGCATTTAAGGATAGAACCTTCAAATTGTTTGTAATTGCGACAACTTCGCGAGCGCAGTGGAAATTTATGGAATTTACGCTGGGACCGTTCGAGTTACGGCAGCCTGAAAAGAAGAGACAGTATTATGAAATAGTCTTCCTAAACGCGCAGCTCCTACGTCATTAAGATGAAGTCCATCTCCGAGAAACAAGTCCCTCCTGCCGCAGATACTGTTCCAAAAATTCTCAAAATGCACTCCTTCCTGTTGGCAAAGAGACTTTAGGTTATTGTTAATATAGGTCGCCTTGCTGTAGAAATCGTTACGATGGATAATTCGAGGAAGTATACCTGTTAAAACAATCTTATTATTTTTTTCCTTTAATCGCTTTAGTAAGTCCCTGTACCTAGCCAGCAGTTCTTCCGATCTAGAATTTAAAACGTTATTAGTACCGACATGAATAACATACGTTGCGTCCTCGGAGGTACCATCTGTAAATTGGTCAACACTATTAGTTATATCCTCCACCCTTGCACCAGGGCAGCAGTAACGGCGCCTACGACGAGGGTTTCTCCCACAGAATTCCTCGAGCTGTCCTCGAACAATGGAATCGCCAACGAGTCGTATTTCCGGTTCATCATCATCTTCAAAACCTAAAACAGAAAACTTATTGTTTGTTATTACTGGTAGACATGTCTTAGGTTTTCTCAATGGGGCTCCATTACGCACTCGAACGAAGGGTTGGGAACTAGAAGAGAGAGGGCTATTAATACTATTTATATTATTAATAGAAACTGAGGCAGGAGGGGTCGCAACTGGAGTCTCAAGGGATTCTAATTTTGCCGTCAGGAGCATCACCCTTTCTTCAAGGCTTACTCTGGCCTCCTTCTCACGTTCTAACTCGTTCCTCAGCACTTTTAAGTTTGAGCACCACCTGCAAACTAACTGTTCATTATTATTAGCCATTGTAAACGCGTAAGCGGCAAATTTCCCTTCACAGCGACTGCAAGTACTTGACGGGGGTGCCATGCTTTTAATTAGTTAAACAACAAAAAAAAACAAAAACAAAAATACGAGCGTTTGGAAATTAATAAATTACAATGTAGGTCTACCGCGTTTTTGAAACGCAGAAACAGGTTCTTGTAACACAAATTTATACTAAATGCATATAGAATTAAGCTACCGACAAAAGATCTGTAAAAGAAGAGTATTATAACACTTATCTGTCCGCGATTTGACCCGACTTTTTTCCCTTTTCTTCACACGGTGCGGGACAACACTCTACCTGACCTCTCGAAGGAAGGAAAAATGAACCTTATGTCAGCACCAGGTGGATTGATCATTGTCTCACTAGTAATAATCCAAAGGATCGAACTGTTAGAGTTCATATTCTGCATGATTTCCTTCTTTCTGATCATAGACCATTAGAAATATTAATTAACATTACCAATTTATGCGCAACACGACTTAACAAGAACTCAATAGGTAAGAATAATCGCGTCGATTGGTCCAATGTTAATAATATGCAGCAGAGAATAGAATCCAAAGACAGAACAAGTCACCTCTTTAATAATTTAGAAATTTTGCACCTTGCCTGTAATAATCCTTGCTCAAATGACTCTCACTGTAAACTCATAGATAGGTATTATAGTAAGATAATATCCCTGTTAAGAGAAGCAGGAAGCCCCCTGATTAAATCTTACAACTATCATACCAAGATTATTCCTGGATGGAATGATTTTATTGCCCCCTGAAGAGGGAATCGAAAGACGCCTATGATTTGTGATGCTTTCATGGTAGACCCAGATTAGGACCAGTATACATGAATATGTGTAGAAGTCGGGGTCAGTATAAGGCGGCCATAAGGCGATGTAAACAGGAAGAAGAGTCTGTTCGAGCATCAAAAGCCTGTGAAGCTCGCATAAATAACGATAATAACAAATTTTGAAAACTTGCTAAGAATCAAACGGGTGTCAAAAATGTCCTCCCTCCGACTATCGATGGGGTGTCGGGGGAGGATAAAATTGCAAAGCTGTGGAAAAACCACTATTCTAACATTCTTAACAGTGTGAGTAGGGAGAATCTTAAGATAAATTGCAGCGAAACGATTGTGCGAGGGACAAGGGAAAATACTTTGATATCATTTTCTGAAGTAAAGAAGTTAATTAAAGAGTTAAAGACTGGTTCTGCGTCAGGGGTAGATGACTTATCGAATGAGCACTTAAAATATGCCAATGACATAATATGTCTGCATATATCATTGCTCCTATCAGCCATGCTTGCTCATAGCTATATCCCTGCAGAGTTCATGAGGGTATATATCTTGCCCCTGGTCAAAAATAAGTATGGAGACATTCTGTCCAGCAATAATTACAGGCCTATTGCTGTCGCTTCCTGCTTCTCGAAACTACTAGAAAAACTCTTGTTACTCCGATTAAATGATTTCCTATGGACATCTCCTAATCAGTTTGGCTTTAAAAGGTCCCACTCAACTGACCTGTGTATCTATGTACTTAAATAAACAATATCTAAATACATTGACAGTAATTCAACTATTTATAGCTGTTTCCTAGATATAAGTAAGGCATATGATAGGGTGAACCACAATATTTTATTTGCAAAACTAGAAGACAGGAAGGTTCCCATGTACATATTAAATTTATTGAAATTTTGGTATTCCCATCAATCTTTCACTGTTAGGTGGGGCAATGTACTATCCGAGTGTTTTGGCTCCTCTTGCGGGGTGAGACAAGGCTCCTTGCTCTCCCCTATGCTGTTTAATGTGTATATTGACGGATTAATTGCTTCACTTAATGAGGCAACAGTGGGATGTTGTATAGATAACACAAGGATAAATAACTTAGTTTATGCCGATGATATGGTGTTAATAATCCCTCTGTTAAAGGTTTGGATAGGCTACTAAACGTCTGTGAAGTGTATTCGCAGAAACATGATGTTCTTTTTAATGTTACAAAAACTAAGGTTATGCAGTTTCATCCTAAAAGCTGTAATCAGTCAGCTGATATAAGGTTTAAAATGAATGGTGAAGTAATTGATGAAGTACAAGAGTTTAAGTATTTGGGTCAAACTATTACCAGCTCCTTGAGTGATGACGGATATAAGCAGTGGCGGATAGCCCTATAGGCTGCACAGTAGGGTGGATCGATTTTACATTTTTTTCGATTTCCATATTCTAATAGAGACAAAAACTTGCGCATGCATGAGAAAATAGCCTCTGCAAAATCTTAGCTTAATAGGTAATCATCTTCTGCCCCCGGCAGAGCGATGAAAATCATATTTTAGTAGTCAAAAACGTATTTTAAACCCTAGCCTAGAGTCATAAAATTTTGCGTGTGTGTTATTTCATGCCTAAGCCTAAGGGGCCTAAGGGGCCCGCCAAAAATATGTGTATAAGTAAAAAAAAACAATCAAACAAAAGTATTTATTTCGGAAAATGAGATACATAAAAATTGAAATACATATATGTATAATAATAGAAATATTTAAAATTGTAATTTGCGACATTTTTTGCCTGCGAATTCATTAATAATATCCTGACAGTCAATTTTATGCAAATGCTCCCACTCGATGTGCATCAATTATGATATTTGTAGCCTAGCCACAAGTCACAGCGCTGTAAACACGTTCAACCACGTTCACACTTGTTTTGTGCGCTATTATGCATTACTCCCTCAATGAAAATTAAATTTTTATAGTATATGAATAAAAGGGCCCGATCATACATACTAAGCCTAAGGCCCAGAAAATGTTAATCCGCCCCTGGATATAAGAAAAAAATCTCGAAGCCTGTGTGCTAAAGCGAATATGACCATAAGGAACGTCCGGTTCTGTAGAAGTGAAGCTAAAGACACTCTCTTTCGTACTTTCTGCAGTAATCTATACGGACAGCAACTCTGGGTGAATTATAAAAAAGGTTCTGGCAGAACTCTAAATTTGCTGTACAACAGGTCTTTTAGACTCTTACATAAATTGCCCCCGAGATGCTCAGCTTCGCAAATGTTTGCTACCCGCAATGTCCCGAGCTTCCCGGAGGTAACAAGACGTGCTCAACACAGTCTAATGCAAAGAATTAAAAAATCAACCAACCCGATCATCCAAGCTATCCATGAGTCCTGCCATTTATCCTCTAAAGTCTAAGCTATGGACTTCTTGGTACGAAAACGTCTGTCTGTAGCTCCACTTAACTTCGACATTACAGTATTATTTCTAATCAACTGTATATATTTCGGTGCTATGAAAATTTGGTCTCAGAAAATTTGGTCTCAGAAAAGTCGGTCTCAGAAAATTCGGTCTTATGAAATAACTAAAAAATATGTACTAAAAATTGGTATAGTTTATTAATGAACTATAAATATGTACTACAAATTTATAAGATTTATTTAGTAACGAAATTAACTCAAAATATCTACTAAAAATTGATCAGGTTTATTAAGTATTAGGACAAATTCAAATATGAAAATTCGGTCTCAGAAAATTCGGTCGTATGGAAATAAAAATATGTACTAAAAATTGGTATAGTTTATTAATAAACTACAAATATGTACTACAAATTTATGACTTATTTAGTAACGAAATTAACTTAAAATATGTACTAAAAATTGCTAAGGTTTATTAAGTATTAGGACGAATTAAAAATTTGGTCTTAAACACAGAAACTAACGCAAATATCAGAACTTAACCTAACCAATCATCAAGGGCGTACAGTTGACCTAACCGGGCATTCAGTTGACCTAACCGGGCATTCAATTAACCTAACAGGTTAATATTGGTTATTTCACCTAAATATCTTCTGATCTTTTCGTATTAGGCACTCACTGTCACGTATTAGGCACTCACTGATGTATATTGAATATAACGAGTAAATTTTTCTTTTTATTTTCAATCGTTGGGCGGTGGTTGGTTGGTGGCTAGTTTTAAACCAAGACCGAATTTTCTGAGACCGAATTTTCTGAGACGAATTTTCTGAGACGAATTTTCTGAGACCGAATTTTCTGGCCACCATATAGTTCTATCCTTAGTATATGAACTGTCATTGTATTAATAATATTTGTCATATGGACTATAGTCTGCCAATAAACCTTTTCATTTTCATTTTCATTTCATATAAATATAACAATCCCTTAAATGATGTGTGAACAGAAATGCATTGTAGGTTATCTTTACGATCTTTATGTTTAGTTACGAAATCGACCCTTGTAGAATATTCAAAGCAGTTTCCGCCGAGATTGCTGAGCAGCAAAGGAGTCAATAAGATCTGTATAGCTAAAAGCTCTCTTGAGTTCCGATTCAGTACTAAGAATAGCTAAAGAGTTGAGACGATTTTCTGACATCACTGACAGTAGGTAGTTCTTTAGTCGTCTCAGTACAGAAAAAGATCTTTCGGCAGAACAGTTGGAAGCCGGCGTACATAGGAAGATCCTGAGCGCAATATCAACATATAGGTAAACTTAGTTTAATCCTTTTGCTTGGATCATCTCACTCATCTCAAGAATGCTCGTAGGAGTTTTCTCCAAATTCAGAAGAAACCTACGGAAATGAAGACACTCATTAACAAATGCTTCCGCCAAGTCATCCTTGTAAAATTCTCAAAGCTTAATAGCATTGGCAGTTATATCTGTCGGATTCAAGGTGGTGACTTTTGTAAAAAATGCAAACCCTGCATGGAGGTTTTCATACACATCTTTGCGACGGTTTAACTCCGACAATAATCTGTCAAGTACCACAAGATAAGTATTAATGAAGAAGTTCCTCCGTCCATCTAATTCTACCTCGACTTCGCGAGTTTCGTCGACTCGAAGTTTTTTTTTTTTCTTTTCATTGTAACTTCATATTCGCGGATAGATGATTTCTTAATTGCTGCTTCTTCATAAAAGTCGAAGTTGTCTCTTGCATCTTTTACATAGAATGTCAATGATGCATACAGTTCTGCTACGATACCAAGATCAATGTTAACTGCTTGGAGCTGTTTACTAGTAGTATTGAACCTTTCCAGAATGTCACCCCACATTAAAGAAAGAATTGTAGTTTCAAGGCGTTGCAGTTGATTGAGGTAGCCTGATACTTCACTGCGTGTGCAAGGCTTTTCTGATTCATCTTCTTCAATGGACGTAAGTGCTTCTATAACCTATTCCCAGTCTTTATTGGATCTCCTACACGCTTCTTCACGGGCTGACCATCGAGTGTCTGATAAGCTCTTCAGCGTTACATTTTCAGATTTGGTAAAATGATTTTCTAGTATTTCCCAACGCTGAGTGGAGGCAGTGAAGAACACTTAAAGATTTTGGAGAAGTGCGAAAAAATCAATGGCTTCCTTACAATAATTTGCTGCACACTGTCCAATCAAATTTAATGAGTGTGCAGAGCAGGGTACGTGAACTGCTACTGGGGACGCTTCTTTTATTCTGGCTTGCAAGCCAGAGTAAGTCCCTGACATGTTGGGAGCGTTATCAATCGACTGTCCTCTGCAGTTTGCAATGTCGAGATCATGCATTTTTAATATGCTGGAAACTGAGTTGAAAAGCTGCTCTGATTTGTGGCCTACGCTGGGAAGGAATACCAAAAATCGTTCTACGGGATGCCCATCTTCTTTTACATATCTCAGAATAACTGCAAGTTCATCGACATGTGATATGTCTGGTGTGGAGTCCACAATAATGGAATAGTACTTCGCACACTTCACTTCCTCAGTTATTTGTTTGGTAACTTTGTCAGCCATTAGTTTGATGAATTGCTCACATGTAAACGAAAACAAGTATGAGGTATGACCTTTTCCTGGATTTTTGTATTTTGCAATATATTCCGCCAGAAAAGGGTCAAATTCAGCAATAAGTTCCAAAGCCATTATAAAGTTTCCACTGTGGACAGAACCAAATTTCTTAATATGACCCCTAAAAGGTAAATCATGAGATGCCAGTGACCGGACCACTGCAACAACTCGTTGTAAAACATTCCTCCAATACTTCTTCTCCTCATCAATTTGATAGAAAAGTTCTCTGTCAATTCTTCCGAGAGTTGAACTGCTCATTTTCATAGCTAACACACATGACTTATGTTCAGAGGAATTTTCATGGCTTGTTAATGCTTCACTGCCATGCTTCCAGTCATCAAATCCTTCCTTACCAATTTTAGTAGTTCCACCAAATGACTGACATGGAACGCAAAAAATTGAACTTGTGCCTTTCGAATACATTAAATATGTTCTCTTCACCTTCTCTCCGTTGATAAGCTGTTTCAAATAAGGTTTTACAAAAATATCGTTCACCAAAACGTCTCTTTGATTAAGAAAAGTTCATGTTTTCTAGGTCCTGATTTATGCTATGCTCTGACACATAATGACGTGTAGCATCATTAACTTCCCATAATGCTGGGTCTTGTCCAATGGAAGTATTACTGGAGGTAGTTGTGATGCTACCTACATCACAAGACTTAGTATAAGATAGGCAGGATTCTTGAACTTCTCTACCAGATAATCTATAATTACTAGGACCTTCATTAACATTTTGATCTTCTTGGAAACTCTTAATCTCGGTACATTCTAATTCTTTTAAAAGAACATTCGGATTTGTTTCAACATTTTTGCTCTTTTTATCAGATTTCTTGAAGAAAGTATCAATTTTCGCAGTTTTGTCAATGACATCTCGTTGTTTTTCAGCTTTCTCCAGAGCTCTCTTCTTATACTCCGAGCCGCTTAGTCTTTTTCTCCCATCACTCATCTGAAAAAACAAATACATCTGAAATTAATTAAAAATATAAATAATATATTTTAAAATAGAAATATATTATTAAAATTAATAAAATATATTATATGATAATTATATACTGTATTTAAAAAAAATAGCTCAGCCAGGCTGAGTAGGTCTCTAACAGCTAATTATATATAGGCAGTTAAGTTAACATAAAAAATTCAAAATTGCCTTAAAAACTGCCTTCTTCTTACCTTGTATAAATACCATTACTGTACTAAACTGAGATAAACACAATCTTGTCTTTAAATTTTAAATGTTGTCCAGTTTCAAAGTTCAAAGTTGCAAACTAGAAAAAATATAAATTCAATTTTATAGAGAAAACCTTAAACAAAATAATTGGCCAATTTTTGGCTTGATACTCTGTAAAGTGTAAACAATATATCTGAAATAAAATAAAATAAATTAGCTTTAAAATAAAGATATTAAAATTAATAAAATATATTAAGGCCAAGGACCAACTTTGAAATCGACTTCGTTCAAACGTAATGAGATTTTTTTTAAGTGTACTAAATTTTCTCCGTTTTTTTAGCTAAAAAAATACCAGAAATTTTGGATTTTTTCCCTATCTAAAAAATGCTTTCTTGTTACGACTTTTCTTGCAGAATTTTACTGCCCTCAAAATTTTGCCGCCCCCTAAAATTTGCCGCCCTGGGCCATGGCCCATTTGGCCCATATGTAAATACGCGCCTGATACATATACTGCGTAAACAAAAAGTGTTAAATGTCATTTTTTAGTATTTGCCACAATTTTAAAAAATTTGTGCTGATCTATCTTCGAATATTAGCTCGTGCAGATTGAAAAATGTCACAAATGCCCTTATCCTATCTTTGAATTCCTTTTTTAAACTGTTCACTTGTTTCTCGTTGATTGATAACGATATTTTGTCCTTTTTTTCTGTTGCTCTTTCGATTTTTGGCGCCCCCTAAACTTCGGCGCCATGAGCCAGTGCCACGTTGGCTCGCCCCTCTAAACCTCGTCTTCTTTTCCTCACTGAAACTCAGGTGTCTGGGACGACTGACAGCAACCCCTTTTCTGTACCCTCTTACTTTCTCAAAACTCAATTTCACTCCAAAGGTGGATGTTGCGTATATGTACGCAATGACCTAACTTGTTCTCGTATTTCCGAACTCGAATCTTCCGAATTATATACCCATTGGCTACGGCTTACATGCCAATCTCAAACTAAATACATCTGCGCTGTTTACCTTTCTCCTCATTCTACTGACTATCCAAAATTCTTTGACTACCTCACTTCCAAAGTGGAATACATTCTTTCCCGGTCTCACTTTGCTGAAATCTCCATTTTAGGAGATTTCAATGTTCACCACCACCTCTGGCTTTCCTCCATTTCACTGATATCCCTGGTGAACGAGCTTACAACTTTTCTATCCTAAATGACCTAGAACAGATTGCACAGCACCCTACTCGTATCCCCGATAGCCTTGGAGATAGACCCAACATTCTGGGTTTATTTCTTACCTCTCATCCTTCTTCTTACTCTGTGAAATTTTTCTCTCGTTAGGCTCCTCCGATCACAATCTTGGTTCCGAGAAAGCTCGTCCCCGAAAACTTGGTCCCGGCAAACTCGGTCCGGAAAATTCGGTCCCAGAAAACTCGGGCCCAGGAATACTCGGTCCCAAGAAAATTCGGTCTCAGAAAACTCGGTCCTAGAAAATTCGGTCCTCGTAACACTTGGTCCCTGAAATTTTGGTACGTGGGAGAAAAAGAAGAATTAAAGGGATTATGTTTTATTAGAAAATTGCATGAAAGACATTAAAAGAGTGCATACATAAAAATCTATTGCATAAAAAGCATTTTTAATTTCACTTATCTATTACTAAAAAGTACTAAGATTATAGGCAATGTTTCTTAAAAAAGCGATTTTCTCATTAGCATTGTAGTTTTCAACAACATTTTTAATGCGTCCGTTATTAGTTACATATTTTCTTTTTTTATGAGGCCTATCACAACGATTAATGTGTAGCATTTTTGTTTAAACCAGTGATTCTTCTTTTTGCAAAGCATATATTAGTGTCCAGATATTTGGGTTGTTACTTTGAATCGAAGATCGTAGACCACTATGGAATCCTTCAAGTGCATTATTCGTCCTAGGTAAGTTCATATTCACTCTGTTCTGTATATTCCACAACGAAAGTTAAAAAATTGGCTTTTCTCTGTGGTTGCGTCTACCTCTACGAGTGCCTATATACATTACTTCAGAATAATTAATGAAGGTTATTGGTATTTCCTAACCTAACCTAACCTAACCTAACCACATCATCGAGACCAAGATTCCTGGGACAAAGCGTTACGAGGACCGAATTTTCTAGGACCGAGTTTTCTGAGACCGAATTTTCTTGGGACCTAGTATTCCTGGGCCCGAATTTTCTGGGACCGAATTTTCGGTACCGAGTTTGCCGGGACCGAGTTTTCGGGGACGAGCTTTCCGGTCACCCACAATCTTATATCTGTTTCCTGTCCTATCGCTCCAATTCGACCTTTGGACCCTCCCAAGAGGAGGCGCCTTTGGCACTTCAGCGCCGCTGATTGGGAGGCCCTTAGGCAGTACTTCCGTGATTTCCGATGGAATGATTACTGCTTCCGTGGTTGAGGCCCTTCTGGGTGTGCTGAGCGCATCACAGAGGTGATTCTCTTGGGTATGGAGGGCTGGAGGCGTACATTCCATATGCTATTCCTACTACTAATACAAGAAAACCTTGGTTAAACTTTACTTGTTCTAATGCTATCCGCAACAGAGATGAGGCTTTCAGAAGGTACCGTCGCCTTTCAACTCCTGACTCTCACTCAGCTTATATTTCTGACCGGAATCGTGCAAATTCTGTTCTTCGACTCGCCAAAAATTCCTTCATTTGACAAAAATGTGAAAATCTATCCAATTCTAATTCTTCTCGCTCTTTCTGGCATCTAGCCAGTGGTGGGCACCGTTAACCAAAAAGTTAACTTCGATAACGATAATCCGTTAACCCCAATTTTTAACTCCGATAACGATAATCCGATAATTTTACTACAAAGTTAACGGAAGTTAACGATAACTATTTCCTTACTAACATTTAAAAAAATCAAGGAAAAAAGCTTTAAAACCCATAGAAAATGTTTATTTATGCAAAATCCAACAATAAATAGGTATTTAACTGTATTTTTATCAAGTTTTGCAACTTTTTTGCTTAATAACTTTTTTTTTATTTTTAATAAAAAATGTACTGATTACATGTTTTGAAACCCTTGTAACCACTAACCATTAACTAAATTTTAATTTACCATAGAATTATTATGGCAGGAACTGAAGTTATGGCGGTTTGAATTCATTCGCGGAGCGGTGATCTTCCGTGAATGACTCCTCGCAGTTAACGTGTTAACGGACTTTAACAGACTAAATATCGAGTTATCGGAAGTTTGGTCCGATAACGATAAATGGAAATTAACTTCCGTTAATAGTCCGTTAAAAAAAGTTAACTTCGTTAATTAACTGTTATCGGATTAACGCTTTAGTGCCCAACACTGCATCTAGCTAAGAACCTCTTCAACAACTTTACTTCCTCTTCTTTCCCTCCTCTTTTCCATTCCGACGGCACAGTTGCCGTCTCTTCTCTTAAGAAAGCTGAACTCTTCGCTCAAACTTTCGCTTACAATTCAACCCTGGACGATTCCGGTGCTGTTCCTCTATCTCGTCCCCCCTCTGACTTTATGATGTCTGAAAATGGAATCTCTCCAAAAGATATTTTTTTCTGCCCTATCTGGGCTCAACTCTCGGAAGGCGTATGGTCCTGATGGTGTTCCTCCTGTTGTTCTTAAGAACTGTGCTTCTGTGCTGACACTGTACCTAGGGAAACTCTTTCGTCTTTGTCTCTCATCTGGTCTCTCATCCTTCCTGCTGGAAGTTCGCTTTCATTCAGCCTGTCCCAAAGAAGGGTGACCGCTCTCAACCCTCCAACTATCGTCCAATTGCTTTGATTTCTTGCTTTTCCAAAGTTTTTTAATCTATCCTTAATAGGAAGATTCTTAAACACCTTTCTTCTCATAATCTTCTTTCAGATCGTCCGTATAGATTCCGGAAGGGAGGTTCTACTGGCGATCTTTTTGCATATCTTTCTGACTCTTGGTCATCCTCCTTTCGGGATTTCGGTGAAACTTTTGCTATTGCGCTAGGCATATCGAAAGCTTTTGATAGGGTCTGGCACAAATCTTTAATTTTAAAACTGCCTTCCTTCGGTTTCTATCCTTCGATCTGTTCCTTCATCTCTAATTTCCTTTCTGGCCGATTTATAGCTGCGGTTGTAGATTGCCACTGTTCTTCTCCTAAAGCTATCAACAGAAGTGTTCCTCAGGGTTCTGTCCTGTCACCCACTCTTTTAATTTTATTTATTAGTAATCTTTTAATTCGCACTTCCTGTCCTATTCACTCCTATGCCGATGATTCCAATCTTCACTTCTCCACCCGCTTCCCAAAGCATCCCTCTCAACAATTACTCCATGATTCGCGTAGTACGGCTATGGAGCACCTGACTTTCGATCTTTCTGCTCTCTCTGATTGGGGCAGAGAAAACCTTGTGGCTTTCAATGCCTCAAAAACTCGGTTCCTCCATCTGTCTGCTCGTCACACTCTTCCTCACGACTATCCCCTTACCTTCAACAACACACAACTCAATCCTTCCTCAATCCTTCCACCCCCACACATGCTTCTCATGTGTGGGGTGGTTCAACCCACACAGCCGTACTTGACTGGGTGGAATCGAAGGCTTTTCGTCTCATCATTTTCCCGCCTCCTACTGATTGTCTTCAATCTCTCTCTCTCTCTCTCTCTCTCTCTCTCTCTCTCTCTCTCTCTCTCTCTCTTCGCCACACTGTTGCCTCACTCTCTCTTTACTATCGCTATCATAACGGACATTGCTCTTCTGAACTCTCTAACTGCACGCCCCCTCCTTTAAGGAGAACACGCAGTACCAGACTTTTTACACTTTCTCATTCCTTTTCTGCCCAACTATCTAATGCGAGGGTTTATCAGTATTTTCAGTCTTTCATCTACTCAACCGGTCAACTCTGGAACAATCTTCCTCAATCCATCTTTTCTCCTGTCTATGACCTCCCATCTTTCAAACGCCGAGTGTCTAAGCATCTCGAAAACCCCGGACCTTGGTTTTGGCTCTTTTCTTCTTCTATGGGAGCGGTGCTTTTGCGGGCATTTGCCCTTGTCTCCTTCCTACCTAAAAAAATATTAGAAATTCTTTAAAAAATTACTGAAAGAAATCCAACTTTCTTGGACTTTATTTTTGGAAGGGATTTCAACACTTCGTGTAAAGACATTCGAAATAAATGTATTTTCGTTGAAAGTAATTCGTTGTATTATGATATAAATTAAATCGTAAATTCTTTTCATTTCAACAATATTTTATGAGTACATTTAAGCTTATGAAGAAATTTTGGTTTAAAATATAGGGGCACGCTGAATTACATATCACTCGCAAACATTTTCGAGAAGGTTTGCAAGTTTCCAAATTTCAAAACTTGCAAACAGTGCATCCTGAATAACATACCACTCCAAATTATGACAGCAGGACTCGCATTTCGCACCCTCGCCAATTCTGCATACTCGCAAACATGACTCACATACTCTCAAACAATGTCGATAGTATTTGAGAGTGATACGTAATTCAGTGCGCGCGGACTTAAAAACTGCATTACTCTCAAACATTGTCGTCAGGGTTTGAGAGTCCTGCATAATTTCTCTATGCAGACTCTCAAACTGTGTGTCACTTGCATTCAAATCCAAGTCTTCGTTTTCTACGAGAGGAAAGGGGTGACACTTAAATTCTGACCGCAGAATATTATTATTTTGATTTTCATGCAGACTATAATAGTATACACGTTTTTATTATTTTTACACAAACACACACACACACACACACATATATATATAGATATATATATATATACACAAAACTTTGGTAACCTTTGGTTTGCTTCCACCCGAATTATTCATTCTGAAGAAAGTCAAGCTTTTCACTCCACCTTAGATCTACAGTTTAATGTGCAATCCGAACCACGCCACACCAGCAGCCCAGCGTCTTAACCACTAAGCTACCCAGGGTACTCATTTATCTACCAACCACTTTCTTTTAGTGTGTGGAAGGATGAGCAGCTGGGTTTTGCTGCGCGCCGCCTGCTGTCACCGGGTGTCGATCCCGGGGCCGACGGATTCGTAGTCAGCGACGTTAACCACTACACCACCAAGGCACAAATTTTTGTTTATATATATATATATATATATATAATATATATATATATATATATAAAACAAATATTCTAATTTTCGGAGATTTTAATTTCCCATTCATAATATGGAAGAAAAATGACGAAGTTATATATGTCGAAAAGTTTCATGGCAACATTACTAAAGATAATAGAACCCAAGCAACAATGCTATTAGATATTATGGAACATTACACCCTTACCCAGGAAATCTGTGAAGCCACGAGAAAAGAGAACGTTTTGGATTTAATTTACAAATAACAACGAGATAATAATGAATAAAAAAGTAACGCACACAAAGTTCTCCGACCATAACCCCATCGATATATAAGTTAGCACCCAGAGGTCCAAAAACGCATCCTAGAGAGGCAGATAGAATATTTGAAGGCTTAAATATAAATTCAAAGAAAGTAAATTGGGAAAACGTAAATAAAGATTTAAAGGAGGAAAATTGGGACTGAAATCAAACCTATAACTCTGAAACATATTCCAGAGAGACAGGAAAGAAAACGTAGCAAGCTCGAGAGGAAATTCGGGACACTATTCAGGCAACGAAGACAAACCGTAAAACTTCACCACAGATGCAGAACTGATGCAAAGAGACTCAAACTAAAGAGGAAACTTGGCGAAATAGAAATGGACCTAAAGCAAACATTCATACATAAGACAAACGAGGAGGAAAACAAGGTAGCAGAAAACAAAAAATAACCCAAAATACTTCTACACGTTTGCGAAAAGGAAAATGCAATGTAAAGAGAGTATTGGTCCGTTGATAGACGGGGAGGCCGAATACACAAATGACCCGAAAGAAATAAGCGAACTGCTTAGGGAACAATTTAACGCTGTGTTTAGCACCCCTAAGTCCGAGATGGAAGGGGAAAACCCAGACGAATTTTTCGATATAGATACAAATCAACCAAGAACAAATTCCGGCACAAACCTATTAATGGACTTCGAGTTCACGGAAGGAGATGTAATTACGGCCTTATCACAGATGCGAGACAATTCAGGGCCAGGGCCAGACACATGGAGTGCCACGTTCCTGAAGAAATGCAAAGCGAGTATTGCCAAACCGCTATACTTACTATGGAGGAAATCACTCGACACAGGACAAATTCCACTCCCCTTAAAGAACGCGAACATTGCCCCCTATTTAAAGGTGGTAACAAAGCAATGCCCAACAATTATCGGCTAGTGGCTCTCACCTCACACCTTCTAAAGTGTTTTGAACGTATAATGAGAGGCAAAACTACTTACTACCTACAAGAAAAAGACTTGTACAACCCAAATCAACATGGCTTCAGGGCTGGAAGATCATGCCTATCACAGCTACTAGACCACCAGGAGAAAATATTGGAAATATTGTGTCGAGGACAAAACATAAATATAATATATACGGACTTTGCTAAAGCCTTCGATAAATGTGACTATGGAATCATAGCACACAAACTTAAGAATACAGGAATTACTGGAAAACTAGGAAGGTGGATATTTAATTTCTTGACGCAAAGAACACAAAGAGTGGTGATAAACGGAGTTAAATCGGAAGTGTCGGAAGTCGTGAGCTCTGTCGTACAAGGGACAGTATTAGCTCCCTTGCTGTTCATAATAATGATTGCAGATATTGATGCAGAGATTAAGGACAGTATTGTATTATGCTTCGCAGATGACACAAAGATATGTAAGGAAATATTGAACGAAGGTGACAAGAAAATTACAAAATTACATTGAAACATTATTCCAGTGGGCAGAAGACAACAATATGAAGTTCAACGAAGAAAAATTCCCACTTCTAAGATATGGTAATAACAAGGAGCTACAGAAAAAATGGCACAAAACTATGCAAGCCAAACAGATAACACCAAATCCACAAGTCTGAGATCTTGGAGTAATAATGTCGTCGGATACAGAATTCAGAGAGCACTATAACATCAAAATTACAACGGCTAGAAAAATCATGGGAATCATCGGAGGAGCTTCCGTAGCAGAAAAGCAAACATCATGCTCAAATTATGGAAGAGGCTAGTCCTACCAATAATTGAGTATTGCTCAGTACTCACAAGCCCATATAGAAAACGAGACACTGCGAACATTGAAGCGACACAAAGACTTTTACGCTAAGATAGAGGAAACGGAAGGTGAGGACTGCTGGTCTCGACTACAATCCCTGGAACTCTACTCTCTCGAAAGAAGGCGCGAGCGGTACACAATAATATACATATGGAAAATACTTGAGGGCTCTGTCCCTAACCTTAGAAATGAAATAGAAACAAACTGGAATGAGAGAAGAGGCAGATTTTGTACGGTTCCAGCTGCGGTGGGACAAGGGGCCATGAAAAGGAGAATGGAAAATACACTCAGAATACGAGGCCCAAAGCTTTTCAATGTCCTTCCAAAAGAAGTGAGGAATCTCCAGCACACCGACCTGAATAACTTCAAGAACCAGCTAGACAGATTCCTGTGCAAAGTCCCTGACCAGCCATGCATGGCTGGCTACGAGTGCAGGAGATCAGACAGCAATTCCCTCCTTCACCAAATCCCTCAAATGAGGCGGGATGCTGCAGAAGGGTCCTCATAGATATATTTCAACTCGCGGGTCAAAGATTTTATTTGAAAAATATGTGGATATTTTAATTGCAAACTATTTATAGGTGGTGCATGGAAAAGTTATCAATGTATCATCGAAATTTAGTTACGTGAATCAATTCCAAAAAATGCGAATTCTTCTATGGATTCGAATCTTTCCCTTAGAGAAACGAGTGTATTATCAATTATTTCAAAATTTGCCGCCTTATAATTTATTTGATTGCCTCCAAGTTTCTTTCTTGGTGGAGAATCCACATTTTCATACTTATTCCAATGTTTCTCGTAGTTTCTTGAAAGATATCACAATAGGAAGCATCATTACCTTCTACAAAGCCGTAAATCACTATGAATAATGAACATACAATTGCCTACACCAATGCTTTCAGATTTGAGATTTATAAAATATATCGGAGATCAGTTCACTAACCACGGCTTCTATTATCTTATTGACTGACTCACCGAGCCAAGTGTAAAATTTAAATAGAAA
The DNA here is from genome assembly GCA_023014485.1 of Bathynomus jamesi. Lineage (NCBI taxonomy): Eukaryota > Metazoa > Arthropoda > Malacostraca > Isopoda > Cirolanidae > Bathynomus > Bathynomus jamesi. The sequence continues at coordinate 128,554 of JAJOZX010000631.1, forward strand.
ATTGCGTATCACCACACTGGCACAGTTAGGTACCTTATTGACTACAAACAGCATACTGGCACTAGAAGAAGCACCATTTATAAATGTAGTTCTTAATAAACTCCTAAAAAGATTATTATATGCAACCACTGCCGGCCTTTGGGCAAAGAAAGCAAAGCGGCTGCTTTGGGCCCCGCGCTATTAGGGACTCCGCAAATGTATGAGTACAGTATAAAAAATATTTTGGTTTTGAGTGGTAAATTAAATACGGCTTGTCATAAGAACTCTTCATATACAGTAGTATTTATATACAATAGTATTCCGTATTAATTATATATTTTGTTATATTTCAGATATCGACTGACAGTGATGCCTGCAAAGAGATTGCGAGATACTGCTCGGAAATATCTCAACGGTCACCAGAAGAGACAGCGTGAAGCGAAGCGGAAATCAGAACTTGAGCGTATGTATGGGTCATTTGAAAAATTTCTAGAGAAACGTGATCCACAGGCTGAAACTGAACAAGATGTGCCTGCGCTGTCACATGCATCATCATCAGCTTTGATAGATGAAAGTGAACTAGATGTACCTGCGCCATCACATGCGTCATCACCAGCTTTGATCGATGAAAGTGATATCCAGAGGGAAGAAGAACCCATGGATCAGACTCCAATTCTGCAAAATCAGCCTCTGAATGCACTCAAAGATCCAGGTCAATGGCCGGAAACTGTCAGCACAAAAGTCAGAGATTTACTAGTGAGTAAAGGCCCACCACAGTGTGAGGAAGACTATAACTTTCCCAGAGATGACAATGGCCGCAAGTTTTCAAAAAGTCACAACAAGAGACGGATGGAAAATGGAGAAGTTGGTATACGGAAATGGTTGATTTATTCAATCTCTAAGAATCGGATATTTTGTTTCTGTTGCAAGTTATTTGGACACTCCAACAATGCCTTGGGGTGTGGAGGATTCTGTGACTGGGTGAATACTAGTTCCAGACTGTCTGAGCACGAAAGATCACAGGGCCATCTGAAGGCGACTCTCCAATGGATGGAACTCGGACAACGTTTGATCAAAAGTTGCACTGTGGATCAATTCAGTCAGGAACGAATCAATACAGAGAAGCTTAGATGGAAAAATGTGTTTGAGCGCCTCCTCGCCATTGTGCAGTACCTCGCTGAACACAACATGGCATTCCGAGGATCAGTAGATACAATCTTCAGACGGAATAATGGCAACTTCCTTGGACTGGTTGAGCTTATCTCAAGATTTGATCCCGTCATGCAAGACCATCTTAGAAGAATAGTCAATAACGAAATTCATGATCATCACCTGGGAAAACGAATCCAGGATGAACTCATCTCGCTCATGAGCAACAAAGTTCGAGCAACCATTGTACACAGAATTAAAATGGCAAAGTATTTATCTGTGATCCTTGATTGCACACCCAACATTGGTCACAAGGAGCAGATGTCCCTTACTTTGCGATATGTCTCTGATGGATCATCAGGTATTGAAAGTGGAATTTTTGAACACTTCATCAAGTTCATTGAGGTGAAGGAGGAGACCACAGGAATAAACCTACTAGAGGTATGTATTGATGAGAGAACTTCACGAGCTTGGACTGAAAATGAGTGATATTCGTGGACAAGGATACGATAATGGTGCGAACATGAAGGGACACTCATCAGGCGTTCAAGCGCGACTTCTGGAAATGAATTCAAGAGCATTCTTCACTCCATGCGCATGCCACAACTACAATTTGCTACTTGGGGACATGGCAAAAACACATGTTCATGCCATCTCATTTTTCGGGGTTATTCAACGCCTGTATGTCTTCTTCTCAGCCTCAACCCATCGATGGTCAGTCTTCTGCAAGTATGTGAAAGAGTTCTCAGTGAAGCCCTTGAGCGAGACAAGATGGGAATGCCGTGTGCAAAGTTTCAAAGCTGTACGATATCAAGCTGTCGAGATCTATGATGCACTTGTCTAAATTGCTGAAAAAGCAAAAGATCCTCAAGGAAGAAGCGAAGCAGAATCACTTTGCAAAGAGATGAAGAATTTTAAATTCATTGTTGCTGTCATATTCTGGTATGGCCTCCTCTTTCAAGTCAACTACGTGAGTAAAGATCTTCAGAGTGATTCTAGCAAGTGCCATCGAGAGTTTGGAAAGAACATGTAAGTGGATGAAAGAATATCGGGAGAGCGGATTTGAAAGTGCTGTAACAGATGCCAAAGAGATTACAGAGCAGCTTGAAATCGAGCCAGAATTCAAGACAACACAGGTCAGACGAATGAAGAAGATGATTTCCTATGAAGGTCAAGACCAGCTAATTGAAGATGCTGAAGAAAAATTTATAATTTCTGTGTTTAACGCAATTTTAGACTGCCATATCCTCCCTGGAACGACGATTCGAACAACTGAGAAAACCACTCAAAGTTTGGCTTCATGTACATGTTCTCAAAGATGTCCAAGACAGACCTACGTAAGCACAGCAAAGATCTCGAACTTCAACTGACTGATGGAGAAGACCGCGACATTGATGGATTCATGCTTGCTGAGGAAATGGAAGCCTTGAAACCAATTCTTCCAGAAGATATACAAAGTGATCCACTGAAGATATTGGGCTTCATCACTTTGAACAATCGTTCTGTGGGTTTCCCGAATTTCACGACTGCATTGCGAATACTACTGACTATTCCAGTTACTGTTGCATTTGGGGAAAGAAGTTTCTCAAAGTTGAAATTAATAAAAACGTATTTACGGTCGACGATGCTGCAGGATCGACTAAGCAATCTTGCGATCCTCTCCAATGAAAACGACATTGCGAGAAACTGTAACTATACAGACCTCATTGCCGAATTTGCCACTATGAAAACCAGAAAGGTTTCCTTGTGATCACATCCAAACTAAATGATATTTGTTGTTGAATCCTTGTTCTTTTCTTTCAGTAAGCATGCACCCACTATGGGTAGGCAACTTTAACCTTAGGGCCCCACTTTAAAAATCTCAAATTGGGCCTCGCATTTGCTTGGGCCGGTCCTGTATGCAACATACAATTTTCTCAAATTATACATCCTGTAGTTCCATCACAAATGAGCTGTATACATTGGAGTACAAAAAGTTTTGAACAAGATCAACTTAACATCTAATGTACACATGAAATTTTCTAACCAAAGTATTTCCCTGAGCATATAATTGTCTACATTGCCTTAGAATATCACAGTCATCTGAAAGACTATCAGTTAGTATGTGGCCAAGGTACTTAGTCTGGGTCACTTAAGTTCTGACAGCACCGTACCATTCAATTGAAATTCAGGAAATTTTATATACTTGTATGCCTTGGTCCTCATAATCATAGTATGACTTTTAGCAGGAGTATATTTTATGTCGTTATCCTTCCCATACCTTTCATAAACCTTCAAAACTGTGCTGAACCCTTTTACAGATGGAGAAATAAGAACTAGATCATCTGCATACATCAGATGATTAACAATCATTGTACCAATATAGCAGCCTATTTAACGAGTGTTCAGCACAACACACAGATTATCCATATAAACACTGAATAAGTAGGGTGATAATATCCCTCCTTGCCTGACACCCTTGGTCACAGAGAATGGCTCTGAATTAACCCCACCCCATCTTACAATCATTGTTTGGTGATTATACCAGAATATTAATATACGGACCAAGTAACCAGGTGAAGTACGATTTACAAGTTTCATGAATAATTTGACATGATTAACATGATCAAATGCCTTAGAGGCCTCCAAGAAACACAAAACTACATTAGCATTTAGAATTTGTAATTTACAGACCATTTCCTTCAAGGCTAGGGCGGCTCGTTTTTACACTTTTTTCGATATTTGATTGGGGGTAGTGCGGAAAAGTTGCGATTTGGAGAGAAAATAAAGTGTGTAAAATTTTTTTGATCTACGTCAATATCTTCCGGTGGCAGCGAGTCCTTAAAAATCGAAAAATAGGCCTAAAAACATAAAATTTTTATATAATTTTATAGAATTTTTATATAATGTTCATTGTTCAATGACTGCTATTAATTTATTCAAGCCTATAATAGTGTTCTCAGGGTTGTTTGCACAGAAATATACCGGAATTAACATTTGTATAACATCTTGTTAAGATTTGCTTTAAATCAATATTTTGGATATTTTAACGGCTAAGACGCCACCGGAAGTTATTAACAGATTGTGCTGAAATTTTTATTGTTTATTTTGTAAGTCTTTAAAACCATTTTCCAATCTACCCCGTTAGGCCTATTTTTCGATTTTTAAGGACTCGCCGCCACCGGAAGGTATTGACGTAGATAAAAAAAATTTTACACACTTTATTTTCTCTCCAAATCGCAACTTTTCCGCACTACCCCCAATCAAATATCGAAAAAAGTGTAAAAACGAGCCGCCCTAAATTACATGTTAACCCCTCCGTCTATGGCCCTGAGTCGGTTCGGATCGACGGGGGTTCTGGTTAGGAGGCTGCAACGGATATTTCTTCTATAACATTCTATAATTCTTTTCGGTCGCCTTAAATGGTGGGTCGCCACTCTGTTAAACCCTTGGCTACAGACTCGCCAGACTGTTATGCCAATATCTTCTATGGTGCTTGGGTTGTCTCTTTCTCTCGCTTATGGGTCGAGAATTATTAATTCTTCTCTTGCTATAATACTCTGATACTTTCTCTTATACTAAAATTATCGACTTTTCTGACTAAGTTCTGAAGAGAGCACGGCTCGAAGGGAAAAATAAAAACTTCTTTTACTTTGGTTTACTTCTTAAAAATATACAGGTACTGCTCTGAATTTACAGGGGTAGAGGTTCGACCTCTTTCGACCATGGCTCAGGCCGGAATCTAAAAATATTAAGGCAAGGGGCCTCTGCCCCCTCCCCGCAGCAAGGCTGTTAACAAGGGAGTCCTAATGAAGTGCTATGATGAAGTGCAAATATGAAGTGACTTAATCAAGAAGTCTAATTAAGAAGTGCTATGAAGAAGTGCTGTAATTTTACAAGTACATGTATAATATAAACTTAAATGTTTTGGGGGAGGACAGTTGAAGGTTAAATTTCCCCCCTTTTTAAACACATGATCAGATGGTTTGAAAGATTTCAACTAAAAAAAATAAAAATAAAAACTAATTTGTATTTTTCGCCGAGTCTACATTTATGAAGGCGATATCATTTCGTAATAGTACACATAAGTACAAATTAAGTACACGACTGAGTACGTATTAATTTTGGTTCATTACAATTACGATTACAATTATGGATTACTTCATATTCACTTATTGTTTTAATTACACTTCCATTTTAAAGTACATTCTTACATTATAAATTAAATCATTATATTTAATTACTGTTTCAATGAAGTACATTACGTCGTTTACCATTCTTACAGTGTTTTTATATATTTATATATGGTTATACTATATGGTTATACTAGATGGTTATACTAGATGGTTACTAGATGGTTATTATATATGGTTATTAGTACAACACAAGTACATGAGACATGACACACATGATATAACATAATATGTTATAATATGTTATAAATTTGAAATCAGAGCGAAAGGAGGTATTTTATCTTGAGCGTTCGAATCTGCTAGTCAGCTGAATTCGATCATAGCTTACTAAGCATTCTTGAGTTCAATGCGGGAGGTGATATAGTTTAAAAATAAAAATGAAAAAATAATACGAGAACGTATTTTTGCGTTTTCGAACGAAGGCATGAAAATTTATATAGGATAATGATCAAGGGAATTTAATGACCGGAAAATGTGACGTATGGATGAATATGGTTGAATAATAATGTTTATACTACATAACACCACAACATTATTATTAAAGAATTTACCATACATTGCACACGGAAGATGTCCAAATACTAAGAACGTGATTCAGTGTACAAAGCATGGGAAACGTAAGGAGAACAAAGTTATTTTATGACGTCATAGTGTATAAGTCATTATTAGAAAAGATGAATTAGGGAAATACAGTAATGAATAACGAAGTATAAATCGAAATTCTATCCAAAACTCGCTTATGCGATTTTGGTCTTATGTAAAAATGGACATTCGAACATAAAACTATACGAACATAAGTTCTGCATGAAGACAATGAATCCATATAATGATGGTGTAGGAATTGTTCATTGTTCACTTTTTACACACACACACACATATCAGTACCGTGTTTCTTTTTGAAACCAAATTGGTTATCACTAGTATACAAGTAAATTCATGTCTATTAATGAGTATGTACTCAAACACCTTCGACATAATACTGGCCAAGGCTATTGGCTTATAGTTATCTTTACTAACCAATCTGTCACTACTAAATTTCAGATGTTCAGCAGAAATACCATCAATACCACATGATTTGTTACAATCTAAACATTTTATAGCCTGTTTAGTCTCAATACACTAACTCTTATGTCATATCTGGACAATAGGTAGCATCACAATTAATATTATTGCTCTTATGTACAGAGTTGAATAACTCAATGTAGTGTTCCTTCCATAATTTGACTATATTTTCAGTCTTAGTTACACTTTCAATATAAGTAGGTAGAGATATTGCACTATTATTTATTGTTTTTAATTCTTCCCAAAGTTTCTTGGATTTACTGGCAAGCTTTCTAGCCAGAGCATCCTGCTTAACTCATCCTCATAATTTCTTATATACCTTAATGCATACTTGAACTTCGCATTATCTCTCTGTTTTTGTTGTAATACAGGGTCTTACCTTGGCTTCCCTCGTTCACCCACATTAAAAAAGCATCTCTGGATGCATTATGAAGTTCAGCCACATAATCATTCTAGCCAGGTCTACATGTATAGTTTTTTCTCCTAAAGGTATTTAAGTCTAGGCTAGCATTATTGAGATAAGAAACAATTTGTTCATACGTGTCTTTAAATTCCAAAATATGTGTTTGAATTCAACAGTTTACATCCTGAAGCTAGAACGTCATTAGAGATACATATATTACTTAGCAATACATCAAACTTATTACAATACTGTTGTTTGCCCTCATCATCAACTCTGGACCAGTCTAACTTCGCTTTATGTGTATCATTTACCCGTGACAGCATTGGAATGCAATTAATGTCAAACTCAATTAATAGGGGCATATGGTCAGAACTAGCATAGAAGTACAAAAATGCCATATTCAAACTGCCAGATTTGCATCAGGTGTACATATGCAATGATCCAACTATGAGGTGGTGTGCCAACTATCACTAACAGAAGTAAAGCTATTGCCAGGACCTGTTGCCAGGATGAGAATTTATCAAAGGAATGTGGGGCATTTTTCTTCAGGCCCGAGATCAAATACTTTTTCTCCATAATTAGACTATATTGATTGTCGACGGCACGTAATTTTCACTCATTTACAAGATTAAATGTAATGCAACAAAATGCATGTATGAATATTTTTCCAAAAAATTTAAAAAGTATCTTTCGTATTAGGTTCCTTGGGCAAGTATACTGCAGCCCGAGTTCTGCCACACGGGGATTTTTCATGCGTTTTAGCGGCCTTAATTGCTCATTTTAGACGAATTATGTAAGAAGGGGGGGTGAGAGAGTGCATTATTGATGTGAAATTTATTTAAATTTCAATGTGAGGGCATCAGCCATCATTGTTCCTTGAAATGGGGCACTCGGTTCAGAAAGGTTGGGGAACTGATAGAAATCATAGGAGGAAAAATGTACAGTCATTGTGGGTGCAGCGATGGGTTTAGCACTCGGCTAGGCCCGAGTAGCCCGACCTTCAGCATCGCCACTGGTTAGTAGTGATCTAAAATTTTTTAAGCAGTACTTAGAGGCTAGAAATAAAGCAAATAAAATGTTAGGTATTATTAAGAGGAATGTTAGTTACAAGAGTAACGAAGTCATCTATAAATTATATAATTCTTACGTTAGGCCTCACTTAGAATACTGCATTCAAGCTTGGTTCCCTCATTTTAGACATGATATTGATATACTTAAAGGTGTGCAACGTAGGGCAACCAAGCTTATCCCTAACCTAAAAAGATTGGAAGACAGGAAAAGATTAAAGCAGGCGCGTATTTACATATGGGCCAAATGGGCCATGGCCCAGGGCGGCAAATTTTAGGGGGCGGAAAAATTTTGAGGGCAGTAAAATTCTGGAGGAAAAGTCGTAACAAGAAAGGTAACAAGAAAGCACTTTTTAGGTGGGGAAAAAATCCAAAATTTCTGGTATTTTTTTAGTTAAAAAAACGGAGAGAAGTTAGTACCACTTAAAAAAAATCTCATTACGTTTGAACGAAGTCGATTTCAAAGTTGGTCCTTGGCCTTAATATATTTTATTAATTTTAATAATATCTTTATTTTAAAGCTAATTATTTTTATTTTATTTCAGACTTATTGTTTACACTTTACAGAGTATCAAGCCAAAAATTGGCCAGTGATTTTGTTTAAGGTTTTCTCTATAAAATTGAATTTATATTTTTTCTATTTTGCAACTTTGAACTTTGAAACTGGACAACATTTAAAATTTAAAGACAAGATTGTGTTTATCTCAGTTTAGTACAGTAATGGTATTTATACAAGGTAAGAAGAAGGCAGTTTTTAAGACAATTTTGAATTTTTTATGTTAACTTAACTGCCTATATGCAATTAGCTGTTAGAGACCTACTCAGCCTGGCTGAGCTATTTTTTTAAAATATATAATTATAATATATTTTATTAATTTTAATAATATATTTCTATTTTAAAATATATTATTTATATTTTTAATTAATTTCAGATGTATTTGTTTTTTCAGATGAGTGATGGGAGAAAAAGACTAAGCGGCTCAGAGGATAAGAAGAGAGCTCCGGAAACCTGAAAAACAACGAGATGTCATTGACAAAACTGCGAAAATTGATACTTTCTTCAAGAAATCTGATATAAAGAGCAAAAATGGTGAAACAAATCCGAATGTTCTTTTAAAAGAATTAGAATGTACCGAGATTAGGAGTTTCCAAGAAGATCAAAATGTTAATGAAGGTCCTAGTAATTATAGATTATCTGGTAGAGAAGTTCAAGAATCCTGCCTACCCTATACTAAGTCATCATAACTACCTCCAGCAATACTTCCATTGGACAAGACCCAGCATTATGGGAAGTTAATGATGCTACACGTCATTATGTGTCAGAGTATGGCATAAATCAGGATCTAGAAAACATGAACTTTTCTCAATCAAAGAGACGTTTTGGTGAACGATTCAGATATTTTTGTAAAACCTTATTTGAAACAGCTTGTCAACGGAGAGAAGGTGAAGAGAACATATTTAATGTATTCGAAGAGCACAGGCTCAATTTTCTGCGTTCCATGTCAGTTATTTGGTGGAACCACTAAAATTGGTAAGGAAGGATTTGATGACTGGAAGCATGGCAGTGAAGCATTACCAAGCCATGAAAATTCCTCTAAACATAAGTCATGTGTGTTAGCTATGAAAATGAGCAGTTCAACTCTCGGAAGAATTGACAGAGAACTTTTCTATCAAATTGATGAGGAGAAGAAGTATTGGAGGAATGTTTTACAACGAGTTGTTGCAGTGGTCCGGTCACTGGCATCTCATGGTTTACCTTTTAGGGGCCATATTAAGAAATTTGGTTCTGTCCACAGTGGAAACTTTATAACGGCTTTGGAACTTATTGCTGAATTTGACCCTTTTCTGGCGGAATATATTGCAAAATACAAAAATCCAGGAAAAGGTCATACCTCATACTTGTCTTCATTTACATGTGATCAATTCATCAAACTAATGGCTGACAAAGTTACCAAACAAATAACTGAGGAAGTGAAGTGTGCGAAGTACTATTCCATTATTGTAGACTCCACCCTAGACATATCACATGTCGATGAACTTGCAGTTATTCTGAGATACATGAAAGAAGATGGGCATCCCATAGAGCGATTTTTGGCATTCTTTCCCAGCATAGGCCACAAGTCAAAAATGCATGATCTCGACATTGCAAACTGCAGAGGACAGTCGATTAATAACGCTCCCAACATGTCAGGGACTTACTCTGGCTTGCAAGCCAGAATAAAAGAAACGTCCCCAGTAGCCGTTTACGTACCCTGCTCTGCACACTCACTAAATTTGATTGGACAGTGTGCAGCAAGTTGTTGTGAGGAAGCCATTGCAGGGGCATACCTAAAGTATTTGACACCCGGGGCGGATCCTTCCTTTGGCACCCCCATAAATAATTAAAAAATTTAAACAGAAAAATATATTATGTTTGCAAGTAGATTTTTAAACAGTACAGTACTGTCATAAGCAAATTGGAAATAAGAAAAATGCAGGACATTAAAAATTCAGTGAACAGGTAATACTGCATTTTATTTTATACAAAAAACACAGGAAATCCATTTCTTAATGCTCAGCCTATTCTTCAAAAGTAAATAGAGAGGATTCACAGTCTCTGCTTTCGAGCCTTAATTTCTAGAAAAATTGATCAATGACCTCATCAAAATTCACCTTTGCATATTCATGTTCAATTGAAAGTAAAGCCAGATTTGTCAATCTTGTCTGATTCATGGTGGAGCGAAAGAAATTTTTCAGCAATTTCAATTTGGAAAAACTTCTTTCACATAAAGCAATAGACACACAGACAGTCAAAAAGAATCTCAAACACAGTGACAAGCTTCGCAAAGATTCACAAAAATCCCATTTCACAATAAACTCCAGAAACTGCAATGCTGTCCATTTCTTTGCCTCTTCAACGCTGATTTTGGCAGCTTCCAAATGCCTCCGAAGTCGTTCAATTTCCACACTGATATCTTCAGAGAATTCATCGAAAATCTGAGTCAAATTTGGAATATACTTCCGAAGTTGTTCTTCTGTTGCAACAACCAAAGTGTTTGGCTGTAAAACAGCGAAGATTGACAGAATTTGATCCAGTGCCTTAGAACGAATCTCCAATTCTTGATGAAAGCGATCAAGACATTCAACCATAGCCTTTTTTATTTCCTCTGGCAATGTGAGACCAGCATCCTTTGCCATCTCTCCTGGCATCCTTTTTCGGAGCTTTACTCTCCCTCTTCTCTCCATAGAAATGTCCATTTCCTCACACTTTGTAGTTGCATAATGAATGGCCCTCTCCACACTTTCATTGCGCTGATCTTCAAGAAACAGTTTTAGAGCTTGGAGCTTCACAATGCACTTTTCAAGGCTGATTCCAACTGTTTGCAAATACTTTTGTGTGAGATTAATTTCTTCCAGGACTTCACACCAGAAAGAAAGGTAACTCAAAAAAGAGAAATCACATACAACAGACAGCAAAATCTGAGCTGATCCTCTTGTGTCCACTTTTCTTTGGGATCGCACAGTACTTCAAGGGTTGAGGTCAGCTTTTCAAAATTTGCCTTCACTGGTTTCACAGCGTCATAATGAGCACTCCATCTTGTCTGGGAAAGTCTTTTGACTGTCATGTCTACATTCTCCATCAGCACTTCCCATCGATGAGTTGAGACTGAAAAGAAGCAAAAGACTCTCTCCAAGGTTCCAAAAAAAGTCACACATGAAGAAACGCTTCCAAATGAATGCACTCCGCAAAGGTTCAGAGAATGATTTGCACAAGGCACAAACAAAACCTTGGGATTAATCTCTCTAATCTTTGACTGAACACCATCATGAATCCCAGCCATAGTTGCAGCGTTGTCATATCCAGGATATCCTTGACCACGGCACAGGTTTATGTCCAGTCCATCTCTCTCCAGATTCCAGATGTCTCAGGATATCCTCTGTGAGCTCAGCAGCAGTCTTTCCGGCAATAGGGAAGAAGCTCAAGAATGATTCCTTTACTTCAACTTTGTCACATTCAATATGGACGTATCTGATCACTTCACACATCTGATCAGTGTAGGACACATCAGGAGTGCTGTCAAAAAGAATCCCAAAATATTTTGCTTTCTTGATATCAGCCACTATTTTCTCTTTGACGTAATTTCCCAAAAGGCAAATGAAATCATTCTGAATCTTTGGAGATAAATACGAAGCCACTCTCCTCCCAGATAGAATAGAATGCTTAATCCTTACAAAATGTTCTTTCAAAACTGGATCATAATTTGACAGCAACTCTACCAATTCCATGAAGTTTCCTTTGTTTGCTGATGACATGTCCTCTTTGTGACCACGAAAAGGAAGATTCTGGTGAGCCAGAAACAAGGTTACATCCAAGAGGCGATGTAAAATATCCCTCCATTTCTTTCTCTCCTTGTCTATTGTTGCTTGATGAACTTGATCAATGGTTTTTTTTGAAGCTTCAACCTTGCTCCCAAGGTCTTCCATTTCTCCAGGCATGAGAGATGCTGCTCAGAAGCCTCATGGTCAGACACCTTTGGGTTTAACTTCCACCATGCTTGAAACCCAGTGACAAAGCTGGATGTTCCAATTCCTTTGTCATCAAGAGCAAACATTCTGCAGCAAAAACAAAACAAACTTTCTTTGATGGAGAGTAAACCATCCATGTTCTCAAAACTTTCTCGCCATTTGGCAGAGGCCTTAAGAACCATGCAGTGGTCAGCTGTCGACTCTTCCCTTTGGATTTCTCTCCTTGTCTTTGAACTGCACTGAAAGGTCCATCCTTATTTTGGAAGGTTCACTTCCCTCTAATAAGATCAACTCTCAAGTCATTTGGAACCGGGATTGGCCAAGCAGCGACATCAGAAAAATGAAAATCTATCCGTCTCCTCCATCAGAGTCTTCCTCTGTTGGTGTGGATTCTGCTGGCGTCTCCTTCCTCTTCATCAGTTTCACTACTTTTAGAAGAGAATTGCCATCCCCAATCCTTGCTCTCTCTCATTTGAATCCTCTTGTGAAGAGCTCTTGTATTGCCCTTCAGACCAGGCTGAATATCTTCAGGACTTTCTCCTATTGCACTTGATGTTGAAGGCGTCACTTACTTCAGAATGATCCGGACATGCCTGAGCACAGCACCTCTCTTGCCTACTCATTATCCTTTGTTGGAATCCACTGGGGCGATTTCGGTCATAGTGGATGTTTTCTGCAAAAATTTTAAAATCAAAAGGTATAAAGCATGAACATGTATAAACAAGATGAACTATTATGACTGAAATACATTAAATGAACAAATTGTCCTGTGATTATTATTATTATTTATTATATTCATATTATATATTTATTATTATTTATTTTATTACAACATCACGACGATGCATTTACCGGGTATTATAACATCACGACGATGCATTTACCGGGTATTATAACATCACGACGATGCATTTACCGGGTATTATAACATCACGACGATGCATTTATAAACACTTAAACATTACTATGATACCACATTGTCAAAAATTACTGGACACTGGTATAAGTACCATGATATTGTTATAAACACCAGCACTTTATGCTTTATCATAATTATTTAATGAAACATACCTCATGTATGTGGAGTCACAGTGTCAAGTGAACAAGACTTGGAATGTCAGTTGCAGCCAGCTGGCTATGCTCAACAAACTGATGACTGAAACGTCAACAAACGTTCGCCTTTCGATGTAATTTTTATCAAATATTTAATTTTTCGTTTGTAAATTTTGTACTGCCAATAAAAATAAAAATTTATTTTATAGTGGAAATTAACATTAAGCTGTTGTAATAATTTGAACATTTTAAAAATGTTTTTCTTACTTTGGCCAATTTTTCATTTGGTTTGAAAACTTGTACTGGTATTTTAACTCTCCCGATGGCACCCCCCTCCTGGCTGTCACCCGGGGCGAACCGCCCCCCTCGCACCCCCCTTAGTACGCCACTGAGCCATTGATTTTTTCGCACTTCTCCAAAATCTTTAAGTGTTCTTCACTGCCTCCACTCACCGTTAGGAAATACTACAAAATCATTTTACCAAATCTGAAAATGTAACACTAAAGAGCTTATCAGACACTCGATGGTCAGCCCGTGAAGAAGCGTGCAGGAGTCTCAATAAAGACTGGGAAGAGGTTATAGAGGCACTTACGTCCATTGAAGAAGATGAAACAGAAAAGCCTTGCACACGCAGTGAAGCATCAGGTTACCTCAATCAACTGCAACGCCTTGAAACTACAATTCTTTTTTTAATGTGGGGTGACATTCTGGAAAGGTTCAAGACTACTAGTAAACAGCTCCAAGCAGTTAACATTGATCTTGGTATCGTAGCAGAACTGTATGCATCAGTGACATTCTACGTATGTAAAAGATGCAAGAGACAACTTCGATTTTTATGAAGAAGAAGCAATTAAGAAATCATCTATCCGCGAATATGAAGTTACAATGAAAAGAAAAAAGAAAAACTTGGAGTCGACGAAACTCGCGAAGTCGAGGTAGAATTAGATGGACGGAGGAACTTCTTCATTAATACTTATCTTGTGGTACTTGACAGATTATTGTCGGAATTAAACCGTCGCAAAGATGTGTATGAAAACCTCCATGCAGGGTTTGCATTTTTTACAAAAGTCACCACCTTGAATCCGACAGATATAGCTGTCAATGCTATTAAGCTTTGAGAATTTTACAAGGATGACTTGGCGAAAGCATTTGTTAATGAGTGTCTTCATTTCCGTACGTTTTTACTGAATTTAGAGAAAACTCCTACGAGCATTCTTGAGATGAATGAGATGATCCAAGCAAAAGGATTAAAAGAAGTTTACCCATATGTTGATATTGCGCTCAGGATCTTCTTATGTACACTGGCTTCCAACTGTTCTGCCGAAAGATCTTTTTCTGTACAGCGACGACTAAAGAACTACCAACGGTCAGTGATGTCAGAAAATCGTCTCAACTCTTTAGCTATCCTTAGTATTGAATCGGAACTCACGAGAACTCTTAGCTATACAGATCTTATTGACTCCTTCGCTGCTCAGCAATCTCGGCGGAAACTGCTTTGAATATTCTACAACGGTCGATTTCGTAACAAAACATGAAGATCGTAAAGATAACATACAATGCATTTCTGTTCACACATTTAAGGGATTGTTATATATATATATATATATATATATATGTAAAAATGAACCATAAATAATTCCCATATTCCTATATTATCTTATCCTTCATGTAATTCTTGTATTCATTTATATAGTCTCTGTATCCATTGTAAGAAAAAGTATCCATTTTAAAAATTCATGTGTTATATGGTTCATGTATAATCTTATATATTTAACTTTATATAATGCCTATACTCCTATGTATGTACGTGTGTGTATTCATTTTTACATAAGGACCAAAATCGCCCAACGCGAGTTTGGATAAAATATTTGATTCACTTTCAACTTTGCTAAATAATTGGTGACCTGTTGTTTTTTAAAATCTCATAATCATTTTTTAGATTTCGCTTAATAAGGAATCCTGTTAAGCTTTGCAATGTTCACATTTTGTATACACTCTCTTTCGTTATAAACAATGAGATCATGTCTTGCCTAAGCATTAAAATTGTACATCTTAAACCTTAAAATTTCACTCATATGCATATTTTAGTGTAAAGATGCATAGTCCGATTTCCACTTTTAGTTAACTTGGCAGATCATGATAACATCAGATCTGAAAAGTCGCGGTTTAAGATAAAAATATGGTTTCGTCTTCAAATATTTTGTTTACTCGTTCAAGCCTTACCACAGCTAAAAAATTTACTTATTTTCAAATATTGTGCAAAAATAATACAGCCTTCTTAGCATTTAATAATAATAATGTTAGCAGTTTTTGGGTATATAAACCCATTCAAATTCATCCATTGTCATTCAGAAGCTAATTCAGAGGCTGAGCACTACCTGTTTTTTTAGCAGTAAATTTACAGTGAAGAAACTTTTTATTGTCCCCTTCGAGCCTTGCTCTCTTCAGAAAAACTTAGAAAACTTTCCGGATACGCTATAAGAAGAATCCGGAACCTTCAGCATTTAGATTGCAAATCTACCAGAGTCCTCCGAGCCACTATAGAAGAACTCGGAGAGTAACATAGAAGAAAAACCACTTCAAGGCACCTATCCGTTGCTTGCCTCCTAAACCAGAACCCCCGTCAATCCGAACCACCCCAGGGCCATAGACGGAGGGGTTAACAACTGGCGACCCTTTAACCAGGATCTTCACGACTCCAGGATTCTTCCAGTCCTCCAGACCCTTTAACCAGGATCTCCACGACTCCAGGATTCTTCCAGTCCTCCAGACCCTTTAACCAGGATCTTCACGACTCCAGGATTCTTCCAGTCTTCCAGACCCTGGAACCAGAACCAACACCCAGTTGACCGGCGTGTCACGACTTCGAGTTCGTCACATCCACCCGTGAACCGGTGCGTTACGACTCCAAGTTCTTCACGCCTACTTTTCATCTAGGAACAAGTGGCCAGCCAGACACGTCTTCAGGACACACCTCAAAAGGATTTCGCCATAGGAATCTTGTTAAGTACAAAACTCTTTTTTAAAATAATTTCTAAACATTTGAAAAGTCATTATTATTAACAATTAATATTTAGTATTGAGCCAGAATTAACAAAAAACACAGTGAACACTACAGACACCAGTGATACACTTTTTATTGAAAACAGTATTGTCACAGTTATTTTCACAGTTATTTTTACTATTCTAGTATAATTTTATTTAATGTACCAAACATAGTATTACCATACCATCACGTACATTTGAGTGAAATTTTGTTTACATTTTTATTTTTGTTTGCAATCTTTTCAAATTTTCCCCGAGTTAGGCAAATTGTTGTGCATTATTTTTTTTAGATAGTGTAGTTAGGAAAACCCCTTAAGTGATCATTCCATGAATTAAGATCGGTCAAGCAGACCTAATTAGAACATTAATAAGTACCTTCACATATGAGCGATTCAGACGGTGCGCTTTCTGACATCGAAGAATTACCTACACCCATTTTTCCACCTACCCCGCGCCCTTCAAACATATTCCCAAACACACAAGTCAGTATGTCTCAGTCTCAAACCCCCGCCCCAGCATATATTAACTTAGGCAGATTAGTAAATCTTCCTCATACTGTTTTAATTTTTAAGGGGACCATAGATAATCGTTTTGTTGAACCGCGCGTAAGACCTTGGGTTGAGTCTTTAGAGCAACATTTCTTACGCGAGAATATTACCGATGATGATATAAAAATCAGAGAAGCAAAAAGATTTATTGACCCTAAAGAGGGAAATGCCCATGACACAGTCACTTACGTCCCATCAATTAGCGAAGCTATAACATGGGACGATTTTAAACAAAACCTATTAGAATTTTTTAAAGAAATAACCCTTGCACAACCCTTAGCCACATTAGAAGCAGTCTTCCAAGTTAAATGGAAGAAAGAGGAACACGAGGATTTAAACAATTTTATTACACGTACACACAAACTTGTAGGAGAAGCCCTCCGGGCCGCAGAAAATGCATGTGGCATAACTTTTACTTCGAAACAAAGAAATCTAATAGTAGCCACAACCATTTACCAAAACTTACCCGGAGCGCCTAAAAAAAAGTTTCAGGAGTTTTTAAATGTTGACAAACCTGTCAGTGTAGCCATAAACAAAACACGGGAACATCACCCCGATTTAGCAAACCAAACCTACCGAAAGGGTAGAGAAACCCCTGTACAGTATATTCAGCAGCAGCCACAACACCAATACCAACAGCAACAACAACAACAATATAAACCAAGGCAAATACAGGGAACACCCCAGAAACAAGCCCCCCAAACCCAGAATACACGCCCTCCTCCACAGTGTTTTAACTGTGATAGTTTCGGGCATATGATAAGTCAATGTAATTACCCCTCGTATTGCTCCCACTGTCACGAACATGGTCATCGCCGTGGCGATCGCCAAAAGTGTGCTGATAAAGCCCCTGCAGGGTATAGACCCCACTTTCAGAAACCAAACCAACCACGTCCCCAAAACGTATCCCAAAAGTCAACCAATCCCCAGAAACCAGTCCATTCCCAGCCTCAGTCGAACTACCAACCCAATAAATCACGACCACAGGGTCACCCACACTCTTACCCCATGTATAAACCCCAATACAACCAGCAAGGTCAACTAGTTCGGTACGTAGAAGTACCCGGGGAGGAATCATTTTCCCCAGAGAACAGTTTTCAAGAACACCCTTCAGCGTATGATATCCCCGTAGAATATGATCCAGGTCCTCCCATAGAAGACCATGTGATCCCTTTTTTAGACCCTACATTGGAGGCAGCAGTTCAACCTCCTCCCTCCTAAATTACAGTAGTAAGCCCAGATACGCACACAAACTCCCCATCAGGATAATAGGTGCGGACCTCTTAGATTTAATAATAAATTGTAGTACGGATAACCAAGATTTAACTGCTCTCCTAGATACAGGAGCACACGCAACGTTAATTAAGAAACAATGCGTAGATGAATTACTAGAGAGTACCAATTATAAATATGAACTTAAGGCACCATCCTGCCAACTTAGAGGAGTTACGGGCACACCCATACCCACATATGGAGAAATTGAGTTATATTTAGAAATTGGAAACGCGGTATACCCCGCGAAATGTTGTATAGTGGACACAGTCGCCACCTTTCAGACAGACATCCTACTAGGGATGGATTTTTTTAACCGGAATCAATGGGAGATTTACCCAGCCGGAAAGTTAGTAAAGTGTCGAAATAGGACACACCATCTCCGCGAGGATGACAGACAACTTAATGCTAATAGACTTAGCTCAGTTCAGATTTCCGAAAGAAATAGGAAACCCCCTCTACTTGATAGCAGATCAAGTCGGCCGGTTGCATCCAGAGGGACAACCGCTCCAGAAATCAGACCCCAGGGTAATCAGTTCCAGTTGTTGAATCCAGTTGGATCAACCCAGGCAGTTTCCAGACAGTCAGTTTCCAGTCAGTCAGTTTCCAGTCAGTCAGTTTCCAGTCAGCCAGTTTCCAGTCAGTCAGTTTCCAGTCAGCCAGCTTCAGTTCAGCCAATAAGGCAAATTTTAGTCGCCGAACCAGAATCAGATTCACAATTTTTCATATGCCCTACCGAGCATATAACAGTAGCACCTTATGAGAAGATTTGTTTCCTAGCAAAAGTAGTTAACAGTCAAGGAAAATTATTAGAGTCAGAGCGTACTCTGATTACAGAGAAAAGTAATTTCAAAAGAGATGTTCTTATTGCCCAAGTCCTTAGTCAGAGTCAGAATTCAGCTATCCCTGTTGTTTGTTTAAACAAAGGAGAAAGATCTATAGAATTAACTTCAAATCAGAAAATAGGAACTGTTTCCACAGTAGAAATAGATTCAGATTTCCCCATCAGTACGATAAATCGTGTTTCCAGTTCCTTAGAATTAAAGCCTTCAATATTAAAAGAAGAATATAAGAAATGTCTGAAGCACTCCCTTCAGGAGTCACCAGCTTTACAGGATCCCAAACTAATGGAATCACTTCTCGATTTCCTGATAAGAAATAAAGATGTGATTGCCCTAACCGGAGATCCTCTGGGCCGAACTAATTTGGTCCCTTTTGAAATCAAGTTGGAACCCAATTCCAAACCCATTTTCATTCCTCCCTATCGGGTTCCACATTCTCAGTTAGTCACTATTGAGGAACACATCAAGGACATGTTGGAGCAGGATGTCATTCAGCCTTCAGCTAGTCCCTGGTCCGCTCCTATGATTCTCGTCTCCAAAAAGGACGGAACATCTCGCCCTTGTATAGATTTTAGACGCCTGAATAACATTACCATCCCAGACCGTTTCCCGATTCCAAACATGCAGGAAACAATTCTGAACGTAGGGAAAGCGAATTTTTTTTCATCCCTCGATTTAGCATCAGGTTATTGGCAAATGGAGGTCAGTCCCGAATCTCGGGCAGTGACTGCTTTCTCCACTAACCGAGGCCATTACGAATTCCAGGTTTTACCTTTCGGAGTCCGAAATGGGCCTGCTAATTTCTCTAGGTTGATGAATATAGTCCTTTCCGACCTATTAGGTGTCGAAGCTCTCGTGTATCTTGACGATATTATCGTCTATAGTTCGGACATAAAAACACACTTTCAACGCCTTCATAATGTGCTATCACACTTGAGAAAAGCACACCTTAAACTGAAGCTTGCAAAGTGCAATTTTTTACAAGAATCCCTACTCTCGTCCACAGGAATTAAACCTGATCCAGCCAAACTCGAAGCCCTGGAAAGATACCCTGTACCCAAGACCATCGACGACGCCCGTGCATTTATTGGTTTTGTCGGATTCTATCGGAACTTTATCCCCCAATTTTCGAATATTGCTAAACCCATTACTAATTTGTTCCAGAAAAATTCGAAATTTAACTGGGAATCCGATCACCAACATGCCTTTGAAACTTTAATTAATAAACTAACCTGTCATCCCATTTTACAATATCCTGATTACACAAGACCCTTCATCATAGCCACAGATGCTTCCTCCTATGGACTAGGAGCCGTCCTGTTACAGGACGTAGACGGTGTGGAATTACCCATTGCTTATGCCAGTCAACTTCTCTCTGCACCTCAACGGAATTATTCCACTACGGACCGAGAGGCCCTAGCGGTATATTGGGCTTTGAAAAAATTCCGAAATATCGTCTATGGCTACGATGTAACCATCAAGACTGATCATAAGCCACTCACGTACCTCTTCAAGGACAAGCTACTTGAAGGACGATTGAGTAGATGGGCTCTGTTGATTCAGGATTTTGCAGCGAAAATCGTATACAAACCGGGAAAACTGCAAGTTATTCCAGACGGATTGTCGAGACTCAAGCCCGACGCCCGAGTGAATAAAATAGGACTTCTTCCTGTGTTCGACTACGAGTGTCTGCAATACTCCCAACAACAGGACCAACACACCCAAACCTTCGGGCGCGCCTGGAACAAAAGGAACCATCGAAGGTAAAAGAACAGTACAACCTCAAAGATGGGCTCGTACATTTCAGGAACGAAGATGGAAACGACCTCGTGGAGATACCAAAGGATCTCGTTGATATAGCCATTGGACTTTGTCACGACTCACCTTTTTATGGACACATGGGGCCGGATCGCACCATCAAAAGTCTTTTGGAGCGATACCATTTTCCCGAGATGAACAGAACGGTACATGAATACATCGCCGAATGTCCATCGTGTTTAAAGCATAAGGGCAACGTACCATCCACCGCTCCAATGCATAAATATCCAGTATGCCAGAGGCCCTGGCAAAGAACTGGAATGGATATACTGGGACCATTTCCCAAAACATCAAAGGGAAATCAGTACATCATTGTGTTTACGGACCACTTCTCGCGTTACAGCGAAGTAGCCGCCATTCCAGATCAGACCTCGGAAACTGTGGCAAGAGCCCTAGTGGAACGCGTCATCCAAAACCATACCACTCCTTCCATCCTAATCTCGGATAACGCCCGTAGTTTCACTTCCAAACTGTTCGAGTCACTTTGTAACATGTGTAGAATTAAAAATACACACATTGTGGCATACCACCCGCAGGCAAACGGCTTAGTGGAAAGACACAATCGAAAGATCTTGGAAGCCCTGCGCCACGTTGTCGATGCATCCTCCCGTACATGGGATGATTCCCTTCCCATGGTACAAACAGCCATCAACAATGGCTATAATGTGTCCATCGGGGACACCCCTCATTTCGTTCTATATCACTACGACAAGCGTCTACCTTTTGATTTGCCCGACCAAACCGACCCGGCAGTCCTAACATCTTCCGAAATGGCAGAAGCAAATCAGCAACTAGCTGAACGATCTTTCAAGATTTTTGACATAATCCGCTATGCCCTCGACCAACGAAACCAACAGATGGAGCAAGAACAACATAGGCGTCATCCCCGTCAACGGACTATAATCGTTGGTATGCGATGTTATCTGAAGAGCGTGAAACCGCCAGGGGCTCATCGAAAATTATACCCGAAATGGGATGGCCCATATAGGATTATGAAAGACCTCGGAAAAAATCGTTATGAAATCCTCGACCTCCGGGATCATTCCAAACTAAAGATCATTCACGCTGACAATTTGAAGATAGCTTCCGAGCAACACCTTCCCAAAAAACAGCTGCCAGGCGTTCGAGCCGCCTATCCTTCAAAAGGTCAAGATATTAACAAATCGGGCAGGGATCAAAAAACTGAAGTAGTCACCGCGGGAACCGCTACCCATGACGAAGATTGGTACCTCGTAATACCACCATTACTCGAGGCAATCTCTGAACAAGAGGAGGCCCCAGAGCCAAGCGTCCCATCGGACCCAGACCCTGGAGAAACCCCTTCGAGAGAATCACTCAGTGGAACTCCACCATCTCCTCCAACTCCACCATCTCCTCTGTCACCACCCTCGCCGATTGATGATCGACGCACGGACCCGACATACCGCCCGCAAATGCATCACCCACGTGAACTAGAACCTTCACATAAGAAACGAACCCGCTCAGAATCCGAGCTCAACGGTCGACCCCCATTGCCACCAAAACGAGGCCGACCCCTTCGCCCACCAACACAAGTATCCACACAAGTATCCACACAACTACCCCCAGCTCCGTATAACTTAAGGCGTAGAAATGAATAAAATTGTCCCCCTTATAATTTTCCAAATTATTTACTCTTGTAGACCTATTAAAATTTCTACCGGAGTTGTTATAGAAAAACTTGCAGAAGGTAAATTTTTGAAAGGGCATGCAGACCTTTATATAAATTTGCAACCCCCTGCTAGAATTAAAATCAATCTCCTTCAGATACAAACCCAATTAGAAACGTTTGAAAGTAAAGTCCAAAATTCTTTCCAAGGAAAAGATCAGATAGTCGCGTTCTGTTAGAAAATACCCTCGAAAATATTCAAACTACAGCACGCGCCCTATCAGAAATATTAGCCTTACCATGGATACAAACTGAAACCAAAAATTCCGAAAACTTTAACCAAAGAAGTAAAAGGGGACTGATAGATATAGGAGGGAAACTGTTCAAAGGTTTATTCGGATTAGCAACCGAAGAAGATATTAAAAGAGTTGAACTTAAATTGAATCTCTTCGCTCGGAATCGACAATATAATGGACACATGTTAGAACAAACTATTAGGTCATTACACGAAAACAATCGCTTCCTTCACTCCCTTTCGGACAGATTCACATACCTTGAATCCATGTTAGCTCAATACAAAGAACACAAACGATATCTAGAATTAATAGAAATAATGAACATACAAGTAACCCTAATCGATAAATACTTACAACGAATAACTACGATTCATTCCAAGGTTTTGCGTGCAACCCAGCTAGCCCATGGAAAAATCACTCTTTCCACCCTAATACCATGGGAAATACTCCAGTCCTTGATTCACACCGCCCAGTCACAATTAAAATTATCACCCATATTCCCACTCAACCACACTAATTACCCTCAATTTCTAGAATACACCTGGACTGTACATGGACCACGCCCCTACACATACCTCATAATTATACCATTTTTCGATTTCCTCACTTATGACGTATATAGATTTCACCCTTTCCCAACACCCTACCAAAATAACTCTAATGTCTATCGATTGTATTTACCCACCGTACCACCTTACCTTTTCCTCACCAAAGATCTATCAGCTTATTCTATGATGTCAGATAGCGACGTCCGGCATTGCCGATTCCCGCAACCAAATAAACAACTCATCTGCCCTCCACTCAAACCAGTTATTCTTCCCACTACTAGGTCTTGCTTTGTCGATTTAATTCGTGACCGGCATGCCCCCGTATGTTCATTTAAAAAATTTCATTCCCCTAAAACCATCCAACTACGAATTGGACCAGACATCTGGGTTTCCTTCGCGAACAGGACTGCCGCTACCCTCGAGTGTCCATCAAATTATTCCCTCATTACAATCCCTATGATTATTCGGCTACCAATTGGTTGCTCCTTGCGTTCAAAAGCCCTCCAAATATACAACCCGTATAAGGTTACCCTTAATAACTCATACCCATTTCCGTCGCAAATTAAATTTAAACCCGTCATAGAGATCTTAAATCTCTCCATAAAACCTGTAACCATCCTACCCGAACTGCATGCCCCTGAATGGAATGATCAATTGAGCCGGTTTAAAATTTCGGATGATAACCAAAACAACCTCTTACAAATACTACAACCGGTAACCATTTTCTCAACATCTGCCGTTAGTATCATTATTGTGTGTGCTATTATCCTCGGTGTATTTGTGATGAAAAGATCATTCTGGGAACAAAGAAAACCCAGTGACACGGAACATGAAACTATTTATGCACGACCAAGAGTGCGTACCCAGACCACGTGAACTAGACTTAAACCACCCGACTTATGTTGTATATATAAATCTGTATTATAAAACCAATAGTTATCATCTAGTTAGCCTTAGTTAGGATGTTACGTTATTATATTAATATCATTCTAGAGGGAAGAGCCCTGTAAAAATGAACCATAAATAATTCCCATATTCCTATATTATCTTATCCTTCATGTAATTCTTGTATTCATTTATATAGTCTCTGTATCCATTGTAAGAAAAAGTATCCATTTTAAAAATTCATGTGTTATATGGTTCATGTATAATCTTATATATTTAACTTTATATAATGCCTATACTCTATGTATGTACGTGTGTGTATTCATTTTTACATAAGGACCAAAATCGCCCAACGCGAGTTTGGATAAAATATTTGATTCACTTTCTACTTTGCTAAATAATTGGTGACCTGTTGTTTTTTAAAATCTCATAATCATTTTTTAGATTTCGCTTAATAAGGAATCCTGTTAAGCTTTGCAATGTTCACATTTTGTATACACTCTCTTTCGTTATAAACAATGAGATCATGTCTTGCCTAAGCATTAAAATTGTACATCTTAAACCTTAAAATTTCACTCATATGCATATTTTAGTGTAAAGATGCATAGTCCGATTTCCACTTTTAGTTAACTTGGCAGATCATGATAACATCAGATCTGAAAAGTCGCGGTTTAAGATAAAAATATGGTTTCGTCTTCAAATATTTTGTTTACTCGTTCAAGCCTTACCACAGCTAAAAAATTTACTTATTTTCAAATATTGTGCAAAAATAATACAGCCTTCTTAGCATTTAATAATAATAATGTTAGCAGTTTTTGGGTATATAAACCCATTCAAATTCATCCATTGTCATTCAGAAGCTAATTCAGAGGCTGAGCACTACCTGTATTTTTTAGCAGTAAATTTACAGTGAAGAAACTTTTTATTGTCCCCTTCGAGCCTTGCTCTCTTCAGAAAAACTTAGAAAACTTTCCGGATACGCTATAAGAAGAATCCGGAACCTTCAGCATTTAGATTGCAAATCTACCAGAGTCCTCCGAGCCACTATAGAAGAACTCGGAGAGTAACATAGAAGAAAAACCACTTCAAGGCACCTATCCGTTGCTTGCCTCCTAAACCAGAACCCCCGTCAATCCGAACCACCCCAGGGCCATAGACGGAGGGTTAACATATATAATATATATAATATATATATAATAATATATAAATATATATATATATATAATATAATATATATATATATTATATATTATATAATATATATATATATATATATATATAATATATATATATATATATATATATATTATATATATGTATAATATATTATATAATATGTATAATATATTATGAGTGATATAAAAATATCTTATATGTAAGATATATTTTGCTAGAGTAAATGCCTAAACATTTGACGCATTTACTGAAAACCCTTATATCAAATAACTATTTATTGCTAAATGGTAATTCGTAAGTGGGCCGCTAAATCAGTATGGCCCTTGGCGCCAGGAACCTAAATCCGTCCCTGATGACAGGCTTTTATTATTGCTGGATAGAATATCCCCTTACTTATTTTTGATCAGGGGCAAGATCTATAACCATCATGAAACTCTGCAGAGATATAGCTATGAGCAAGCATGGCTGAGAAGAGCATAACATGCAGCACACACACGTCATTGGCATAAGTAGTATAGCCGCAAAGGGGAGAGTGCAAGAATGTTGCAAGTTATTGTGTAATGTCGCAAAAAAAGAAAAAAATTCCCCCAAAGGGGGATGCTGCAGGTGCAACAAGGAAAACTTGGAGGCGGCGTTATCCCCCAAGAGAAAGAAGGAGGAGAGAAAGGAGGAGAGAAAGGAGGAGGAGAGGTGTTCACCTGGCAGGAGCCAAGTGCACGTTAAGACTTCAGCCGAGTAGGCGTTGTTTTATAGGCTCCTAATCAGCCAGTTGGCGTAAATGGCTTGAGTTGCCAGATAGCGCCATGTATTCATTTAATCGAAGACTGAGTTGCCAGATACATTGTATACATTATTATAGACTCCTAATCAGCAGTTGGCTGTAATGGCTTGAGTTGCCAGATACCGCGATACCATTGTATACATTAATAGACTCCTAATCAGCCAGTTGGCTGTAAATGGCTTGAGTTGCCAGATAACTCTTTTTAGCAGTATTATTGTATACATTATTATATACGCCTAATCAGCCAGTTGGCTGTAATGGCTTGAGTTGCCAGATAGCGCCATGTATTCTCTAATCGAAGACTGAGTTGCCAGATACCATTGTATACATTATTATAGACTCCTAATCAGCCAGTTGGCTTAGAAGGCTTAAATATTGCCAGATACCGCAATACCGTTGTATGCATTATTATATTTCTTAAAAGAATACCGTAGTAGAAGGCGTAACAATTAAGTAAAACAACATTGCATCATTCTGTTTATTATAAATATATAGAAAATAAATATACATTTCAATGAGGAATATGCATATAACAGTACAGGAAATATACACACAATTATGGATAATATAAAATAAAATATACATTTCAATAAATATACACTTCAATAGAAATATGTACAAACAGTACAGGAGAAATATCACGCAAAATATATATATAAACACAAATCAATAGAAATATGCGTATAATCAGTACAGGAGAAATGTCAAGCAAATATATATATAAATACAATTCACTTTTTTTTCAAAATACTAAACTCGGTCTTAATCGAGTTTACAATTACATCATTATTGCTCTGCATTACGCAGTATATCGGCTTAATAATATTTCACCGCTTAAAGTATAGGGAAACCTGTACTCGATATGAAGGGCTTTCATATCGTTCAGTACTATTTTTGTTCCCACTTTACAACCGGTTGGTAAGTCATCTTTAAATACGTCTAGAAATACGCCGGAGGAAAACGGGGTCAGTTTCTCGTTTTCTGCTCTTTTGGAGTAAGTGCCACTCTTTCCACAATGCCCCCAGCTTCCGTTCGCAGTTGAGCTTTGTGATTGTTTTAATGCGGGCCATGTTCCAAAACTTTAAGACGTTGTTTACGGTTTCTTTGAATGCGTCTTTCCTGTTAGCAGTGTACTGGATAACACTGAAGAAGTATTGAAAAACCTGCCGTTTTGTTGGCAATTTGCTACCACTGATGGAGGACGACGGTTGGCAAACTAAAAAAATTTCCGAGGCCGATCTTAGAGAAGGTAGCGCGTTATTTTCGCCTTTCCTTTGATGACTCTCTATTTGTAGCTTCAAGAGTTCTTCCAGTTATGGTTGCCATCGATTTGTCCATGACAAAGGATGAGGAACTCAGACAGAATTTCAAAATGTTATGATCTGCAAAAAAAGAAATAGGTTAGGTACCTGGCACAGGCATAGTGCATTTTCTAATTACTTATATACATTATACATTCCGCCCGGGTATGGTGACTCATTTTTTGAAAAGTATAGGTGATTCGTGGTTTTTCCCATTATTTGGCACTATACTAGCACATTGGTATTACCTGTATACAGGCACAACTTTTAAACCGTTAGTCGTATGACATTGAAAGGCAGACCAAACGACTTCTCTCATCAAGAGGATTCAGAAAACATCCCTACTTAATGATTTATCTTATTCAGTAAAAAGTTAAAAAGTACGCATTTAAAAAAAACCTCGTAATTTCAAGGTCGATGCGAGACCCCTAAATATTGATCAATTTTTGTAAAAATGGTACCAATGTGCTAGTATAGTGCCAAATAATGGGAAAAACTACGATAACCTATACTTTTAAAAAAAATATTGAAAAGTGGGCCACCCTAATGTACATAGGCCGTTTCAAATGCGATCCGTTGCAAGTCACAACCACGATCACCTCATTATGTTTTACGGTGCTCAAGAATAACTTCATGCCTAAAGACACCTTAGCCATTATCCACAGAAACAATCCCCGCAGTTATGAGCACAAGGCTATTTACTGGCAGATACACCTACAGCAGCAGACAAGTGTATACATAAAGCATGCCCGCAACACGGGTGAAGTACCTATTAAGGTTAATGGTCGTGTTTTTTGGGTTGATGGTCTAAGTGAAAACCGTGCCACTGGTGAGAAGACTGTGTACTCCTTTAACGGTTGCTGGTGGCACGGGTGCCCCCGTCCTGAGTGTGGAATCGTAGGAGATATCCACGGTAGATCTTCTGCCGACAGTCTTGCGTGGACCCGCACCCGCGATCAACTTATAGGCTCCCAGTTCACTCACAAAGTCTTGTGGGAGCATGAGTATGATGCATGGATGGAAACAGATGGACAGTACCGTGAAGAAGTAAACACGATCAAACGTTCAATGGTGCTAGATCCTCTCAAATGCGGTAGGCGTGAAACTTCATTACTACGACTTCTGTTCTTTATATCCTACGTGATGAAGAACAATCTATCCCGTGGGTGCACCTGAAAAATTGGTGGGACCTGACCTGCCCACCATCGAGTTGTTCTCAACAAATATGAGCGGGTACTATTTCAGCCTTTCTTTCGTAGATGTGCTCTCACCTCACGATTTATGGATGCCTATCTTACCCGTCGTTATAGATCACAAGCTCATGTTTCCTTTGTGCGTGAAGTGCGCAGAGGAGAACAATGGGGAATGTAATCATACATACAACCAACCAGCGTAAGATCAGCGGTGTATATATAACTCCAGAGCTGGATCTAGCTGTTCGCCATGGCTACAGAATATTGAAGATACATGAGGTGTGGAGGTTTCAGAAGCTACCTAACCTTTTCACGCCATATATAAACGCTTTTGTGAAGGATAAGGTCGAAGCACCAGGGTATCCGCAAGGAGTTGATACCGAAGATGAAAAATCGGCCTACATTCAACGTTACCGTGACCGTGAAGGTATACAGCTTGACCGTTCCCAAATTGTAAAAAACCCTGGCAAGCGCTTTAGTGCAAAGTTGTGTCTAAACAGTCTTTGGGGAAAATTTGCACAAAATACTGGCAAAGGGAACGTTCATTTGGCAAAAAGTTATAGTGAAGTATGGGATTATGCCAACGCTCCCGATAAAGAGGTCATGGAGATCGTGAATGTAGGTAATACTTACATAATAAAGTACAACAATACCGATTTGACTACAGATATCTCACGGGTTACAAACATACCTGTAGCCTGCTTCACAACAACCTACGCACGCATCAAACTTTGGGGCCTATTGCATTCTCTTGGGCGGAGGGTTTTGTACGCCGATACAGATAGTGTGATATTCACAGAGAGGGAGGGTGAATACATGCCTCCTATTGGTGAATTCCTCGGAGAGTTGACTGATGAGATCAAGGATGAGTATGGAGACATCGCATACGCCGACTCTTTTGTCTCAACAGGGCCAAAAACTTATGGGGTTCGGGTGAAGGTGGGGGAGGATATGAAATATATCGTGAAGGCTAAGGGTATAACGCTCAACCAGGCGAATCGGCGGGTCGTTAACTTTGATTCTCTGAAGGATCTAGTGTACTTGGATGATGATAAGGGCAACCGGCCGCTCCAACTAACTGTAGGTACCCACAATTTTCGGGCGCAGAAGCTGGGGGGCGTGAAGGAACTTAGGGGTACAAAGGTGTGCCGTAACACCTATAGGAAACGTTACCAGGTGCGTGGTACCTATGATAACGTATCCTTTGGATACCATAATCTTTGATATGTCTATTGTTAACTTATTTATTACACGTATTTGCAAATATACGGTGTATATATACACCTTGAATATTTCGTTTATTAAATAAATCGTGTTTCAATTAGCGTTTCACTTTCTCCTTTGTGTGTGTGTGTGTACAGGAGAAAGTTCTAAGCTCCGCCCACCTGTATGATTGGTCACGTGACTCCTGCTACTAGCTGTGCATATCTCTTCCCTGCGTGTTCAGTTGATCGCTGCAAGCCCTGGATCTCAGACGTACATTTCCCCACGTAGACGAAAAATAGTACTGGCTACCTTTAATATTGCGTGTTCGACGTTTATGAACTGGTATTCGGTAAAGTGTGAAGTTAAGGTTACTGAATGGCTCCCTATTCCACCCTACTTTGATACTTTTAAGGCTACATTGAATCGTGCGAAGGAACGAGGTACAAATACTCTACGGCTATTCTGGCGAGAGCATTGCAGGATTTCGTGGTACAAGTGATGTATTGAACTATGTTGTAGGACTAAACTTTATACAAGCTTACATATACCGTGAAGTAGAAGAAACAACACGTGCAGAAGATAAGCAACGGATATGGTTAGTGAGTCTTGTTGATGAGTGGTGCGACAAGCGATATTATGTCATGTTGCATCATACCGAGTACTCGTACCCTGCGACTGCGAATGTAAATCTTGTCATCATGGAGAATCTTAAGTATTTTAACAGTACATTAACATATATGATGACGAGGTTTGTAGTGAGGTTGTGGCTAAAGGTCTGCGTGAATATTTAACAGAATTTAGAGATGAGTATCGCATGCTAAGCAAAAAGGAAAAATATGGTCATATGTTTTTCTCAAATAGTGCGCCGGAGTGTGAATAAAATGTGTTTAGTTTGTGAAAATCCCCCTATGCAAAAATGTCTGGTGCGTAGTCTGGGGAGTGGGAGTGATAAAACATTAAAACCGTTATTACTTCATGTACCGGAAAATTTCTCAAAACATCTACCCAATATAATGGGATACAAGTATTCACATGACTCTTACATGTTGGAACAGCGCCGTACACGTTTCATTAGCTTATGGTGTGACTCACTCCTCCTGTCGAGCCGATCCGTTGCATGTGGCTCATAGTCATCTCAGAGCTTGAACCGACTGGACGTGCGCTCCTCGAATACGATGGAACTTCCTTTGAGC
Organism: Bathynomus jamesi; assembly: GCA_023014485.1. Classification (NCBI taxonomy): domain Eukaryota; kingdom Metazoa; phylum Arthropoda; class Malacostraca; order Isopoda; family Cirolanidae; genus Bathynomus; species Bathynomus jamesi. The sequence continues at coordinate 159,676 of JAJOZX010000631.1, forward strand.
AACATTCTCAACGCCGTGTACGATGTGTCCGTAACGAAGTCGTTGCGCGTGTTCAGGGGTAAAACCGGTGCCATTAACTATGTACTGGAAACGACTTGTAGACAAACAAACAAACAAACAAACGGAATGTTGTTTATTTAAGTGTTGAGGAGCTGTATAGAATCTTCGCGGTAGTTGAGAAGTGGAGTGAGGATCGTTATAAAAATCTGGCAGGTGTAGGTACAAGAAAAGAGCAGATTAGTGATACCCCCTCATATGTCGTTGTTTGTACGTTGTGTATAAATAACGATCAGCCATGCATTGATATACGAGTGATGTGGAAGAATGCATCTGATAATAACGCTCTTGTCCCTACGCGAAACCGTTTCATCCTCGACAGAATCGTCGGATTCCGCAAGCTGAAGCCTATATTAGGCGCGCGTATTACGGATATGCTTTATTTTGATACGGTTCTTGAATACGCATACACCGCTCTGCTCGATGGGTTTACCGAGTGTAGGACTGAACAAGGCGAGAATGGTCTAGAGCTTGATGTTTATTTAAAAGGTTTAGCCTCTTTGAAATATCATGAACTTTGGTACAAAGCACTTGAGCGGTATAGGGCTGCGCTCACCTACACCGTTCACCCTGACGAACTATTTCTTTATATAATGAGCAGCTGTCGTAACGATTTAGAAGATTATTTCAACTGCCGCTATGCAGTGTGAGGAAAAGTTCACGATTGAAAAGCCTGGGTCGGTAAAAATAAACCCTCGATTGGAAAGGAGTGTTTATAAATTTGTATTTAATAATGATGATGTGGCTAACGATGACCTCTTTGTGCGTGCTTTTGATTGTATTCTAGCCGTATTTAAAGATAACTTGCCAACCGATTGTAAAGTGGGCACAAAAATAGTATTGAACAATATGAAGGCCATTTACATAGAGTATAGGTCTCCCTATAACTTGAGCGGTGAAATATAAGGTTGTAACATATATTCTGCTCGATTTTTTAGGTCATTCAGAGCAAAAATTAAATGACTTATAAGGACAAATTTGTTCGAATTTTTAGTTTATTCACAACAAAAATTAAATGACATAATGACAAATTAATCATCAATATAATTCTCTTCTTTTTCTATAACCTTCTCCCACCTGTAGAAAAGTTTTTTATGCCACGTTCGAAGAAATCCCTTCGTTTCGAGTTAAAAAAAGCGATCATTTCGTTTTCGATAGCTTCCCTGGATTGCAACTTTTGTCCATCTAGGTGGTGTTGCAGACTTCTGAATAAATGGTAGTCTGAAGGTGCGATGTCTGGAGAATAAGGTGGGTGAAGCATTACTCCCAACCAAATGCCTCCAATTGGGCAGTGGTGATTCGAGCAGTGTGAGGGCGCGCCTTATCCTGGTGGAATAGAACACCTCTGCGATTAATTAATGCAGGACGTTTTTCTTGTAATGCCATCTTCAATCGTTGGAGTTGTTGGCAGTAGACTTCAGCTGTGATTGTTTGGTTATCTGGCAGAAACTTAAAATGAATAATTCCTTGCATATCCCACCAAACGCATAGCAAAATTTTCTTTGGATGGGGTCCATTCTTTGGCTGAGGTTCAGGCTTTGTTTCACGGCTAAGCCACTGATGTCGACGCTTAATATTGTTATAGAGGACCATTTTTCATCCACAGCGACGATGCGATTCAAAAACGGTGCCTGCAGTTGCCGAGAATGCAGTGATGTGCAAATATCAATTCGATGTTGAAGATTCGCTTGTGACAAATCATGCGGAACCCATTTTCCAACCTTCACTACTTTTCCTAACAGCTTCAAATAACGATGAATGGTCATATGGCTAACGCCGAGTTGCAGGCCAAGTTCTCTTACAGCTACCGTTGGGTTTTCCTCCACTGTTGCTTTCAGCAACTCTTCATCTAATTCATTTGGTCGTCCTGCTCGTTGATAATCTTTCAGACTGAAGTCTCCATTTCTGAACTCCTCAAACCATCTCCTACACATCCATTCGCTCACAACATCATTTCCATAAACTGTTTGAATGTTTCTTGCGGATTCACTAGCGTTAGATCCTTTATGGAACTCACACAGCATCACATGTCGAATATGCTCTTTCGTGGGCTCCATGTTTTTTCAATTATTGTAATAACGTAGGGGTGGCGTTGTAACTGTATGAAAAACACCAGAGAAAATATTCATTAGCCTAATCCTACACTAGCCAAAGTCATTCTGTATCATGATAAAACACGTGCAAACCTGTCGCCTCGTGTATTTTGCAACATTTCTAAAACTGTTTCACATTATCTTGAGGTTATTCTATTATCTATCGTCCGTTTTCTAATCGAGCAGAATTTATGTTACAACCTGATAATATTAAGCCGTTTACTGCGTAGTGCAAAGCAATAATGATGCGACTGGAGACTCGATTACGTGTGTTTAATGTTTTGCGCAGTAGAACAAAGTGAATGTATTTTGATGTATATTTATTTTCAATACATTTAACATAATTGTGTGTATGTATATATATATGTATATATATATATATATAGGGTGTCCCAGAATTAACTATCTATTTCAATGAAATCGGACAAATTTTTAAAAAACACACTTTTATTTATGTTTATCATGTTTAATATGTGTTAAAAATGTATAAATTCTAAATTTTTTTCATAATTTTATTTTCATAATTTTTTCATTATCTGGTCCAATGAAAGACCGTCTGAAGTCATAGAATGGCAAAGAGACTCTCCAAAAGTTAACGTGTGGCTTGGAATGACCAAATCCAAAATTTATGGCCCATTCTTCTTTGCGGAAGCAACTGTAACAGGTATCGTCTACCTTGATATGCTTCAGCAGTTTCTCGAACCACAGCTTCTTGATGATGGCATTCTTGATAATGTTGTGTTTCAACAAGATGGAGCACCATGTCATTATGCTCTAATTGTTCGAGAATACCTCAACAGACGCCTTCCGAATCGGTGGATTGGACGTGGAGGACCTCGACCTTGGCCTCCGCGTTCTCCGGATTTGACACCCCTGGATTTCTTTGCATGGGGTTTCATAAAAACAAAGGTTTATCGCCAAAAGATCAATGCTTCTTATTGAAACACAACATTATCAAGAATGCCATCATCAAGAAGCTGTGGTTCGAGAAACTGCTGAAGCATATCAAGGTAGACGGTACCTGTTACAGTTGCTTCCGCAAAGAAGAATGGGCCATAAATTTTGGATTTGGTCATTCCAAGCCACACGTTAACTTTTGGAGAGTCTCTTTGCCATTCTATGACTTCAGACGGTCTTTCATTGGACCAGATAATGAAAAAATTATGAAAATAAAATTATGAAATTTTTTTAGAAATTTATACATTTTTAACACATATTAAACATGATAAACATAAATAAAAGTGTGTTTTTAAAAAATTTGTCCGATTTCATTGAAATAGATAGTTAATTCTGGGACACCCTGTATATATATATATATATATATAATATATATATATATTTCTCCTGTACTGCTATATTGATGGTTATACTCCATCGTTTAGTATTATTTTATATTTTATATTTTTTGATTATATATATATTCCTCGTTCATATTTCTTATACTATTATTATTTTTATTGCATGTATTTCTCGTTTGATTGCATATTTATTTTCTATATATTTCATGAAATTTATTCCAATAATTCGTCTAAATAAACAGAATGATGTAATAGTGTTTTATTTAATTCTTTTGGTTGGAAACGATATTATTATTTAATTATACCAAATGGCTGGTTACGCCTTCTAAACCTGACTGACGGATTTCTAAGCCAACTGTCAAGAATATATGCTTTAGTTAAATAAATAGCGCTATCTGGCAATTCAACCCTAATAATGTATACCTGAACAAGCCATTTACGCCTTCTAAGTCAATTGGCTGGTTAAGCCAAAATATATGTTTTAATTAAATAAATAGCGCAATCTGGCAGCTCAGCCAGATAAGCCAACTGGCTGATTAGGAACGTATTAAGACAACGGCCGCTCAGCTGAAGTCTTAATATGCGCTTGGCTCCTGCCAGGCGTACACCTCTCTTCTCTCTCTCCTTCTCTCTCTTTCTCTTGGGGGATAACTCCGCCTCCAAGTTGCATAATCCCTTGTTGCTCTTGCAACATTCCCCCTCCCCCTTTGTTGCATACCCCGTTGCAACATCTTGCACCACTGATCAACATTTGCATTGCAACATTCCTGCACTCTCCCATTTTGCGCCAATACTACTCACCACATTTTAGTTTAACCTTTATTAATTAATTAATTAATTTAACCTTTATTAATTAATTTAACCTTTATCAATTAATTAATTAATTTAACCTTTATTAATTAATTTAACCTTTATCAATTAATTAATTTAACTTTTATCAATTAATTAATTAATTTAACCTTTATCAATTAATTAATTAATTTAACCTTTATCAATTAATTAATTAATTTAACCTTTATTAATTAATGGCTTCCTTTAAAAGGAGAAAAATTAACCTCAATTTACCTTTTCTTCAAAAAGGGAAATATTCAAATTATCAAAGTAGGATTTGTCAGAAGAAAGGGTATCGGAGAGTTGCGAACCTTCGTCGCATTTCTCCTTCAGATAAAAAGGATAACCCGAAAGACCAACTGAAGAAAAAGAACGTTTCTCATCTGTGATGTTTTTGCACACGAACAAAGATGTCGATCCCAAACTAACGTTTAGTTTAAAGTCTCCAAAAGTCCCTGAGATAAGCGCAATCTTGGAAAGTTTTCCTTCGAATATTGAAGGAAAAGTCCATTTTTCCCAAGATGGTCGAATCTTGTAAATTTTTAAACCTGAAAATGTTTTTGCAAATAATAAAAAGTTTAATTTTAAATATTGGTTTAATTAAACACTTTTATCAAATAAATAAATATTCACGTAAACAATTAACATTTTCCTTAAAATAATCAATATTTTCCCTCTTTTAAATAAGCAAAATAATCATTATTTATTTATTTATTTTATTTATTTTTTATTTATTTTTATTTATTTATTTTTTTTATTTTTTTTTTATTTTTTTTATTTATTTATTTTTTTTTATTATTTTATTATATATATATATATTTTTTTTTTTTGAGGGGGGAAGGGGATAAAATACAAAAATTAAAAACCGTTGAAATGAATGAACAAATGAACATTTCTGCAGGAATTGAATTCCGCCATTTTGTCGAAACGGAAAATCATCGAAATGAAAACCGTCGAAACCTAATTTAACCTCATACTTAGCCTAATCTAACTTAGCCCAGTTACGCCTAACTTAACTCAGTTAAATATAACCTCATACGAGTAAATTTAACCTAATCAGTTCCACCATAAACGTAGTAGTCTGACCTTTTAAGTTAGATTAGATTAAGTTTCGATAATTTTCAGTTCCGAGAAAAAAAGAATTTCCTCGCAATTTCTCTACTTTTGTGACCATATATATATATATAATGCTGGAGCTGTTTAACCTCCTTCGCAACATCTAAGTATGACGGAGGGGACCTAAAGCTTCACATGGGATCCGAACCTCGAGTCATTACATAATATAGACGCAGAAAGAGGACAGTCTCCCATCCAACTACTTCCCAGACCCAATGTCACTTCACTCCGCTGATCGACGGGAAGCGGTGTTACGACACTCGCAACAACGTATATATATATATGCCGTAATGAAAGTATGAAAAAGAATTACTTCCTAACTTTGGTCAAAATTTTATACTTCATAAACTTTATGCTTTAAAACTCTTAAATTAAGAACGGTGCTAGTGTCTCCGAGCAACTGATACAATGAGCAAACCAACCAAACCACCGAAAGTGAAAAACAAACCTTCAATCCAGTTGCGGCAGTTAACGAATGGATAAAGTCCTCGTACTTTTATGTCACTTGTTTTCTGTTGTGTTCACTTGTTCTCTGTCAGCGACGTCAAATGGAATTTGAAGAAACCTTCCGTCAATTTCATGAATTTGAATGAGATAAAACTCGTGTCGTCAAATGTGAAATTCAAATAATTCCAACCGAGACGAAGATGTCGTCCCGGAAGGAATACAGTATCGTTCAAGGTATTATGATTAGTCATGGTTGGTGGTTGCACGATTATTTGCAATTGATCGCAGTTAATTTTCAAGACGTCGTCATCGGTTGAGTTTCCCCAATCGACGGGGATAAAAAATTCGATAACGAGTGTCTCAAATGTGTTCCAGTGAAGTCGTTCTCCATCTTCCTCATACCAGCAGTCTGAAAAAGAAGGAATGAATTAGATTCACTGCAATATTAATTAGGAAATGGGTAAATATTCGTTTTAACACACATCTCGCTAATGAATTGAAAACATGTTTTTCTTATGTAATTTGATGCGTACTGTTTAAAAATGACCTTCATTTCCTTGGAAAATGTGCCGTTTTTTCAGAAATTTGTTAAGAAATTACCTAACCTAACCTAACGAAACTTGACCAAACAAAACCTAACCTAACCTAACCTAACCTAACGAAACCTAACCACATGCAAAAGTAATTTTCAGTATATACATATATAGACTATTAATATAAACCTCATACTGAGTCGAAGTGGTTTTTGAAAATTAGCCAATAGGCGAGTGATAATCATGCGCCATTTCATTACTTGCCTCTGATTGGTCTACGGTCTATGGTAGCCGTTACTTTCAAGAAATTAATGCAGCCATTTATTTCAAAATTTATTTGTGTATGAACAATGGCTTGTAATGGTTGTGCTTTTTCGAAGATGAACGCATCCACCATTTTCTCCGATGCGTAGCGGAATTATATCCGCATACGATATAGGACGCTTGTTTCATCGGGAAATGAAGGTCATTTTCAAACAGTACGCATCAAATTACATAAGAAAAACATGTTTTCAATTCATTAGCGAGATGCGTGTTAAACGAATAATAACCAGGAAATGTTATTAACATAAAATTATTTCGGTGACAGATAAACCAAAAAGTTTATTCAAATTATTTTCTTTTATGCAAAAACTAAAATTGACCTATTATTTCATACTGTTCTTCACTAAGTATATATATATATATGGGCTGGAGTTCCTAATTTTTACCCTTCCTTTAATAGCAAGGGACCTTTTCTGAAACTGAATAAAATTGTCTGGCATGAGCCAGAAAATCAATGAATGACCGATCAACAAAAAAAGTTTAACATACAATTTATAATTTAAACATGGCGTCTTTTTATTAGTAATTTATACATTGATATTTATATTATATGAAACAATTAACTGAATATTTTTAATATATAGGCCCATTGCAAACTATATTCCTACAGCAATAATGAAGCATCAATGCCAAACGACAGCTGAAAGCAGACCATTAGGCTACAATATACTTCAGTCTAGGTCTAATCTTTAAAGTTAGCGTGACTGAGCTATAATCTGTTGCTTCAAAGGATTATGCCTAAATATGAGGTTACGACTTCTTGTTGTTGTTGGTTAGCCGATCAGCCCACCTGATCGAGCAAGCCAGTGGCACCCAGGTACCGATCGCCCTCTCCGGAGTGGACCAGAGGTTCAGCGCACTAATGATGTTGTGTTGTGTTCTATGTTTTGCTAGAGCGGTACAGTCTGTCATAATGTGTTCAATTGTTTGTGGTGTGTCCTGGCACAGGTGTCGTCTGTGGAGCTGTCTAGTCTGTGTTTATATGTCCGTAAGTTGGGGTGATGTCCACATCGGAATCGTACTAAGTTAACTCGATCCGATCTGCTCAGGCTGATCTCTGACCTGTTAATGGGTGGCGGCTTCGCACCTAGGACCGCATTCGCACCAAGTCGTGTCAGTGCTTTGTGGGATAGGTGTATGTGTGTGTGTGTGTGTGTTTTCTGTACTGTGTGATGTCTATGGGGCGTGGTATGGAATGGAGTATTTGGTTATAATGTCTCTCTGGTGTTACCTTAATGGTGCGAGATGTCGGTGCATGATTGTACATGTAGTGGAAGGGTTAGTTGTCGCTGTTGCCATGAATTTTGTTCCCCTCATGTCTAAATGTTCCCTCACTTTTAGTGTTTTTGTTTCTGTGTGCGGGTGTTCTATTGGGGTTGTTCGAGTGCATCCTGTAATGATACGAAGTGCATTGTTTTGTATTGTCTGTAAGGTGTTTATGTGTGTGATTGAGATAATGGGTGCCTAGCATGGGCTAGCATAGTCCATAACTGAACGAATATATTGTTTGTATATGAGTAATATTGTTTCCGGCTGGTATCCAAAGTTTGTGCCCGTTAGTACCTTAAGGGTGTTAAGTCTTGACGTACATTTGTTTCTAATGTCCTGAATGTGGTTTGCAAAAGATAATGATGTGTTGTATGTGACCCCAAGTATTTTGGTCCTGTGAGGGCATGGAATGTTGGTGTTGTTCAGTGTAGCTGTGGAGTTATCTGGTGTTCTTTTGTATTGCTTGTTAGCAAGGTGATGGTTGATTTTGTGGGCGCTATTTTGAGTCTATTGTGTGGGAACCAGTCTTGTATACTGTTTATGTATGTATGTAGATTATTTGTAGCGGTGTCGATGTTGTTGTGGGTGGATGTTAGAGTGATGTCATCTGCATATGATGATAAGGTAAGCTTGTTATCTATGGGTGTTGGAATGTCATGCATGTATAAGTTGAACAGTGTTGGTGAGAGAACAGAGCCTTGAGGGACCCCGTTAGGAAAAAGCTTGTTTTTGGATGACTTGCCATTAAATGTGACATGTGAGTATCTTCCTGAAAGATAGTTGCTCAGCCATCTTTTGGTGTTATTGTGCATGTTTGTGTTGAGTATTTTGTTTATGAGAGGGAAGCGTGGGATAGCATCAAATGCTTTACGAATGTCTATTGTTGCTAATAGTGTACGTTGAGCTGGTCGTCTGGAGTTGATGCCATCCATGATGTGCTGCGTAAGGTTAGTGAGTAATGTCGTAGTTGAGTGGTGAGGCCTGAATCCATGTTGAGTAGGCGATAGTGGTATGTGTGCGTTGATGATTTGTAAGAGTGTCTTCTGTTACTTTGGAAGGTGTGCATAGTAAAGTAATAGGTCTATAGGAAGCAAGCTGGTTCTGTTGGATTTTTGTTTGGTTTGAGCAGTGTAATAACACTGGTAGTGATGGATCGAATAACCGCAACCGCAACCGCACTACAACCGCACAAAAATTCACAACCGCAACCGTAACCGCAACCGCCGTTCCATAAGTGCGGTTGCGGTTGTAAAAGCTTAGTTAATTTTAATTTTAGGTTAATTAGAAATTTTATTTTTTTAAAAAGAAATGATGGGTCTCCTTATGCGTGGAGCGGGAACGTTGTACGATGAGAGGCGTTGCCGCTTGAAAGGTGAAAATGCAGCAAAAATATTATTCTTGAAATTCACACTGGCCTGTCATTAAGTTTGACATCAGTTTTTCAAATGATAATAATCCATAACTTTCCAATGGGTGGAGGCTGGGGAAAGTGGTGGGTGGGATGAACAGTGCGATGGGTCCTCGTCCCTCATCCTGGTAACACACTTAGTGCAAAATATGGTTTTAATTGACATCAAGAATAATATTTTTGCTGCATTTTCACCTTTCAAGCGGCAACGCCTCTCATCGTACAACGTTCCCGCTCCACGCATAAGGAGACCCATCATTTCTTTTTAAAAAAAATAAATATTTCTAATTAACCTAAAATTAAAATTAACTAAGCTTTTACAACCGCAACCGCACTTATGGAACGGCGGTTGCGGTTACGGTTGCGGTTGTGAATTTTTGTGCGGTTGTAGTAATTTGACCTATTCTTTCATAATAGCTATATAGTTTAGAATATACTTCATTTAAATAGTATTTATTTAGTAAATACCTTATGTTGAACACAAGTTTTGCAACACACAAATAGCGGTAGCGTGTATTGCAAAACTTGTGTTCAACATAAGGTATTTACTAAATAAATACTATTTAGTATATATTATTGACCAAGTGTGGCTAAATCGCACTATAGTGGCTAATCCAGTTAATAATTACGCATTTTTCCTAGTATATGATAACCGCAACCGCAACCGCGGTTGGAAAAAATTCGACAACCGCAAACACAACCGCAACCGCGGTTGTGAAAAACCTACCACTCGATCCATCACTAAACACTGGTCAACAAAGATTTTTCATCAGAGTAAAATTTGTGGTGACTGGATAGCATTTTTCACGCTGATTCCAAAACTGCATTCAGATTGTTTCTAGCACGTATAGTTTTCAAAATGAAGGCATATATATAACTACACAGATTTAACCATTTTAAATAGGCAAAATACTAATATTTCAACATTTGATTGTATTTATTTTATTGTGTTTTTTTAGTTTATCATCTTATTTATTTCATTTATCTAATTATTACTCTTATGTATTTCAGGTGTGAGCTTTTACGTCTGGCAGCATTGTAATTCAGGCAACAACGCCGTGCTTTGTGTGTCAAAAGATCAGTCCAGTCCAAGAAACTTGTTGTGTCAAGTGGTGTACATTTTTTTTGAATTTATAGTTTGCTCAGGTCAGTCAACATGCCTCGACAATGTAAGAATGACCCCGACAAGTTCTGTTCGTATGCGGCCAGTGACAACTAAAACACAGCGACGAAGTATTACAACCGACATTAAGAAAAATATACAAGCTATACTTTGGTTGCCATCTAGGTGACCAAGATAAACCATGGGCGCCACATCAAATCTGTTCTGGCTGTTCAAATGGATTACGTGATTGGCTTAAAAAAAGAAAGCTTCAATGCCATTTGCCATACCATGATATGGAGGGAGCCGAGAGATCATCATGAAGACTGTTATTTTTGTAGTGTGAACTTAATGGGTTTTCTGCAAGAACAAACACCAGATTGATATCCAAACTTGGATTTCAGCACGTAGACAGTAAAACATGATGAAACATTGCCCATTCCAATTCCCCCAAGTGATAGGCTAGATTCTATCATAGATGACATGGAAGTGATGAAGGTGCAACTGGCGTTTCCGGACCATCTACAGAACCAGAGTACACTTTTGAAGTAGACATTTAGAGCCTAAAAAGTTAACCCAAGGACAGTTGAATGATCTTGTTAGAGACTTATCGCTGTCTAAAGAGAAATCAGAGCTTCTCGCCTCAAGACTAAAGGAGAACAATTTACTTGAGAACAATGTTCGTATTAGTTACTACCGAAAGCGGAATTTTGAATTAACAGCATTCTTTTCAGTAGACGGTCCTCTCTGTTATTGCCATGACATCAATGGACTATTTACAGCCATATCTCAGACGTATGTGGCATCTGAGTGGCGCCTCTTTATTGATTCGTCGCAGAGAAGCCTGAAAGCAGTTCTTTTGCATAATGGTAATATAATGCCATCCATCCCCATTGCCCATTCCGTCCATCTAAAAGAGACATATGACAATATAGATATACTACTTAAGGCAATCAAATACGACAGTCATCAATGGAATGTTTGTGGAGATCTAAAAGTTATAGGAATGCTTATGGGTATGCAGTCAGGATTCACAAAATTTTGTTGTTTCCTTTGCCTGTGGGACAGTCGCGCCACTATAGAACATTACACCAAAAGTTACTGGCCACTTAGGTATACATATGTCCCAGGGATAAGCAATGTCCAGTCTGTCCCTTTAGTGGATCCCCAAAAGATCTATCTGCCACCTCTTCACATTAAACTTGGTTTAATGAAGAATTTTGTTAAAGCAATGGGTAAAGTCAATTCTGAAGGGTTCCAATACCTTTCAAGAAAATTTCCGAAGGTTACTGCAGCAAAATTGAAGGAAGGAATTTTTGTTGGGCCACAAATAAGGGAGGTTTTGAATGACACTGAATTTGAAAAAGCCCTAAGTCCGCTGGAATTGAAGGCTTGGCTGGCGTTCAAATGGATATGTGAAAACTTTCTTGGAAGCAACAAGTCACCTGCGTATAAGGATGGAGTCAAGAACCTCCTTGATGCCTTCAAAGAAATGGAGTGTCGAATGTCGTTAAAAATTCACTTCCTGCATTCCCACTTAGATTTATTTCCTGAAAACCTTGGTGCAGTGAGTGACGAGCAAGGAGAGCGCTTCCTTCAAGATATTCAGATGATGGAGAAGCGCTACCAAGGATATTGGAATGAAAGCATGATGGCAGACCATTGTTGGATGCTGTATCGTGACAATCCAGGCCAAATTTACAAAAGGAAATCACACTCACAGCGCTTTTAATAAAATAATGTATATATTCTTTATTTATAAGTACATTGAATAAGGTATATGATGTATTTGTTGCTTAGCATTCCTAACTGTGATCTATACATCCATAAATTTTCTTATAGCAATATCAAAAACTTAAAAATATCAAAACCAGTGTATCTATATAACTATACGTGCTAGAAAAAAAATAAAACCAGATTCGGAATCAGCGCAAAAAATGCATTAAGAAAAGTGTGATCATGTTTGTGATGAGGAAAAAAAGTTTCATTTTGTTGGCCAGTGTAATTTTACCTTGTTTCCATATGTTAGGAATAATACAGTGTTGGTATGAATATGTGCTGATGTTTGTGAGAGCTAGTATTCCCTGTGGGCCCAAGTGTTTAAGGTGTATGTTAGATATGTTGTCTGGTCCCGTAGCCTTCGAATTCTTAATGTTTTTTATCTTGGTGGTCTGGTCTGTATTGAAAGGTGTAATGGTCGTGTCGAGTCTGTAGGTTTTCTTGTGTCTGGCTGTTTGTCTGTCTGCGTGTTTCTGGTTGTTGTCTCTGTTTAGGTGACTTATCTTTGCGTAGTGATTAACTAGAATGTTAGCTTGTTGTGTATATGTTGGGATATTATTTTAGCTGCGACAGATAGCCGCATGTGAGGTGCGAATGCTGCCGTTAGAGTGGGTAATGCTATTTATAGTCTTGTATAGCCAGGATATATATGTGGAGTGGTTTAGTGTTATTAATTCCCTAAATGTTTTTTTTTTTAATTTTTTGTTTATTTCTGTGTTGAGCTGTTGTATCTGCTGTTTTATGGTTTCTTTGTGTGGTGTTTGTGTGTTATGTTTGAGGTTGTTACGTTGTCTTATGAGGTGGGCTATTTCTCTAGTATAATTTGGGTTGTATTTCCTAAGTGTGCCTAAGGCTGTTGGGGCAGAGTGTAGAACGTGTTGTAATGATGATGGGAAGGTGGTCTGATGACAGTTGATTTTCGGTTCTCCAGTGTGTGTGTGTTGCTAGTGAGGGGGAACAGAACGTTATGTCTGGGGAGGAGTTTAAGTATCCTGCTTGATGTGGTATGTGTGTATGTTCTTCTGTATTCTTCTTACGACTTGTACCAGTATATTATGACAAGTTTTCATTATTAGTTTCGAAAGAGCAGAGGATTTACACAAGTTAAAATTGCTGCGTTCCCACAAATTTTTATAAAAAGTTGCCTTTAGTAACTTAGACTAAATTATTTTAACAGCCATTTGATACACATTGTTATTTTTGGATGGAGAGCGAATGAAGACACTGGCGATACAACGCTTAGAATTTCTACACTGTCGAATCTGCGCATGCATAGGACAGACAGATAGACACGGAGAATTTTAGTGTATTATTTTATTATTATTATTACTATTATTATTATTATTACTATTGTAAGACCTTCAGTAAGTTAGCCTAAATTATTTTAACAACTATTTTATACACATTGTTATTTTTTGAGAGAGCGAATGTAGCCAAGTGCGATACAACGCTTAAAATTTCTACGATAGTTGCGTCTGCGCATGCGTAGGACAGACAGACAAAATTTTAGTGTATTGTTTGTATTATTTTATTATTATTATTATTATAAGAGATTTTAAGCACTAATTTCCTGAATACGTTTTCTTAAGAACAATTCTAGACTAAAACAACACTGTTGCTTTTTAGAAGTATTAAAATATGTAACAAAATTTTAGAAAATTTGTGTTTATCTTATTTTTTTGGTGTTTCTTTATGTTTTTGGGTGCGCTGAATTAAAAAATCACATTAGTTTTCTCGTGAAAAGTCGTTTCTTCTGAAAACCATAAGCTATTTTTTGTACCTAGTGGCTTATCAGAGAGCAAAATCACAATGAAGTGAAGGAAAGGAAAATAAATATATTTCATATTTAAAGATATATAATGTACATAATGTATATAATGTGCATATAATGTATATATAATGCACCCAAATATAATATGCACACAAATATGCTCACAAATCTAAACGGATGATGCTTAAAAATGTACATTTGAGCGACATTTTCTCTTGTAGTCCCGTGGATTATCTCATATTAAACACCAGATATAGTCGCCCATCATAGCTTCGTCCCATTTTCCCTGATATCTCCTCTCCATGGTTTGGATAGCTTGGTTAAAACGTTCACCGTGTTCTTCACTTACGTCACCCAAATTTGGTCTGAAAAATTCTAAATGCGAGTCCAGATAGTGTAACTTCAGGGACATTCCACAACCTAACCTTTGAAAGTGTTTGAGTACATTTTCTACTAGCTCTTTGTAGTTGTTGTTCTTCTTGTTACCTAAAAGTCCATGGACTACAAGCCGAAATGACTGCCAAGCATTTTTTTGAAGAGCTTTCACTTTTTCTTCTAACTCTTTAGATCAGAGCCGTTTCCTGGCATAAGCAGACTAAGCGGCGCTTAGGGCCCCGCTGCTACTAGGGGGCCCCTAGACAGGCTCCCAGGTCATAGCTCAGTGGGCAAGAATAGGAATATAGCTGAAGTTATTATTAATATTATTATTATTATTATTATCCTTATTATTATTATTATTATTATTATTATTGTATTAATTAAAGTTTTTGTATGAGACAAATGTAATAAAACGGAGACAAACGAAACGTTTTGGTCGTTATGTGTAAATAACTATTGTGAGATCTTATTTCTATATTATTTAACTTTATTCTTACTATATGCTTATACTTTCATAAATGCTTAATTTTTCTAGTATTGTAAAACATTATTTCACTAATTTACTAATTATTAAGAGATTTTGTAACACTTTAAAACCTAGAATTATTTTCGTTATGTTTTCAAGTTTATTAATTCTTTTCTCATCGTTTTCAGATGTGAATTTTGTTGGTTAAAACCTAAATGGTCTGATTATTTGAATGTATTTGATTAACGTTACAATTATAACAATTATTATTATTATTATTATTATTATCATTATTATCATGATTATTATTATTTATCAGATTAGTTGTGGTTAACTAGATGTGACTTCGTGCATCTTGGAAAATGAAACATTATCCATCAGGAGCTGAAAAACGGAAAAAGAAGAAAATAGAGAAGCTTTACCTTCACACAACCTTCACACGACTTTACCTTCACATAACATGACTGCATTGGAGCTTCTCTCCTTCATTTATCAAAAGCAACTGGAGGAACTATACCCCAATCTCTGGGTTGCACTAAGAATTGCCTGCACTCTACCTGTGACAGTAGCGTCAGCCGAGAGGAGCTTCTCTAAGATGAAGCTAATCAAGAACTACCTCAGATCATCAACGGGGCAGGATCGCCTCAGTGGCCTTGGCATCATAAGCATCAACCAGGACGTTGGCAGGGAGATTTCATATGATGATGTTATTGATGATTTCGCCCAGAAAAATCTAGGAGGCAAAAATTTTGAAGATACAAACTGTTCTGTATAACTGTTAGCTATTACACGATTGTATCCTACAGTTAGTAATTGTTTGGTAGTTGATAATTGGATTATTTTTTTATAAATAATGTATAAGCTAATTTTCAGGAACTTCATGAAGAGTATTTTTTCTGTTTGTCTTCTGAAAGTATATATTTGTTGTTTTGGACATAAATGTTTCATTAAAATTGTTTCATAATTGTTTTTATTAACACAGCCATTTTTTGTATGTGTGTGCTGAGGTGATGTAGTAAGGCGTGAGTTGGTGGATGGAGGGGTGAGGCCTCAAATGGGTATACTGCTTAGGGCCCCCTAATGGCTAGAAACGGCCCTGCTTTAGATGCTAACATGCGTCTGACTTGAGGTCCAACAAATATGCATCCCTTGATTTTAGCTTCAGAAAGTTTGGGAAACATTGAACGTATATGATAAAGAGCATCACTTTCAGCATCCAAAGCTTTGATGAATTGCTTAATAAGACCAAGCTTGATATGCAGCGGGGGTAGCAAAATTTTGTCTTTTGGAACAACGGCTTCGTTAAGAATATTGTGTTTGCCTGGATTAAGCTCATTTCTCACGGGCCATTCCTTTCTGACAAAGTGCTCACCGTCTGCTCTGCTGTCCCAAATGCAGAGGAAACATGAATATTTAATGTAACCGCCCTGTAGTCCAAGCAGGAATCCTAGCATTTTGAACCCTCCACATACATCCCATTTATGTTCACTGTAGTTTATTTTGTCTAGCAACAGCTTTACATTTTCATATTCTTCCTTCAATTGAACCGAATGAGCCACAGGAATAGCTGGAAACATGTTTCCATTATGTAGTAGGACGCCTTTTAAACTTCTAGTTGAACCGTCAATAAACAAACGCCAATCAGCAGGGCTGTATTCAATTCCTATTTCAGCAAAAAGGCCATTCACATCACAGCAGTAGCAAAGAGAGCTCGATGCAAAACAGGAATAAAGAGAAGCGTATCGCAAATGCCTATTCCTGTAGAATGAGATCTTGATACTTGGGTCCAAAAGATCCCACTCTTTAAGGCGGGACGTCATAATTCCTGCACTGGTTTTCGTAAGGTTCATATCCCTGACTAGGTCGTCTATGTCTTTCTGGTTTGGGAAATGAGGTGACGTATTGGAGCTTGCCTCGAAGTCAGCATCTTCATCTTCATCGGAGGATATTAAAGGCGTTTCTTCTATTTCCTCCATTGTGGGTGGGCATGGAACGGGTAAATCTTCATTATGGGGACTGGGGCAATAGAAGATTGGATATTTGGATATAGGACATTTTTTTCGAACCTTTACCACTCTTGTAGAGTGAAATGTCCACCATGCAGAAGTAGCAATCATCGTGGTGATTGGTTTTCTCCTTCCAAATGCGAGGAATAGCAAATGGCATGCCTTTTCTGGTACCTCGCAGCCGTCCTTCTAATGTGAAACGGCAGCTTCCACAGCAAAAGTGAGGATCCCATGATTTATCTTGATCGCCCATGGACATGCCAAAGTAAGCGTGATATGCTGTACAAAACTTCGTTCCTGTGTCAGTTTTGTGCTTTACTTGCTTTGGATTGATGTAATGGTCGCAAACATAACAAAAGGAATCTGCAGAGTGTTTGCAGGGCCTATTGGTAGCCATCACCATATAATTCTAATTCAAATATCTGAAAAATACAAAAAATCATTTTAGAAACAGAAATAAGAAACCAAATGTGTACAAATAGTTAATAATGGGCCTTAATCAATAAAAACATTACTAATAAACACCAGTTTTGGGGACATTTTGAATTTTGTACTTGAAATTACTTTTGCTATCTCAGAAAAATGCTTTAAAAATGGTGAAAAAGTAAGATTTCTAAATTTGACCATATCATAAAAACTAGTTTTCCGAGCAAAACCGATGCCAAATCTGTAATCAGCGTGGCCGAAACATATAGAAAAGATCGTAAAATCAACATAACAAAAATTGTTTCACAGTGTAATGCAACGCTTCGTTCTTTGATTTTAGGCATTATCAAAGAATTAATGAAACGCTTATACAATTATATATTGAGTATATAGTTAAATTATGATAGTTAAATTATATATAAATGTAAAAATTAACAAAAAATAATATTAATATGTTCAGTATTTATATATTAGGCCCTACATAAAAGATTTAGCAAATTACCAATTTTTAAAGTCAGAAATGGTTGCTTCAAATCCGCCAATTCGTTGTACTAAACATTAATTTCTAGTTTTGACTCTTTTAGCCTGGTCCCGTTTTCGGGAAAAGAGACTTGTTAAGGCATTTCGTGTTAATTTTTGGCAACAGGGGTATTCTTATAGATTTTGACCTGCCCAATTAAAAAATGCCCGTTGCCAAGCTGAATTTTGAGTTTTAAACCTGTAATTTTGAGAAACAAAATGGCTGCCGATTTTTCTATATTTTGTTATATCTTGTTACCAAATTGAGCTAAAGTCATGATTAAAGGTCCTACATTTTTATCCCTAGGAATTCATTAAAAATACAATCAAAGCTATAACATTATGTCCTTATAGGCTTCTTTGTGAGGTGTAGGCAATTTTCACAGAAATAAATATAAAAATGTAATTTACTCGCATTTCTAAACTAGTTCTCTGGTAGGCCTTGACCAAAATACTACAGTGTTAATTTATAATTCACACCTATTGAATAATATTTAATTTTTATTTGTTGCAGGTGTCATCGTAGACAAAACGAACTGGAAAAAAATAGAGCCACTTGCCAGCCTAAAGAGATGTACTCCCGATTCTTCTTTGTCCCTGTGCCATGATGATTTAAAGGAAAAGCTGGTAAACAGCGGAGAACAAGGAGGACTTCAACGACTACAAGAATGTGCCGTGAAGAGGCACAAACTGAAAGACATGAAGAATAAAGATGCCATAGATAGCAGGGCCGGATTATCCAATAGGCACAATAGGCACAGTGCCTGGGGTCTAAGAAACTCCCAAGGACCTACGAAAAAGTTTTGGGCCTAAAAATAATCTTAGCTGACTCAAACAGGAGAACAAGAAACTGTTAAATCAAACTTAATAATTAATTTGCTTTAATTGAATTACTTTACAAAACCTTCTTATTATAATACATCTACAAATGTTGAAGTGTATATATACACACACGCAGGTTTATTTGATTAAATTTTTACTTAACAAACAACATACAGGTATAATATGACTTAAATAAATGACCATTAAACATTAACTTTGCGGCTCTTTTTGTTACCAAAATCATAGATCACATCTTCAAATTTAATTTTTCGCAAAAGCTCCTTCTCAATTGAGAGTAGTGCAGGGGTGTACCGAGGATTTGGTCAAGGGGGGAGGGGTCATGTGAGTAACTAAAACAAAGGTGTGTGTATATACACCACAAGAATATGCATATACATATACATTTACTAGAGCCAATATTCATGTATTAACAAAGCCTTATTTACAGCAAGTTTTAAGACTAATTGGGGTAAAAATCTATAGTCGCGGGATGGCGAATTTTTTACTGTTTTTAAATTCAGATAACGTCTTTTTGACTAATAGTGGAAAGTTTGAATATTTAACAAATTTAAATACTGTAAACTAAAAATTTGCATGTATCGATCACCGATACATGCAAATTTTTTAGCGTGCGAGTAACTAAAACAGAGGTGTATATATATATATATATATATATATATATATATATATATATAATGCTATCATACATATAGTATGAAAGCTTGGTTTGACTGGTTTTGGGCTGGTTTTTAAGCATGATTGGCGGGTTTTTATTTTTTACTCCTGGCAACACTGGCTTGGGATGACAGGTTTAGTATTAATATTTTATATTAATGCATATAGACTAAATTCATAATAACTTAAAATGTATTCTTACTATAAATATACAAACTAAAACAAAACCTGCTTATCTCTGTAACTGTATGTACAACTTTAGCACATAGTTATAGAGATAAGCACATCAATAGACAAAGGTACAAGGCCCAAGGGGGGGGCGACCGCCTCTGTCGCCCCCCCCCTTCGGTACGCCCCTGGAGTGGTACGAGTAAAGATAGTCGTTTCTGTCCCATAACAAAGACAAAGTACTATCATAGTCATCCCTGATCAAAATAACTGAATGAACAAAAAGATATTCTTCCCTTTAAGAAATGGTGAAGCGGCCAAATACGCAATTAGAAAGCATCGTTAACCTCGTTTAAGTTCCGTGTGTTGCTCTCTCTCTTCACACGAAGGTCAAACTGGTGGCCCCGCCTCTAGGCCTGGCTTGGTGGAGGAGCGAGTTGCTCTCTTGCGCTCTCCACCGCACATAGCCAGGTACACCCGGCTCATCTGGTACCGTCCTGAGCCAGGCATCTAGCCTTCTTTTGAAGACTTCAACTTTGACCCCTGTAACGTTTCTGATGTCCTTTGGAAGCTGGTTAAAAAGCCTTGGTCCCTGACAACCAAGCTATTTTCCTTCAGTGTTGAAGAGGTCCCTTGTCGGGTCTTTAAATTGGGAACACTACACCTTCTGCATTTACTATTTTCCAGCGTTGTTTCAATGGTAATTGAGTTTAATTTGAGGTTTGGTACCATTTTTCCGATCATTTTCCATATGTAGATTATGGTGTACCTCTCCCTTCTTCTTTCCAGGGAGTACAGATTTAGTTTACGTAGTCTTTTCCAGTAGTTGAGTTCTTTGCAGCCATCAATCTTGGCTGCGAAATGTTTCTGCGTTTCTTCAAGTTTATTAATTTTTTCGTTTTTTATGGGGACGTCAAAATTTGGCAGTATTCAAGTTTTGGTATAATCAGTGTTTTTAGCAGGGGAATCATTACTGTCTTATCCCTTCTTTTGAACGTTCTTAGTACCTGTCCCGCGACTCTTTTTGCTTTGTTTGTCGCTATCTGATTTCGACCGCTTTCGCGCTTCTCTGAATTTCCTGTCTATCTGGAGCATATTATGCTGTTCGTTTAAGTTCTTCATTTTTACCCAATCTCAAGAGCTGAAATTTCTCGGTGTTAAATGTCATGTTGGTGTCTTCTGACCATTTCTATATTTTGTTCGTGTTCCTCTGCAAGGTCTCCACTTCATTTGCATCGCTGATTTTTCTGCTGATCTTTGTATCGTCCGCAAAGGAGGTTACTATACTGTTGCTGTTTACTCCACTGTCTATGTCTGTTAGCATGATAATGAAGAGAAAGTTAAAAAAAACATTAATTTATCAAAAGAATTTACGAAAACAATTTCTCTATTTCAATTAAACAAATTTTTATCTTTTTATAACAAATTTTGCTTATTTTGAAGTCTCACACAATTTATAACGGCAAGCATAATAAACTTAAACAGTCCGAATTTGACCCAGTATAATTAGTCTTTAACGATTATTTTTTTACTTTAAACCTTTAAATTAACTTAAAATTATAAAGCAAACTAAAACTACAAAGCGATACCTATAAATCCATTATTTACATCCAATCAAAAAATAATCATAAAAACTCGAGTAGATTCTGGAAAATTTTGCTACTTCTTTATTGAATCTCTTTCTACTATATATATATATACTATATACCATACGCTCAAAAATTTTAAACCTTACCGTATAAAAATGCATGTCAAAATTTATTTAAACAACTAAAATAATTTAATTTATATAAGTAAGTGTAAAATTTATTTACTAATCATTATTATTATTATTATTATTATCATCACAATTATTACTAATTCAGAAAATGTAAACACAAAAAACTTTAAACACAAAATAGGTAGGCTTTTGACAGGAGTAATAAAAGTCGAAGGAAAGAAAAAGGAAACGAGACATGGGACGACCAATACCAATTTTCTTTTTTTTTTTTAAATTTCGTCTCCCTCTCTCCGACGGAACGAAACGAACTCTAAAAAAAACGGACTGACAAAGGAAAAGAAAAAGGACACAAACAACTCTCGAATTTCAACTTTAATTTTAACTCCACATTATTACGGCTTCGACAAGACGAATCAGAGAAATTTTGAGTCAAAGCGGTTCGGAAATCTAGACTCCAACGAGAAGAGAAAAAAAAAATTTGATCGCGAAAATTATGAAAATGCTCGCTATGAGAAGAAATTTTGAAAATGATGGGCGCTATCTTGAAAAACAGTTACAAGGATTTGCTAAGGAATGAGAATCGAAATTTGCTTGCAAATGTGTTAACACAATGCATCTTACTATTTAAATAATCGAAACAGAATATTTATTAATGCTATAATACGGGTAGCAACAATTTTGAACGAAATATAAGGCGACGTGGGAAAGCCCTTATATTTATATAAAGGAACACGGCTTGCCACCAAAATGTAGTAATTAAGACCTTTTAACATTCCTTATGTAGCTTTTTTATACTAATTTCTCTTTCTTTATTCCATTTCTCTTTATCCTTCATTCTCTTTACATTCGCTTCGCTGTACTTTATAAATACGTGTAGACGTGACCGAGTGGAGGCCATTATAATTCGAACCGGGCATGGGGGACGGGGGGATCAATTATACTCTCAATTAATACTTTACTAACTTTATTTATACCGAAAACACTTAGATAAACGGGGTAATGCGAGGGGGAAATTAACGTTAACATTTTTGCCGGAGAGAGACACGAAATACTATTCTAAATTTACAATTACATCGTCACACACAAATACACCTTACTAAGCCCAAGACCGTCCAATGACTGGGGGCATTTCTACCCAGCCTCTACCTATGTTCAGGCGTTGCCAACTCGTATTTCTATTTTTTAATACAACCCTTTTTAATTTCTTATTTAATAAAACTTAATTGAACATTATTAAATTCTTATACATAAACATTTAATTCTTAATTTGACATTACTACACTCTTATTAACAAAACATTTAATTAAACATTAAATTCTTATAAACAAACATTTAATTCTTAATTAGACATTACTACAAGAGGGACACTAACAAAATGGTCAGAAGACAACAATATGACATTTAACACCGAGAAATTTCAACTCTTGAGATATGGTATAAATGAAGAAATTAGACTGCATATTAGGCCAGATGAGCCGGGTGTACATGACTATGTGCGGTGGAGAGCGCGAGAGAGCAACTCGCTCCTCCACCAAGCGGTCATGTGTGGCGGAGAGCGCAAGAGGGCAACTCGCTCCTCCACCAAGCCGGTTCTAGAGGCGGGACCACCAGCTTGACCTCCGTGTGAAGAGAGAACGACACGCGGAAACGCATCGTGGCACACACATTTTATTCATGCAGTTAACTGTGATTCACTGTCGTCAATTGAGTTAACATGACCTACTAATTGTCACCATCATGTACTTATCCGTGATCGTGGCATGGAGTTAACCGCGACTTGGAGGTGTTTACATTCGCGGGTCCCTCCCGCCATACCGCCACAATGCGCCTCAGTCAGTGTCTCTCAGCATGACCAAAGGCAATATTACGAACGAAATTATCAAAGACGCAAAGAGAAAAATCGGCGAGTGGTACCAAACCTCAAATTAAACCCAATAATCATGCACACTGACATCACCTAGTGACACGCGTTCATTAGTTGCGGGACTATTTACCGAACGTTTTGATCACACCTCCTATATATAAGATCTACTAAGTCCTTTTTCATCCGGTAGTTAAAAGAACACATTCATTTTCATCTGTTCAGTCTCAATTGTTTAAGGTTCAAAATTGAGTGTCAAACGCGGTGCAAGAGATTAATTCCCTCCGACACCAAGCGGTCATGTGTGGCAGAGAGCGACTGTTAATTTTTATAGAAAACAGAGTAAATACATTTTTACATTAAATTGTCTTCGCATCCATGTTATTTTACGTGAGACGAGAAGGAAAGGATGCAGGTATATGGAAGGTACTTCGGAATGCGTCGGTTTGACCTATATAGCAGCGAGGGAATACCCATGATGTCTCACTCTGCTTCTCCTTACATTCTTTCTTTGATTTAAAATCACAATAAACAATATAAATGTTCTATGAGATTAATATTTATTTCTTCACCCTATAAACATCATCATAAACGGAAGACATGTTCTGCCTTAAAGCTGAAACATAACTTCTTATCAATTCATGTTTTCAGCTTCAATAAACATCGATAAGCCCCACACACACTGGGAGTACTCAACAATTGGAATTGAATGAAAAAAAAAATATTATATATATATATACATACATACAGAGAGAGTGAGAGACAAAAACTGAAGACGGCACACACACACACACACACACACACACATTAGTGATTTGAAATCACTGTTAAAAATGATAATTATCAGAAAACTCGCAAGAGCAACTCGCTCCTCCACCAAGCCAATATGATACATCCTGGGATATTGTCAGAGACTTGAACGTATCTCAGGACCGCCACAACAGTCAAGGTTGAGGTCTTACTGGCTTGGTGGAGAGGCGAGTTGCTCTTGCGAGTTTTCTGATAATTATCATTTTTAACAGTGATTTCAAATCAGTGATTTCAATCAGTGATTTCAAATCAGTGATTTCAAATCAGTGAGAGTAAAAAACTGAAGACGGCACACACACACACACACACACACACATTAGTGATTTGAAATCACTGTTAAAAATGATAATTTTTTCAAATCAGTGATTTCAATCAGTGATTTCAAATCAGTAATTTCAAATCAGTGAGAATAAAAAACTGAAGACGGCACACACACACACATTAGTGATTTGAAATCACTGTTAAAAATGATAATTATCAGAAAACTCGCAAGAGCAACTCGCTCCTCCACCAAGCCAACTTTGACTGTTGTGGCGGTCCTGAGATACAGTCATTTAAGTCTCTGACAATATCCCAGGATGTATCATAACGCCCCGGTTAGTGTTACTATTTTGCTGTAGTATTACAGCTTTCAGCCCAATCCGAGCGCATAGTGCCGAACTGAGATACCTATGCCTTTCACACCCCTCACAGTTTCTAAGAATCATAAAATCGGGTATCTTTCTTGTCAATACTTTAAAACTTGCTGCATCAAGTTTTAAAGTATCGCTAATAAAGGTCCATTTTGTGATTCTTAGAAGTTGTGAGGGGTATGGGAAACGCACGGGTAACTCAGGTTGGCACTATGCGCTCGGGTTGGGGCGGAAAGCTGTAATAATACAGCAAAATAGTAACACTAACCGGGGCGTTATGATACATCCTGGAATATTGTCAGAGACTTGAACGTATCTCAGGACCGCCACAACAGTCAAGTTGAGGTCTTCCTGGCTTGGTGGAGGAGCGAGTTGCTCTTGCGAGTTTTCTGATAATTATCATTTTTAACAGTGATTTCAAATCACTAATGTGTGTGGTGTGTACCGTCTTCAGTTTTTGACTATCTCTGTGTATATATATATATATATATATATATATATATATATATATATATATATTTCATTCAATTCCAATTGTTGAGTACTCCCAATCTGTGGGGGGTGGGTGGGACGGGCTTATCGATGTTTATTGAAGCTGAAAACATGAATTGATAAGAAGTTATGTTTAAGCTTCAAAGCAGATCATGTCTTCCGTTTATGATGATGTTTATAGGGTGAAAAAGTAAATTAATCTCATAGAACATTTATATTGTTTATTGTAATTTTAAATCAAAGAACGAATGTAAGGAGAAGCCGAGTGAAACATCGTGGGCAATCCTTCGCTGCTATATAGGTCAAACCGACGCATTCCGATGTACCTTCCATATACCTGCATCCTTTCCTTCTCGTCTCACGTAAAATAACGTGGATGCGAAGACAATTTAATGTAAAAATGTATTTACTCTGTTTTCTATAAAAATTAACAGTCGCTCTCTGCCACACATGACCGCTTGGTGTCGGAGGGAATTGCTCTCTTGCACCGCGTTTGACACTCAATTTTGAACCTTAAACAATTGAGGCTGAAAAGGTGAAAATGAATGTGTTCTTTTAACTACCGGATGAAAAAGGACTTAGTAGATCTTATGTATACGAGGTGTGATCAAAAAGTTCGGTAAATAGTCCCGCAACTAATGAACGCGTGTCACTAGGTGATGTCAGTGTGCAGGATTATTGGGTTTAATTTGAGGTTTGGTACCACTCGCCGATTTTTCTCTTTGCGTCTTTGATAATTTCGTTCGTAATATTGCCTTTGCTCGCGCTGAGAGGCACTGACTGAGGCACATTGTGGCGGTATGGCGGGAGGGACCCGCGAATGTAAACACCTCCAAGTCGCGGTTAACTCCATGCCACGATCACGGATAAGTACATGATGGTGACAATTAGTAGGTCATGTTAACTCAATTGACGACAGTGAATCACAGTTAACTGCATGAATAAAATGTGTGTGTGCCACGATGCGTTTCCGCGTGTCGTTCTCTCTTCACACGAAGGTCGAGCTGGTGGTCCCTTCCTCTAGGATTGGCTTGGTGAAGGAGTGAGCCGTTCTCTTGCGCTCTCCACCGTACATAGCCATGTACACCCAGCTTATCTGGCTTAATTTGCAGTTTGTTTAATTTCTTCATTTCTACCATATCTAAAGAGTTGAAATTTCTCGGTGATAAATGCCCTATTGTTGTCTTCTGACCATTTGTTAGTGTCCCTCTGTTCGGCCTCACTTCACACGGAGGTCAAGCTGGTGGTCCCGCCTCTAGTCCCGGCTTGGTGTGGTGGAGGAGCGAGTTGCTCTCTTGCGCTCTCCGCCACACATGACCGCTTGGTGGAGGAGCGAGTTGCTCTCTCGCGCTCTCCACCGCACATAGTCATGTACACCCGGCTCATCTGGCCTAATATGCAGTCTAATTTCTTCATTTATACCATATCTCAAGAGTTGAAATTTCTCGGTGTTAAATGTCATATTGTTGTCTTCTGGCCATTTTGTTAGTGTCCCTCTTGTAGTAATGTCTAATTACTACCAAGCCATTTAATAATGTTTAATTAAATGTTTTGTTAATAAGAGTGTAGTAATGTCAAATTAAGAATTAAATGTTTATGTATAAGAATTTAATAATGTTCAATTAAGTTTTATTAAAAAAGAAATTAAAAAGGGTTGTATTAAAAAATCGAAATACGAGTTGGCAACGCCTAAATATAGGCTAGAGGCTGGGTAGAAATACTCCCAGTCATTGGACGGTCTTGGGCTTAGTAAGGTGTATTTGTGTGTGACGATGTGATTGTAAATTTAGAATAGTATTTCGTGTCTCCGGCAAAAATGTTAACGTTAATTTCCCCCTCGCATTACCCCGTTTATCTAAGTGTTTTCGGTATAAATAAAGTTAGTAAAGTATTAATTGAGTGTATAATTAATCCCCCGTCCCCCATGCCCGGTTCGAATTATAATGGCCTCCACTCGGTCACGTCTACACGTATTTATACAGTACAGCGAAGCGAGTGTAAAGAGAATGATGAAGGATAAAGAGAAATGGAATAAAGAAAGAGAAATTAGTATAAAAAAGTAACATAAGAAAGGTTAAAAGGTTTTAATTACTACATTTTGGTGGCAAGCGGTGTTCCTTTATATAAATATAAGGGCTTTCCCACGTCGCCTTATATTTCGGTCAAAATTGTTGCTACCCGTATTATAGCATTAATAAATATTCTGTTTCGATTATTTAAATAGTAAAGATGTATTGTGTTAACCGATTTGCAAGCAAATTTCGATTCTCATTCCTTAGCAAATCATTGTACCTGTTTCTCAGGATGGCGCCCATCATTTTCAAAATTTCTTCTCGTAGCGAGCATTTTCATAATTTTCGGGGTCAAAAAAATTTTTTTTTTTTCCTCTCGTTGAGTCTAGATTTCCAAACCGCTTTGACTCAAAATTTCTCTGATTCGTCTTGTCGATGCCGTAATAATGTGGAGTCAAAATTAGAGTTGAAATTGGAGAGTTGTTTGTTTCCTTTTTCTTCGCGATGATTCCTTCCTCAGTCCGTTTTCTTTAGATTTCGTTTCGTTCCGTTGGAGAGAGGGACACGAAATTAAAGAAAAAAAGAAAATTGGTATTGGTCGTCCGATGTCTCGTTTCCTTTTTCTTTCCTTCGACTTTTATTACTCCTGTCAAAAGCCTACCTATTTTGTGTTTAAAGTTTTTGTGTTTACGTTTTCTGAATTAGTAATAATTGTGATGATGATGATAATATAATAATAATAATAATAATAATAATGATTAGTAAATAAATTTTACACTTACTTATATAAATTAAATTATTTTAGTTTAAATAAATTGTGACACATTTTTATACGGCAAGGTTCAAAATGTTTGAGCGTATGGTGACGCATTTTTAGGTAATAAAAAAATTATATATATATATATATATATATATATATATAGTAGAGCATTCAAAGAGATTCAATAAAGAAGTAGCAAAATTTTCCAGAATCTAGTCGAGTTTTTAAGATTATTTTTTGACTGGATGTAAATAATGGATTTATAGGCATCGCTTTGTAATTTTAGTTCGCTTTATAATTTTAAGTTAATTTAAAGGTTTAAAGTCGAAAAATAATCGTTAAAGACACTAATTTATACTGGGTCAAATTCGGACTGTTTAAGTTTATTATGCTTGCCGTTATAAATTGTGTGAGACTTCAAAATAAGCAAGATTTGTTATAAAAAGATAAAAATTTGTTTAATTGAAATAGAGAAATTGTTTTCGTAAATTCTTTTGATAAATTAATTTGTTTTGTTTACTTTTTATATATATATTCAGCAATTTTTATATTTTTATAGGTGGGCTGATTGCTGCTGTTTATTTTTTTCTTTCTTTCATTTTCAGGACAATTCCGAGTGATATTTTGTATGGTTAGGCTGTTTAAATTTTTTTTATTCTGAAATTAGATTTTATTGTGTTAAGGAGTGTTTTAACACTATTTTAGACGTGGTTCGGATTCAACGTTAAACTGTAGGTCTAAGGTGGAGTGACACGCTTGACCTTCGCCGGGATGAACAATCAGCGGGGATGCTAAACAAAGGTTGCCGATAAAGTAGAACTTTTTTAATGCATGAAGGATGGGCTAGGGGTAATGATGTAAGTTTTAGGAGATGTTGCATGGTTTTTATATGAAGTTTAACACTGATAAAATTCAACTGTTACAGTACGGAAAAGGGGAGGATCTAAAATTCTTTGGAATACAAAAGAAGATCCCCGATGATCCGGGTGTACCTGTGAGATGGAAAGTAAAAGAAGTCAACTCACTACTTCACCAGGCCAACTAGATCTATTGTAGTAGTATTCCCCGTTAAGCTGTAGGTCTAGGACGGGGTGTAAAGCTTGACCTTCGACGGAATGAACAATTTGGATAGGTCCGGGTTTGTATATTATTGTTTTTTTATTATATATATATATATATATACATACTCCTCGTTCGTAATTCTTATGCTATTATTATTTTTGATTGCATATATTCCTTCGCTTGTATAGGAATGTATATTTATTTTCAATATATTTCGTGAAATTGGATCCAATAATTTGTCTAAATAAACAGTGATGTGATGGTGTTTTATTTAATTCTTTTGGATGTGTATATACAATCGTTATTATTATTATTATTATTATTATTTCATTATACCAAATGGCTGGTTGGGCCTTCTAAGTCAACTGGCGGGTTATGCCAACTGGCAGTTTAAGCCAACTGAAGGGGACAAACGCACACAAATGCACGTACACCTCTGACTAGGATTATGCCAATCCAATAATTCGTCTAAATAAACAGTGACGTGGTGGTGTTTTATTTAATTCTTTTGGTTTTATAGATAAACGTTATTATTACTATTTATTTATACCAAATGGCTGGTTAGGCCTTCTCAGTCAACTGGCGGGTTAAGCCAGCTGACGGATTATGCCAATCCAATAATTCGTCTAATAAACAGAGTGATGTGATGTTTTATTTAATTCTTTTGGTTGTATATATAAACGTTATTATTATTTAATTATACCAAATGGCCGGTTAGGCCTTCTAAGTCAACTGGCGGGTTAAGCCAACTGGCGGATTAAGCCCGCTGACGGATTATGCCAACTGGCGGAAAGCCTGAATATATGCTTTAATTAAATAAATAGCGCAATCTGGCAACTCAGCCAGATAAGCCAACTGGCTGATTAAGCCAGCTGGCTGATTAGGAACATATTAAGACAAAGGCCGCTCGGCTGAAGTCTTAATATGCGCTTGGCTCCTGCCAGGCGAGCACCTCTCTTCCTCTCTCTCCTTCTCCTCTCTCTTTCTCTTGGGGGATAACTCCGCCTCTAAGTTGCATAACCCCTTGTTGCTCTTGCAACATTCCCCCCTCCCTCTTTGTTGCATAACATCTGGCAACATTCCCTTCCACCTTTGTTGCATAACATCTTGCAACAAGGGGGGTTGGCACTGGCATTGTGGGGTGCCTTGCAACAAAGGGGGAGGGGTTGGGACTCTTGCAACATTGTTCAACATTTGCAATTGTATTGCACTCTCTCCTTTTGCGCCCAAACTACTAATTCCATAAGGGAACAATTGTTTTCTCATTTTTCAAAGCCCAATTTACAATATCAACTTTCTTCCACAATTCATCTTCATCCTTAAGGTCTTTAGGGTTTCCAGTTACTGGTTCAATTGCTTTCTTCGCGTATCGTGTTCGGGTCTCGCCTTTCAGTTTTTTCTCAGTGTGGCTTTCAAAATATCTCAAGATGTTTTAACTCTTAACAAGATTTTTGTAACTCTTCCTACAAGGCTTTCCAGTATTAAATGGCAAAAATACACTTCACCCTGTTAATTTCTTTATTCCTATTATTAATTGTAATATATATATATATATATATATATATGCATATATAACTGCAATGACCGCGCAGTATATAAATGAATAGAAACGACATAAGTGTTAAGGAACGTTTCTGCACACGAGGAGGAGAGATAACGAATAATGAAAAATGAGGCGAACCGCCCGGGAATCGAACCCAGGGCCTTCCAATTGCCGGTTGGATGCTCTACCATTATGCTACGGACCTCACTCAATCACAAATCGAAATTCCCCCACATAGGGCAGAAACCAATGCCCTGAGAGGGCACCCTCGCAAATCGTGAATATGCGCATATAACTGCAATGACCGCGCAGTATATAAATGAATAGAAGACATAAGTGTTAAGGAACGTTTCTGCACACGAGGAGGAGAGATAACGAATAATGAAAAATGAGGCGAACCGCCCGGGAATCGAACCCAGGGCCTTCCAATTGCCGGTTGGATGCTCTACCATTATGCTACGGACCTCACTCAATCACAAATCGAAATTCCCCCACATAGGGCAGAAACCAATGCCCTGAGAGGGCACCCTCGCAAATCGTGAATATGCGCATATAACTGCAATGACCGCGCAGTATATAAATGAATAGAAACGACATAAGTGTTAAGGAACGTTTTCTGCACACGAGGAGGAGAGATAACGAATAATGAAAAATGAGGCGAACCGCCCGGGAATCGAACCCAGGGCCTTCCAATTGCCGGTTGGATGCTCTACCATTATGCTACGGACCTCACTCAATCACAAATCGAAATTCCCCCACATAGGGCAGAAACCAATGCCCTGAGAGGGCATTGCAGTTATATGCGCATATTCACGATTTGCGAGGGTGCCCTCTCAGGGCATTGGTTTCTGCCCTATGTGGGGGAATTTCGATTTGTGATTGAGTGAGGTCCGTAGCATAATGGTAGAGCATCCAACCGGCAATTGGAAGGCCCTGGGTTCGATTCCCGGGCGGTTCGCCTCATTTTTCATTATTCGTTATCTCTCCTCCTCGTGTGCAGAAACGTTCCTTAACACTTATGTCGTTTCTATTCATTTATATACTGCGCGGTCATTGCAGTTATATGCGCATATTCACGATTTGCGAGGGTGCCCTCTCAGGGCATTGGTTTCTGCCCTATGTGGGGGAATTTCGATTTGTGATTGAGTGAGGTCCGTAGCATAATGGTAGAGCATCCAACCGGCAATTGGAAGGCCCTGGGTTCGATTCCCGGGCGGTTCGCCTCATTTTTCATTATTCGTTATCTCTCCTCCTCGTGTGCAGAAACGTTCCTTAACACTTATGTCGTTTCTATTCATATATATATATATATATATATACACAGAGTTTGCATGTCATGTATGTATTTATGTACACGAATGAGCATAAACTAGTTAGTGCATTTTGTCCATAGAAATACATAAAAATATGAGCATATTAAATGAAATTCATTTACAGAAAATGGCTAAAAAAATATTTGACAAAAGAATTCACCAAACTGAACTGATTGCTCATTTTTCAATTTATGCACGAAACAATTCAACATTCAATTTGCTCAGTTATGGTTTCGCTGTAGATTTAAGTTAATTTACAATGTGTATTTACGCATCCCTTATCCCTCAACAAACAAAGAATGTGTGTGTGTGTGTGTGTGTGTACCCTGTAACAGAACAAAGTTTGTAAGATCCCAATTTATCTGACAGACATTGTATGTGTATGCAAATAAGGTAAAAGCCCTATTTAAACATCGCCATACGCCTAACATGTAAAGTTGGTAACGAATATCTGGTTATGGGGCTAATTCTTAACGTAAATATTGATTCTAATGATGCCATTAAAGGTAAAATTATGAAGCCACTAACAGAAAATCTGACATGTAAATAAGGCTCTAAAAGCATTCCAGAAGGCTTGTTGTTAGCCATTCTGAACGTTGATGAGGCGTTTAAGAAAAGAATGGCGTTTAGATCATCCCCCTTACTTAATTCTTCCGCCCAGAGTTCCAAAGAGACGAAAATCACACCGTCGTAAGGGTGTAATAAAAACCTTAATACAATTTACCTCGACTTCTCTTACGAAAAATTGGGTGTTTTAAGCCCAAAATGGAAATAAGGATGAAGGTTTACACCATTTCAGTTCTTCTTTTTCATGATTGTTTTTTGTTTAAGTAGTTTTAATTTATTGAAAATGAAAATGAAAATGAAAAGGTTTATTGGCAGACTATAGTCCATATGACAAATATTATTAATACAGTGACAGTTCATACACTAAGGATAAAAATATATACAATTGATTAGAATAATACTGCACTGTCGAAGTTAAGTGGAGCTACAGACAGACGTTTTCGTACCAAGAAGTCCATAGCTTAGAGGATAAATGGCAGGACTCATGGATACCTTGGATGATCGGGTTGGTTGATTTTTTAATTCTTTGCATTAGACTGTGTTGAGCACGTCTTGTTACCTCCGAAAAGCTCGGAACATTGCGGGTAGCAAACATTTGCGAAGCTGAGCATCTCGGGGGTAATTATGTAAGAGTCTAAAAGACCTGTTGTACAGCAAATTTAGGGTTCTGCCAGAACCTTTTTTATAATTCACCAGAGTTGCTGACCGTATATATTACTGCAGAAAGTACGAAAGAGTGTGTCTTTAGCTTCACTTGTACAGAAACGAAAGTTCCTTATGGTCATATTCGCTTTAGCACACAGGCTTCGAGATTGTTTTCTTATATCCGAGTCATCACTCAAGGAGCTGGTAATAGTTTGACCCAAATACTTAAACTCTTGTACTTCCTCAATTACTTCACCATTCATTTTAAATCTTATATCAGCTGGCTGATTACAGCTTTTAGGATGAAATTGCATAACCTTAGTTTTTGTAACATTAAAAAGAATATCATGTTTCTGCGAATACACTTCGCAGACATTTAGTAACCGATCCAGACCTTTAACAGAGGGACTTATTAACACCATATCATCGGCATAAACTAAGTTATTTATCCTTGTGTTATCTATACAACATCCTACTGTTGCCTCATTAAGTGAAGCAATTAATCCGTCAATATACACATTAAACAGCATAGGGGAGAGCAAGGAGACTTGTCTCACCCCGCAAGAGGAGCCAAAACACTCGGATAGTACATTGCCCCACCTAACAGTGAAAGATTGGTGGGAATACCAAAATTTCAATAAATTTAATATGTATATGGGAACCTTCCTGTCTTCTAGTTTTTCAAATAAAATATTGTGGTTCATCCTATCATATGCCTTACTTATATCAAGGAAACAGCTATAAATGGTTGAATTACTCTCAATGTATTTAGATATTGTTTCTTTAAGTACATAGATACACAGGTCAGTTGAGTGGGACCTTTTAAAGCCAAACTGATTCGGAGATATCCATAGGAAATCATTTAATCGGAGTAACAAGAGTTTTTCTAGTAGTTTCGAGAAGCAGGAAGCGACAGCAATAGGCCTGTAATTATTGCTGGACAGAATGTCTCCATACTTATTTTTGACCAGGGGCAAGATATATACCCTCATGAACTCTGCAGGGATATAGCTATGAGCAAGCATGGCTGATAGGAGCAATGATATATGCAGACATACTACGTCATTTGCATATTTTAAGTGCTCATTCGATAAGTCATCTACCCTGACGCAGAACCAGTCTTTAACTCTTTAATTAACCTCTTTACTTCAGAAAATGATATCAAAATATTTTCCCTTGTCCCTCCCACAATCGTTTCGCTGCAATCTATCTTAAGATTATCCCTACTCACACTATTAAGAATGTTAGAGTAGTGGTTTTTCCACAGCTTTGCAATTTCATCCTCCCCCGACACCCCATCGATAGTCGGAGGGAGGACATTTTTGACACCCGTTTGATTCTTAACAAATTTCCAAAATTTGTTATTATCGTTATTTATGCGAGCTTCACAGGCTTTTGATGCTCGAATAGACTCTTCTTCCTGTTTGCATCGCCTTATGGCCGCCTTATACTGACCCCGACTTCTACACATATTTATGTATACTGGTCCTAATCTGGGTCTACCATGAAAGCACCACAAATCGTAGGCGTCTTTCGATTCCCTCTTCAGGGAGGCAATAAAATCATTCAATCCAGGAATAACCTTAGTATGATAGTTGTAAGATTTAATCAAGGGGCTTCCTGCTTCTCTTAACAGGGATATTATCTTACTATAATACCTATCTATGAGTTTACAGTGAGAATCATTTGAGCAAGTATTATTACAGGCAAGGTGCAAATTTCTAAATTATTAAAGAGGTGACATGTTCTGTCTTTGTATTCTATTCTCTGCTGCATATTAACATTGGACCAATCGACGCGATTATTCTTACCTATTGAGTTCTTGTTAAGTCATGTTGCGCATAAATTGGTAACGTTAATTAATATTTCTAATGGTCTATGATCAGAAAGAAGGAAATCATGCAAAATATGAACTCTAACAATTCGATCCTTTAGATTATTACTAGTGAGACAATGATCAATCCACCTGGTGGTACCACTCATATCGCTAACGTATGTAAAATTACCACTGGCTACCCTTAATACATCTACATCACTTATACTTAAATTGGCCGACTCGCACATGTTACCCAATTCTCCAAAGAATTCCGAGTTCACATGTGCGTTAAAGTCCCCCATTATTATACAGTGAGAATATTTGGGGTTATCTGATAATGACTTAATTTTGTACAGCAAATCAATGTATTCATCTAGATTACTGCAGTTGTTATATGGTAAATAGCAGTTTACAATTAATATGCAATCATTGTTCACTTGTAATTCACTGCCTAACAACCTTACGTTATCGCTTGTTAAAAATCTTATATGTTTTGACAAATTTTTCCTTAATAAGAAAGCAACACCACCAAAAGGCCTACCGTACATTAATTCATCTGACAAGTCTACTGCTGATGACGCATGGTACATAAAGTCATCATGGATGGTAGAGAGGAATTTTAGCTCTTGCTTAGGTAGCCAGTGCTCCTGCAGGAGTATCAAATCTGCACTGTCGCAGATTTTATGAACATCTACAGTTGAATTCCTCACTGACCTTACATTATTATTATTATTATTATTATTATTATTATTTGGGTACATTCAATTTCTGTTTTAATTTTATATTCATAAATATCTTATTTATTAACCCCTTAACTTCAACAATGTTTAACTTTAACATTGTTAACTTTAGTGATTTTGTTCCGGCTAGTGCCAGACGATTTTATTCAGTCTCGGAAAAGACCGCTGTTCAGTAAAGGGTTAAAATTGTGTGAAAGGTGTTGTACATTCTCTTCTTTCTTTTTTTACATAATTCCAAGCGACGAAATATTTAGTCCGAAGAAAGAAAAAGTGCGAAAGAAACATTAAAATAAGTCTATTCATCGCTCCTTTTTCGACTCAAAATTAAAGCCTGAAAAAGCGACGCAGTTCCGAGTCCATTCTTCAGTCTTGAGCTCCCGACCGACGCGTCGTTTCGGAGGTGCTTTCAAAGAGAATATTGGATTCTCTTCCGTTTCAGGGGTCGTTCGAAACACCGTCGGAGGTCGAAATTTGAGAGGTTCCGGTTTTTTTCTTATTCGTTTTTTTTTAATAAAATAATTATGTGGAAATTCGTATTTGTGACGTTCATTTTTTGTTACAAAAGACCATTTAATCAAAGAAGTGTTTCTTGTCCGTAGAACTTCACTTTTTCATGAATTTTAAGCTTCTGAATACACACACTACTTAAAAATTTAAAAAGTTACCTGCAATTAATTATATATATAATCAGTGGCGTGCAGTGGGTACGTCTACAGGGTAAGCGGTATTGCGTGCGAGCACACGCACTATATGTACATATTATATAATTATAGTAGCTAATGATAAACTTCATAACTGGCTAGTGGGTATGTACTGTAGACTATTCTGAAAAATACGGTACTGTCTTTAATATCTTTAATAAGATTTCTACTACGGTATGCGGCGCGTACCTAGCTTACCCTAATGCACGCCACTGATATATATATATATATATATATATATCTGTCAGATGGTCATAAAGTGCGTTCCCAACGAGTTCGTTCGTAACGAATATGTATCTCTTCGTATAGCTGTAATTAAATTCCTAAAATTTTACATCTATGTATGCTTATCACATAGTTCATGCGATCATCGCATAAGTGTGCATAAGTTTTATGCAATATATATGTAACATATCGCATACATTCTCTTTCCCTCCCACCTATGCTTCGCCTTTTGAACTCTTACCATACCAAAGCTGATATCGCAGTTCTGGGAGCACATTCTAAAATGGAGACGCAGAGTTTCTCTACGGCTATTATAGATAGGATATCATAGATTGCACTATTATATAATTATTCTCTCTTCAAATGGTTCTCTCATAGTATTAACTCCCACTTTATTCAAGTAATTTTTTTAATTTTTATTTACGTTATAGAAAATGTTCTCTCCCATTATAGGACCCACCCCTTATTTGAATTACATTTATTTTTTTTAAATTTATTCCGTACCAGAAATCCTAGAATGATTATAGGTGCCGACAAATTGGCATCATTCAGTATCCTCTTAGGATATCTACAGGTCACAACCTTACCCCGTCCTCTTTATTGGTTATTTTCCATGCAAGTTTCTTCGACTTAAAAGTTAAGATTTCCATAATACTCTACCCTAGTAGTATAGCCGCAAAAGAGGAGAGTGCAAGAATGTTGCAGGTTATTATGTAATGTTGCAAAGGGGGGTGGGGGTTGTTGCAAAGGGGGTGGGGGTTGTTGCAAGTGGGTTGTTGCAACGGGGGTGGGGTTGTTGCAAAGGGGGTTGTGCAAAGGGGGGTTGTTGCAAAGGGGGGTGGGGGAACTTGGAGGCGGCGTTATCCCCCAAGAGAAAGGAGGAGGAGGAGAGAAAGGAGGAGAGGTGTTCACCTGGCAGGAGCCAAGTGCACATTAAGACTTCAGCCGAGTTGGCGTTGTTTTATAGGCTCCTAATCAGCCAGTTGGCGTAAATGGCTTGAGTTGCCAGATACCGCGATACCATTGTATACATTATTATAGACTCCTAATCAGCCAGTTGGCTGTAAATGGTTGTCAGATACCTCTTTTTAGCAGTATTATTGTATACATTATTATTATATACGTCTAATCAGCCAAGGGGGGAGAGGTACACATGCAGGAGGTATACATGCAGGAGGTACACACACACATACGCACACATGCAGGAGGTACACATGCAGTAGTTACACATGCAGGAGAGAGAGAGCTGAAGGAGGGAGAGAGACGCCTGTAGGAGAGAGAGAGAGCTGAAGGAGGGAGAGAGACGCCTGTAGGAGAGAGAGAGAGCTGAAGGAGGGAGAGAGACGCCTGTAGGAGAGAGAGAGAGAGAGAGACGCCTGAAGGAGAGAGAGAGAGAGTAGTTGCCTTTAAGGCATATTTTTTCGTTTTCCTAACCTAAGAGGCCACTAAGGGGTTTACCAAAGGGCCAAAAAAAGAAGGACCAGAGGTCCTTGCTCGGCTGGAGCCGAGCTGGGAGTGAGTCTTCACCAGCTTCTCGATCTTTTATAAGCCTCTATTCTGGCTGAGTTGCCAGATCACGCCTTGTATTGGGGTGCTGAGTTGCCAGATCGCACCATGTATTCTAATAAGCATTGTGTACCACAATATGGTAGATGAATTAAATAATTACACACTTAATTGAAATATAGACGTATATAGTGTTTTACAATAGATGTATATAGTGGATTATATGCAAAATATAACATTAACTTGAGCTTCCTTGAAGTTGAACTTATCGAAACAAATAACGTAGTTATCCATAATTCAACCAACCATAGAAAACAGAATTATAGAAATATATATATATATATATAATATATATTAAGCATTGTGTACCACAATATGGTAGATGAATTAAATAATTACACACTTAATTGAAATATAGATGTATATAGTGTTTTACAATAGATGTATATAGTGGATTATATGCAAAATATAACATTAACTTGAGCTTCCTTGAAGTTGAACTTATCGAAACAAATAACGTAGTTATCCATAATTCAACCAACCATAGAAAACAGAATTATAGAAATAATATATATATATACATATAATATATATATAAGCATTGTGTACCACAATATGGTAGATGAATTAAATAATTACACACTTAATTGAAATATAGATGTACTGTATATAGTGTTTTACAATAGATGTATATAGTGGATTATATGCAAAAATAACTAACTTGAGCTTCCTTGAAGTTGAACTTATCGAAACAAAACGTAGTTATCCATAATTCAACCAACCATAGAAAACAGAATTATAGAAATATATATATATATAATATATATATATATATTAAGCATTGTGTACCACAATATGGTAGATGAATTAAATAATTACACACTTAATTGAAATATAGATGTACAGGGTGGGCGGAAAGTAGCTCCCTATTTTGGATTGGTAAAAAAATACGTATATTATCCATTTATTTCAGAAGAATAATATGAAAAGGTAGGCATACATGGTAGGTTTTCTCTAAAATTCAATGTGGGCTCCAACTCTTTCCACCAGCTTCTGGAGCCGCCCAGGAATGGCGTCCACTGACTTTAGCAGGAACTACAGCGGGATGGAGGACATGACTTCCCGAATTCGGTCCTCCAGTTCTTCCAATGTCCTCGGTTTGGTGCGGTAGACTTCTTCCTTTACCCACCCCCAAAGAAGAAGTCGCACGGTTACCGCTGGAAAAACGGCAGAATCGGTTCAGTATAACGGTGTGGTGTGGTATGACCTCAGATCAGGTTGTGGGCCCGTTCCTTCTGCGCAACACCATGAATGCTGAGCGGTACCTTGCTATGTTGCGAAACGAGGTCTGGCCGGTTGTCAGCACATGGAGAACATCGACGATCTGATATTTATGCAAGATGGCGCCCCTCCGCACTTCGCTCTTGTTGTCCGTGAGTGGCTGGATGCCCACTTCCCTGGGCGTTGGATGGGTCGTCGTGGTCCACATCAATGGCCAGCCAGGAGCCCCGACTTGACACCGCCGTGCGACTTCTTTCTTTGGGGGTGGGTAAAGGAAGAAGTCTACCGCACCAAACCGAGGACATTGGAAGAACTGGAGGACCGAATTCGGGAAGTCATGTCCTCCATCCCGCCGGAGTTCCTGCTAAAGTCAGTGGACGCCATTCCTGGGCGGCTCCAGAAGCTGGTGGAAAGAGTTGGAGCCCACATTGAATTTTAGAGAAAACCTACCATGTATGCCTACCTTTTCATATTATTTCTTCTGAAATAAATGGATAATATACGTATTTTTTTACCAATCCACAATAGGGAGCTACTTTCCGCCCACCCTGTACATATATAGTGTTTTACAATAGATGTATATAGTGGATTATATGCAAAATATAACATTAATTGAGCTTCCTTGAAGTTGAACTTATCGAAACAAATAACGTAGTTATCCATAATTCAACCAACCATAGAAAACAGAATTATAGAAATATATATATTATATATATATAATATATATATATATATATATATATATATATATATATATTAAGCATTGTGTACCACAATATGGTAGATGAATTAAATAATTACACACTTAATTGAAATATAGATGTATATAGTGTTTTACAATAGATGTATATAGTGGATTATATGCAAAATATAGCATTAACTTGAGCTTCCTTGAAGTTGAACTTATCGAAACAAATAACGTAGTTATCCATAATTCAACCAACCATAGAAAACAGAATTATAGAAATATATATATATATATATATATATATATTATGAAAATCATACCAAACGTATATTATTTAATCAGTTGGAAGAATCAAACATATAAAATAACAATATGTTTATATAGATATTCAAATGGAAGATTCAAAGACGGAACAAATAACGTAGTTATCCAACCAACCATAGAAAACAGAATTATAGAACGATGCAATTCGAACACATGAGCTTCATCCTGCGAAGAAAATTGAAAAACGAAATTTAAAGAAACGAGAAAGTTGGAATACCCAAAACATAATCCGATAGAGGAAAGGATTTCGAGAATCTGCACAACTCGGTCGACCATATTTTACCTTTCTACGAGTCAATCAAACAAAACCACCTCACTCCTTGTTTTCAGCATTCATTCATTTCGTGTTTTATTGTGAATTTCATCCCATATATATATATATATAATATATATTATATATATATATATATACACCCTTTGGATAACCTTTGGTTAGCTTCCGCCCGAATTGTTCATTCTGACGAAGGTCAAGCTTTCCACTCCACCTTAGACCTACAGTTTAACGTGGAACCATCAACAGGCCCAGCGTCTTATACCACTAGGACACGTAGAGTACCCATTTATCTGCCAACCACTTCTTTTATTATGTGTAATGACCACCTTTAGACCTACAGTTTAACGTGGAACATCAACAGCCCCAGCGTCCTTAAACACTAGGACAAGTAGGGCACCCTTTATCTGCCAACCATTTCTTTATTATGTGTAATGACCACCTTAGACTACAGTTTAACGTGGAACCATCAACAGCCCAGCGTCTTAACCACAGGGACACGTAGGGCACCCATTTATCTGCCAACCACTTTCTTTTATTATGATGGAATGACCACCTTAGACCTACAGTTTAACTCCGAAACCATCAACAGCCCGCGTCTTAACCATAGGACACGTGGGTGCCCATTTATCTGCCAACACTTTATTTTATTGTGTAATGACCACCTTAGCCTACAGTTTAACGTTGAAACCGAATGTTATTTTTAAAATATAATTATGATATATTTCTTTATACCTCGATTAAATTAGTGACTAATGATGCAAGAAATTGAGTAAATGGAAATATTATTTTCTCGAAAACTATGGGTGATAGAAAACTTCTGAAACCATATTTGGAATCAATATCAAAAGTTCTATACGAATCACCAAATAATTTTCAAAGGAGAATAAGAGCATTAATTCTATTAGTGAAAATATAAAGATGCAATTACTCGTCCGTACCCGTTATAGCGGAATGGTACACGTCATAGCTCCACCCAGCTACATCGGCAGCCAATCACGACGAACATCTGGTCTTTTGGGCGGAGCTTGGCGAATGTGCATATAAAAGGGGATATTTTCAGTTGGGAGTAACAGTAGCTATTTTCGCATCAGTGAATAATCATTCCTCAACCATGGACCTGTACGTCTCCCCAGATTTGTATGAAGAAAGTGATACTGCAGCATTAACCGCAATTAGTCTTTTCAATGCGATTGATTGTGGCGAATTATTTTCGACGCAAACCGTAGAAGATATTTGCAGTGACGCTCCTTACAATCCGACGCAAGGGACTACCATAGAAATGTAAGTGTCCATAATTCGATTTTATATATATACGGAGAGTTGTAGTATTTCGTCAAATAGATACTAGTCAAAAATGTCAATCAATGTTATTTCCCCATCATGCTAAAATCGAAATTGGTAATCGAATCAAAGATATCTTCACATAATGGGGATCTGTCTGTATACTCTGTATATGTTTTAAAAGCATTATTCCTTTAAGGTCCGATGAGGATTTGACACGTGTTATACAATCTTTTGAAGAACCTCGGAATATGGATGATATACTGATCAGTCAGCAGTGTCACACATCCTCCACCATGGACCTGTACGTCTCCCCAGACTTGTATGAAGAACGTGATACTGCAGCATTAACCACAATTAGTCTTTTCAATGCGATTGATTGTGGCGAATTATTATTTTCAACGCAAACCGTAGAAGATATTTGCAGTGACGCTCCTTACAACCCGACGCAAGGGACTACCATAGAAATGTAAGTGTCTATAATTAGAATTTTATATATATATGGAGAGTTGTAGTATCTCGTCAAATAGATACTCGCCAAAAATGTCAATCAGTGTTATTTCCCCATTATGCTAAAATCGAAATTTTTATGGCGTTCACTCCTCGAACCAAAGATATCTTCACATAATGGGGATCTGTCTGTCTGTATACTCTGTATATGTTTTAAAAGCATTATTCCTTTAAGGTCCGATGAGGATTTGACACGAGTTATACAATCTTTTGAAGAATCTCGGAATAGGGAGGGTATACTGATCAGTCAACAATGTCACACCGAAATAATGTAAGTGTTTTTCGATCTTTTTGGGATAAGAAGACACAATATATTTTCATAAATTTATTAAATGAAAGAAATCAGTACAATAAACGAATATACCGTTACAAATATACGAACAAAAACATTATAATATACAACGAGTACGTACAATTGGAAAACGGTTTTTTATCTGTCTGCATACCATTTCATCGTTTCGGTGAGTGTGACACGGGTCAAATAAATTTAAAAAATTTATAAATTCTTTATCATTTGACATATGCATGAGAAATGAGACACAGTACATTCCGCAAACATTAGTAAAATATCCCTGCATACGAAATGGGTTCCATACAACTTCGGGAATATGTAACTGAGCGAGAAATTTTACAATAATAGGGTCACTCCAGGGTTGAGTACCGAGTGAATCAAAATAGTACAGGCGCTGTCTATTTTTAAAATAGACAGCGATCCAGTGAATCCCTTCATTACCGATGATGTCTGTGTTCACAATAAGACTACCGCATTCTCGCGTACTTGGCAAACTCAATGTTTCATTCTTCGCAAACACGCCGATAAATTTGGAACGTGTGACTCGCTCCATTACTTTCTGAAGTGTATTAGCATCCATTTTAAAAGTCAGTGATAACGCTTCTAAATCTATCTACTTCTATTAGGGCTTGCGATTCGAGATAT
Source organism: Bathynomus jamesi (assembly GCA_023014485.1). NCBI lineage: Eukaryota > Metazoa > Arthropoda > Malacostraca > Isopoda > Cirolanidae > Bathynomus > Bathynomus jamesi. Next base: position 202,864 of record JAJOZX010000631.1, read on the forward strand.
ACTAGTACACTAATAGGAGCGTCTATAGGCTTGGCGAATTCCAGCCGCACTGAGATGTTACCGCTCTGCTGTGGTGTTAAATGGGTATTTACGCTAGCAGATAAGTCAGGTGTAATGTCAAACGGATAAAGGTTAAATTGATCAATGAATTCTTCCTGCGTTACCCCATTACCAAGCTCATCACAATCACCTGCAATATGGGTCAGATTACTATAGGCTCTGGCACAAAGAGGTAACACAGCGTCTGATGAATAGTCCGTACCCATTGTTCCACCCAAAGCAGTGCCATTAACGTATAGAGTTATATTTTTAAGTCCGAAATTCTCGAATTTAAAGGCACTCTTTTTATATTTTCCATTCACCGAAGCGTGGTCCTGCATGCCGATTAATATCCTTTTAGGAAGATTTCCCAGGGCAATGTTTTCTATCTGCTTCGATGCCAACCCTGCAGGAACCGTATATAGTTTGATCTGCACTCTGTTAATAGGATATTTCACTGTAGCGTTTAGTAAATTTTTCTCAATTTCTAGTTGTTTTGGTGAACTTAATTTCACTCGCCGTACGCGGAGGTATGTGTCCATAATGTGAACCACAACGGACTTTGCACCCTCTTCTTGATTCGCATCCAGATTTAAGCAGATCTCAGGACTCGTGCGGGTGAGCTTTATTTTCATATCCACCCCGTTCACAAGCAACTTCTCCTGGAAAGTGAAATCTGTGTGCAACCGTCCAAAACACTCGTATATTTTCTTTTTAGAATTTTTAAATTTGTCCTTTATACTATTTTCATCTTTAGTTTGATAATATCCCTCCGCACTTAAAAAGGTAGCCTTCGCTTCTTTGGAAAAGTTGAGGACATTTTCCAAATAGGCTCGTAGATGATAGTACCCCGTGCCTGCCGATATGTTGGTCTGATTTAAATATACGTCACACTGGTTGAATATGGCGTGCAGAAAGTTTGTTTCAGGGTATACAGCATATTTGTCATCGCAGGCCGTTCCATCAGAATGGGCTATACGTAGCTTAGCGTACATGTGCACACAGCTTGGATCAAAAAAGTAAGGACCTGAGCTGGGTATCACGAATTCTATAGGTGCACTCGGTGAACTAATTGTGTTTAAAGGGTTAATTGTAATAAAGTCACTGTGCTCAATAGAAACTTGGGTTGGCGGGAGCTCAAAAAAGGACAGCTCCGATTTACAGCATTGTGAACTACATGGGTGGATGAAGCGTGCCATGGCGAAATAGTGACTCCTCTCTCGACAAGTGGTAAACAAACTATGATTCATGAGATCAATATCCTTAGCTTATATCAGTCAAAAAAGTGGTCAACCATAGGTTTCATTCGCTTACAGCATTTCTTTTTTGATAGCCTTTTACGTTTAATACCACGTGACCCCTTCTTCTTCCGGGGAGCCCTCTTCTTCTTCCCGCCACCACGCATTTTTCTCTTTGCATCTTTGATGATTTCGTTCCGTGTACGCTTTAAATGTTTTTTTAGAGCTTCTTTAGGTTTAGCCCCGGCCAATATGTCTTCTGCAGTGTTAAGACCTGATTGTAGCGCTTTCCTTCCAAGGTATCTGGCACCCCTCTTCAGCAAAGGAACAGCCGTACGTAGTATGGATGAAAAAATGGATCCAAGTCCACTACCGCGCTGGTATCGCATCCCTCGATAGACGGTGAAAGGCTTTCTATCCATTATAACTCAGTGCGTCGAAAGTGTAGCTTCACTGTTAAGCTCCCGTTACCGAATGGGAAGTTTTCGCCCTCAATCGTTCTTATATATATTGTGATATTGGTTATTAAATTAGTTGCGACATTCACATAATGGGGCCTGTCATATGTAATACTCAAACTCCTTCCTCTATGGTTGGGGATGTGAGCAATGCGCAGCAGGCGTGCCTGGGTATCCCCAACAAACTGGTGCTCCACTATATTACTGTAAATATAGCACATGTCTGGGGACCTTTCAGCCAATTTCTCCATCTTCAATTGATACATTAATCTGGACAAGTTATACTGTGTCTCGTGAAATGTGTCTCTTTGGAAGGCTGCGCTATATCGGCCGTTGGTTAGAATTTTGAACTTTCTATGTTCTTTAAGACGTCTGTTAGTCTTTGATTTTAGGATTAGTGTATGTGCAGGGTTGTTTACGATTTCATATACTAAATCATTCGTAAGGTTTGAGTTTCTTAAACTCACGTTTAAGCCTCTCACAACATCCTCGGCCGAACCATATTGACCCGGCCCTAGTCTTACTTCTGTACTGTAATACCGTGTAATCTTAGTCCGAGCGATGCGCATAGTTTCATCCATAGCTACCCCAGCTTTTTCACACTCGTCAATGTCTCTAAGAATCGTAAAAACGGTTTCTTTATGTTCAATATTTAAAAAGACGGTGTCCAGCTGAATTTCGCATATCCCCACCTCATACGAATCACGACCCAATTCAATGTGCCCATGGAGTTCTGTTACAAAGTTGGCTAGCGTGTTGTTAGGGTGTACAGACAGGGACGAGGAGGACGGGAGTGTGACGTAGAAATGGTTAGGAGCCATGTTGCATACTATTTAAGCTTCATTATTGCATCAGCTTTTATATAGGTGTTGAAGCTTTCTGGGTACCCTAGCCATTTCACCAGGTACATTTTTCTCCTTCCTGAACCTTTGCTTCCTAAAATTTTCTCAATTTTAAACACATTTTTTTCTAAATTAAACGCAACTTTCTGCAATTCCTCGCGGTAAAAGCCTCCTGAGATTTCTTCCCCATTCAAATCTTCAATGTAATACATCATTATTACACCTTTAGGTCTCACAGCCCTAACTTTAAAAATCTCGCGTGTCCATCCTTGCTCAAAACCCTTTGCGAATTTATTCCCCGAACGCGACAGCCTTACATAATCATTGATTTTGAAGCGCACAGAGTGTGGTGGTGGTGGTGGTGGTGATCCATCTCTTCTCGGGAGCGTACCTCTTTCTAAAACTTCGTTAGGTGTTGCCCCAATCGTGCGATGGTGTGAGCGGTTGTAGGATGATGCCAATGATTCCAGAATGTCTAGAAATCTGTATGTGTTTTTATGTGTAAAATAACGGTGCATGCGTTCCTTTATGGTGCGCTGAACTCTTTCAGCTAAAGAAGCCTTATGTATAGAATTGGTTGTGTAATAGCTGATATTAAACTCTGTCAACATATTCTGAAAAGCACGGCCTATAAACTCCTTCCCCATATCCGTACAAAAATAGCCAGGAACCCTGTTTTCTTTTAACATTAGCGTTTTGGTGGCTTTAGCAACTGTTTCAGGTGATTTATTTTTCAGAGGAACTAGCCACAGATATCTAGAGAACACGTCTATTATGAATAGAATGTAGCGGTAACCATCGTTATACACAGAATATCTTTGCATGTCTGTTAAATCTGCTTGCCAAATAGAATCAATCGAGGAAGCCGTTGTCTTGGCTGTTTTAAACCTTTTTCTCACAGGCTTATGAAGCGTATAAGCGTCCTGCTCCCTCAAAAATCTTTCAACATCTTTTTTTCCTACTCCGTAAACACTTCTGTACAGTCTATCTACGCCGCCGTAAGAGGATGGGGTAGAAATGTCATAATAGCGTTTAGTTAATACGTTAGCCATTTGCGTATTTTAGAGGCACGTGGGTAGGGTTGGTTTAACCTCTTCTTGCTCCTCTTCAAAGGTGTTACCGCCGGGGGTGACGGCGCCTTCAATTGTGTCACAGGCGTTGCATGTTCCAAGTCTTTTAACCTGTTCAGATTTCCTATCAACGTTTTAGGGACATTTATTTGTTGTAGTCTTGCTTTAATATGCTTCCATCCTGATGGTGATGGCCTATCCCACTTTCTCACCAGATCATGGACAATGTCTACGATATTCGATCCCTGTACCTTTGATCCTTCCACAATGATCTCCCCTGTATCGGTCCATTGTATGGCGGGATCCTCATCAATAGATTATAAAGACTTAAGCCTTTACTCCTCAATGTAAGTGGGAGGGTATTTTTTAATACATGTTCGATATGTTGTGTGGCTAATCTTTTTGGTTGGTCAGCTGTGTCGTCGGGTATAGATCCTATGTCGCCATCGTCCCCCGTGCTGTGCCTAATAACCACAGGAATCTCTGTAGGGCTCTTATAATTTTCGTACTCGTGAAGAAATTTCTGCAGAGCTTCTTGGTATAAGATTCTTTTCTCATCAGGTGTTTTTTCACTGTTTAATAGGGCTAACAATTCGCTTTCCATTCTTTTAAGTCTGCTTTTACGGGGATCTAGATACGTGTCTGTTCTTTGCAGTGAGGCGTACACCTCGTGGGGAATCACTACCACTTTCTTCATTATATTAATCTAGTCAGTAAAGGACCCAAAACTGAAAATAAGATGGGGAGAAATGACCCTCCTGTTTGTACAATAATTCGCTTTTTCTTCGCTACAGTTTGGCTTTTACGAGCGAGTGCACGTATTATGTTCTTGTAGCGGCGTAGGCGAGCCTTCTGATGGGTTTTCATTGATACATTGCAATTTATAACGTTAAGACAGATTTCACAGATGCATTTTAAAAAGTCGGCATCGATATTTTTAATAAACATCTGCTGCATTGCCCGGGCAGTCGATGATAGATTTTTATTAATTCACGGTATTTCTTTAGTCTCTTTGTCATTCTGGAATATACACCGTTTCAGGCTCGTTTGGAAATATATTCGTTCGCAGAAGCACTCTAAACGTGTTTCGCGGATGAAGGTCGCAAAGCAAATATCCGTAACGCGTGCTTGTAGCTTCTTTATAAACTTCCAAAAACTCCTTACGCTGATTCGGGAACATTTGATTGGCTAATACCCCAATTTGTGATACATCTCTACGTTGCGCGAATAAGACTAGATATTGCGTATTTAACGACACATCGCGCATGTATCTATTTTTGAAAAATAGATTCTGATTGATGAAGAACACGCTTATGTTAAGATGGTGGGAGAATACTGTAAATGTCTCGGCAAACGTTTTATCCATCTCCAACATGAGATCGTCAATTACAATGATTGTATGTTCATTTCCCTTTAACGAATTAACGTCATATACGCCTTTGTGGAACAAAATATCATCTTGGTACTCGTTGAACACTGATTGATACGTCGAATAGCACCATATAACTTTACGCACAAATTTCGAGAACATCTCCCCCTTTTCTTTAATGATTTTAAGCATAAACACAGTTTTACCACATCCTGTAGGTCCAGATATAATACATGTGGATGGGCTCGTGAATCTGAATTTTTCTACAGAGTCCATTTCTAACACGTCACACTCCTAAGTGAGTCATTTACAAAATATTACAAATTTTGAGTGCTGATCCTTATATTTCTTCTCCCACAGAACCGTGAATGACGATGAGGTAGAGCAGCCCATCATTACGGATGACCTCGACGACAGTGTAGTTGTGATCTCCTCCCCTGAACCCTCACCAGCGATACCGGTAACACGTCCAAAGCGGAGGTATGAGATACCCACGTCAGGTATAAAGCGACCGAAATACGCGTCTGTTGCAGCGGTAATAGATCCCCAACCCTCAACCTCTTACGCAACAACACCCCAGCAGCACCTAATATATCCCCTTATTCATCCGCCGCCCCCCGTTCTGTTAAGTCTACAATAATAGAGCCCCAACCATCAACCTCCTACGCAACAGGGCCCCCATCAGCAGCACCTAATATATCCACTAATTCATCCGCCCCCCGTTCTGTTGAGGATGGTATAACGCTGGAATTGGTGCGATCCGCAGCCCCCACCCCAGCCTTGACTAGAAATCGGTATAGAGTCAGGGTAGACCCTAGAGTCATGTATAGCAATGGTATTGAGCGCGGACTACGCCGGGTTGTAGAGCGTATTATAGAGTTTGCTCTTCAGAATCGTGACGAGCGTGAAGTCAGGACGAGTATGTCCTTTGGATTCGGGTCAGATGACGGTGATGTAGACGATTATTGGGTGATAGTGCCATTTAGACGTTTGGCGGCTGAAGATGTAGAATATATATTAGGGCGTATAATGCAAGCCGCCCAAAGTAGTATAGCCTTCAATATGGACAACTTCACGGTAAATATTGACCATGTATACCGTGTTGCGGGTCATAGTGCCATACCGTATACTCTTAACTTCAATTCTCAAGCTATTTATAGACGGCATATAAACGTCGATCGTGGTTGCGGCTTTATAGCAGTACTCTTAGCACGTATGTTTACTGTACAAAATACACGAACTCAAAAAATTTGGTTGCCTACAGTCGTGGAGCGCCCGTAAACTAGCTGAAGACTGTGAACTTGAATTTGACTGTAATATGGGTCCTGAAGAGCTGAGAAGGGTAGAACAGGAAATGAATGTCCGCATAGTTGTGTTTGGGTTGGATGATCGTCGTAGGACTGTGTATGTTTTTAAAAGCTGTGTGAGAGATCGTACAAGGCCCCTACTTATTTTAGGATTGTCAGGGACAACGTATCTCCCCATCCGTAATATAAGGTGGCTTTACGCGAGTTATGACAAAAGTCGAAAATATGGAGACATCATGATTTGTGTAAGGGGCCTCGAGTTTGCGGATGATATAGTGAGACATTGTAAAGAATGTCACATGGTATGTGAGCAGTGTAAAAGCACCAAATGTGAAAGCCGTGTAGTTGAAGCTGAGAAGAGAGACTGTGATGTGTGTAGACGCACATTTTTCAATAATAGCTGTTTTGATTTCCATAAATCAATTGGCACGTGCAGGAAAATGAGAATCTGTGAATGTGGTATGTTTCACACAATGGATAATTGGGGAAAATTTAAGCACAAGTGTGACGTAATTCACTGTCCTACATGCCAGGAGGAATATAAGGCGGATGGAGTAAAGCATGTATGTTATATGAAAGATGCTAAGCCTAAAAATAACCCCTGTATAACTGTATACTACGATATAGAAACATATACGAACGCTGAAACCAAAGAGGTAATTCCACATTTACTTGTGAGCCAGACTATCTGTGATGAGTGTATGGATATCGAATGTGACGAGTGCCCCAAATGTGGTAAACGGACAAACGTTTTTAAAACGAATGTCAGCGATAGTCCTGTGAAACTATTTGTGTCCTATATTGTCAAGTTAGCCGACAAGTTCAAAAAAAATGACTGTGTATATTCTCGCCCATAACGGGGCAAAGTTTGACACGCAGTTCCTTTATAAGGAGTTGCTTGAACACGAATCCTCTGAGATATTTACAGGTGATCCATTGAAAAGAGGCAACAAATTAATACAGATGCAGATAAGAGGCAATGTACAATTTAAAGATACTTTATTATTCACACCTTGTAAATTAGCAAAGCTACCCAAGGTGATGGGAGTAGCAGCTGAAGTTTCCAAAGGATACTTCCCATACACTTTCCTCACCAGCGAGACTTTAAACTACGTAGGCCCACCACCCCCCAAACATTATTTTGACTGCATGGATGAACGTGAAGAGTTTGATCGATACTACGACAGTTTTAATGAAAGTAACCCTTATAATATAGCTGATGAATGTGAGCGTTATTGCGTGAATGATGTGCGCGTGCTTAGAGTATGTTTCCAGGCCTTTAGAAGGATGTACATAGCCCGTTTCAAATGCGATCCACTGCAAGTCGCAACCACCATCGCATCATTATGTTTTACGGTGTTCAAGAATAACTTCATGCCGCGAAAGACACCTTAGCCATTATTCACCGAAACAATCCCCGCAGTTACGGGCACAAGGCTATTTACTGGCTCATACACCTACAGCAACAGACAGGTGTATACATAAAGCACGCCCGCAACACGGGTGAAGTACCCATTAAGATTAATGGACGTGTTTTTTTGGGTTGATGGGTTAAGTGAAAACCGTGTCACTGGTGTGAAGACTGTGTACTCCTTTAACGGTTGCTGGTGGCATGGATGCCCCCGTCCTGAGTGCGGAGTCACCGGAGATATCAACGGTAGGTCTCCTGCTGACTGTCTTGCATCGACCCGCACCCGCGATCAACTTATAGGATCACAGTTCACTCACAAAGTCTTGTGGGAGCATGAATATGATGCACGGATGGAGACAGACGAGGTGTACCGTGAGGAAATAAAAGCGATCAAGCGTTCAATGGTGCTGGATCCTCTCAAATGTGGTGATAGCTTGTTTGGAGGACGTACAAATCCTTTCAGACTATACTTCCCACCTACGGAGGGCGTGAAGCTCCATTACTACGATTTCTGTTCTTTATACCCATACGTGATGAAGAGCAATCCGTACCCCGTGGGCGCTCCTGAGAAACTGGTGGGGCCTAGCCTACCATCCATCAATGAATTTTCAAAAAATTTGAATGATCGTTACTTTGGGATCTCTTTCGTAGACGTACTCCCCCCACGCAATTTATGAATGCCGATCTTACCTGTCGTTATCGACGACAAGCTCATGTTTCCCCGGTGCGTGAAGTGCGCGGAAGAGGATAACGGCGAATGTAACCATATACCCCACCAGCGTAAGATCAGAGGCGTATATACAAGTCCTGAGTTGGCCCTAGCCTTGCGCCATGGTTATAGAATACTGAAGATACATGAGGTGTGGAGGTTTCAGAAGCTACCCAACCTTTTCACACCATATATAAACACCTTTTTGAAGGATAAGGTTGAGGCATCAGGGTATCCGCGAGGAGTTGATACCGAAGATGAAAAGTCTGCCTATATTCAACGTTACCGCGACCGCGAAGGTATACAACTTGATCGTGTCCAAATTGTAAAGAATCCTGGCAAGCGCTTTAGTGCAAAGTTGTGTCTAAACAGTCTATGGGGAAAATTTGCGCAGAATACCGGCAGAGGGAGCATTCATTTGGCACAAAGTTATAGCGATGTCTGGGATTATGCCAATGCCCCCGATAAAGAGGTCATGGAGATCGTAAATGTAGGTAATACTTACGTAATAAAGTACAACAACACTGAATTTGCCACAGATACCTCAAGGGTTACAAACATACCTGTGGCCAGCTTCACAACAGCCTACGCCCGTATAAAACTTTGGGGTCTATTGCATTCTCTTGGGCGGAGAGTATTGTATGCCGATACAGATAGCGTGATATTCACAGAGAGGGAGGGTGAATACATGCCCACTATTGGGGAGTTCCTCGGCGAGCTCACTGATGAGATCAAGGATGAGTATGGGGACAACGCATACGCCGACTCTTTTGCCTCAACAGGACCTAAGACTTATGGGGTACGGGTCAGGGTGGGGGATGAAATGAAATATATCGTGAAGGCAAAGGGTATTACGCTCAACCATGCGAATCGGGAGGTTGTTAACTTTGAGTCGTTGAAGGATCTAGTATGTTTGGATGAACAACCTCACCAACTAATTGTAGGCACCCACAATTTTCGGGCGCAGAAGCTGGGGGGCGTGAAGGAACTTAGGGGTACGATGGTGTGCCGTAACACCTATAGGAAACGTTACCAGTTACCTGGTACCTATGATACCGTACCCTTTGGATACCAATGATGCTTCTAACTCACACGTCTTGTATATAATCGTATCTATTTGTAAATATATATATATATATATAATTTGAATATCTCGTTTATTAAATCGTATTTGTAAATATATATAACTTGAAAATCTCGTTTGTTAAATAAATCATGTTTCAAATAGCGTTTCACTTTCTCCTTTGTGTGTGTGTGTGTGTGTGTGTGTGTGTGTATGTGAAAGTTCTAAGCTCCGCCCACTATAAGACCGTGAGTCATGCTACTATCTGGGAGTCCCTGCGTGGTCAGTCGACCGCAGTAAGCCCGAGAGATCAGACGTGTATTCAGATCAGACGTGTATTCAAATGACTACCTTTAATATTGCTTGTACAACGTTTACGAAATGGTATTCAGTAAAGTGCCAGGATGTGGTGGATACCGAAAAACTTCCTATTCATCCCTCCTATGCCTCTTTTAAAAACACATTGGATTGTGCGAAGTTCCAAGATGTACAAATACTCTACGGATGTTCTGGTGAGACCGTTGAAGGCTTTCGTTGCACAGACGATGTGCTGAAGTATACTGCAGAGCTAAACTTTATAAAGTCTCACATACACCGTGAAGTAAAGAAACAACGCGTGCAGAAGAGAAGCAGCAGGTATGGATAATGAGTCTTGCTGATGGGTGGTGTGACAAGCGGTATTACGTCATGCTACACCATGTCGATTACTCATACCCTACGACTGGAAATGTGAATCTCGTGATCATGGACAATCTTAAGTATTTTTATCACTATATTAACGTATATCATGATGAGGTTCGTAGTGAGGTTGTGGCTAGTGCCCTGCGTGAATTTTTAACAGAGTTTAGAGACGAGTATCGTTTGATGGGCAGAAAGGAAAAATATGAACATATGTTCCTCTCAAATAGTGCGCCGGAGTGTGGAGATGTTTAGTAAAATGTTCCTAGTTCTTATCCAAACTGTCTGGTGCGTAGGCTGGTAGTGATATTCTTGTACCGGTACAACAATTCGACTCGCGGAACAAGCCCATTCACGTATTATCGAGTCAGCCGCCCGTCGAACCATTCCTGCCTACCTGCGTGCCTCACACGGCTCATAGTTATCTCAGAGCTTGAGCCGAGTGGACGTGCGCTCTTCGAATACGATGGAACTTCCTTTGAGCAGCATTCTCAACGCCTCGTACGATGTGTCCGTGACGAAATCGTTGCGCGTGTTCAGGCGTAATTCCGGTACCATTAGCTATGTACTGGAAACGGAATGTAGACCGACAAACAAACGGGTTTATTTAAGTATCGAGGAGATGAATAGAATCTTTGTGATAGTTGAGAAGTGGAGTGAAGTTCGTTATAAAATACCTGCTAACGTAGGTACAAGAAGAGAGCAGATTAGTGACGCACCCTCATACGCCGTTGTATGTACGTTGTGTATAAATAACGATCGGCCGTGCATTGATATACGGTTGATGTGGAAGAATGCTTCTGATAATAACGCTCTTATTCCTACGCGAAACCGTTTCATCCTCGAAAGAATGTTTGAAATCGTCGGATTCCGTAAACTGAAACCTATATTAGACGCGCGTGTTACGGACATGCTTTATTTTGATACAGTACTTGAATACGCATACACCGCTCTGCTCGATGGGTTTACCGAGTGTAGGACTGGTGAGAATGGTCTAGTGCTGGATGTTTATTTAAAAAGTTTAGACTCTTTGAAATACCATGAACTTTGGTACAAAGCAATTGATCGGTACAAGGCTGAGCTCACCTACACCGTTCACCCTGAAGAACTATTTCTTTATATAACGCGCAGTTGTCGTAACGATTTAGAAGATTATTTCAATTGCCGCTATGTTGAGTGAGTTCACGATTGAAAAGCTCGAGTCGGTAGAAATAAACCCTCGATTGGAAAAGCGTTCTTATAAACTTGTGTTTAATAATGTAGCTAACGATGAACTCTTTGTGCGTGCTTTTGATTGTATTCTAGACGTATTTAAAGATGACTTACCAACCGGTTGTAAAGTGAGAACAAAAATAGTACTGAACGATATGAAAGCCCTTCATATCGAATACAGGTTTCCCTATACTTTAAGCGGTGAAATATTATTAAGCCGCATATACTGCGTAATGCAGAGCAATAATGATGTAATTGTAAACTCGATTAAGACCGAGTTTAGTATTTTGAAAAAAAAGTGAATTGTATATATATTTTGCTTGACATTTCCCCGATTATACGCATATTTCTATTGATTTGTGTTTATATATATATATATATATATATATATATATATATATATATATATATATATATATATATATATATATATATTTTGCGTGATATTTCTCCTGTACTGTTATGTACATATTTCTATTGAAGTGTATATTTATTTGAAATGTATATTTTATTTTATATATCACCATAATTGTGTGTGTGTGTGTGTATATTTCTCCTGTACTGTTATGTACATATTTCTATTGAAGTGTATATTTATTTGAAATGTATATTTTATTTTATATATATATCCATAATTGTGTGTATATTTCTGTTATAAGCATATTCCTCAAATGTATATTTATTTTCTATATATTTATAATAAAAAGAATGATGCAATGTTGTTTATTGTTATGCCTTCTACTACCGGTATTCGAAATATAATAATGTATACAACGGTATTGCCGTATCTGGCAATATTTAAGCCTTCTAAGCCAACTGGCTGATTAGGAGTCTATAATAGTGTATACAATGGTATCTGGCAACTCTGTTTTCGGAATACATGGCGCTATCTGGCAACTCATTTACAGCCAACTGGCTGATTAGGCGTATATAATAATAATGTATGCAATAATACTGCTAAAAAGAGGTATCTGACAACCATTTACAGCCAACTGGCTGATTAGAAGTCTATAATAATGTATACAATGGTATCGCGGTATCTGGCAACTCAAGCCATTTACGCCAACTGGCTGATTAGGAGCCTATAAAACAACGCCAACTCGGCTGAAGTCTTAATGTGCACTTGGCTCCTGCCAGGTGAACACCTCTCCTCCTCCTTTCTCTCCTCCTCCTCCTTTCTCTTGGGGGATAACGCCGCCTCCAAGTTTCCCCCCCTTTGCAACAACCCTCCTTTGCAACAACCCCATCCCCCTTTGCAACAACCCCACCCCCCTTTGCAACATTACATAACCTGCAACATTCTTGCACTCTCCCCTTTTGCGGCTATACTACTGCCGCCCAGTGGGAAAAGCTTAAAAAATCCAAAAAATGCTCTGGTTTATACGTGTAAATGACGTCAGTCAATCAGGCATTGGTTTGTTGTCACGTGTTACCCACCTTTATTCTTGCCCAATCATGTTCTCAAAGAAAATTATTTTTTAAATAATACTAGAGCTATAAAGTAAGCGATTTAATATCAGAAAATAGGCCAATAAAGTTAGTTGAATACTGTAGAATAGGTGAGACATTATGAAAATTATCGAAATAATGTATTAATTTCTGTCTCTTAGTTGTAGGTGCAATAATACATAAACTGAAGATTAGATGTAAAGCGTGAATGGAACAATGAAATCTGCTCGATGAAAAAGGCAACACATCACCAGAGAGTCAGTGAGAAAGCTGAGTCGAGAGAGTTAAGAAGTGGAGTCAAGAAAGTTAGGGTAGAGAGAAGACCGTGAGAGAGAAGGAAGTGACGCAGTGTGTTCCAAAACCCCCACCGAAGTCTGAAATCCTCTTTTTAGGAGTCCAAAAAGGAGTGATAGAGGGACCCCCTTGAATTATTTGGAATTCGAAAACAAACACCGAGTCATTCACAATTTATTTATATATTTTTTTTTGCTTTCTCGTTAATGTGACTGTTTACCAAAGATTATTTTTCTTATTCTTGTTTAACTTTTATCCACAAATTGTGTAGCGAGTGCCCACTGAAAACTGAAGATTCGACACCGCCCCAAAGAGTAAAAGTAGTAAAAGTGTCGTAGTCAGGACCGTAGTTAATTTTCTTTCTTTCATTTGTTTAATAGGCCCAAGTTTCTAACACCAGGCATGCTGATAGACCCAAGTTGTCGACACCACGTATGCTGATAGGCCCAAGTTTGTCATTCCACGTATGCTAGTAGACCCAAGTTCGTAGTAGCACGTATGCTGATAGGTCTTACCTCGGAAAGTTGATACATGCTCCGCAGCGTTACCCAAATTGTCTAGGAAATTCTAATGATGTAACCCCTCCCTCAGAAAAGAGAGTGTGAAAATAGAGAAGGAACCCCGAATCCAACACACATACCGGGTGGCGCAAAATAAATGTCCTCTTTCAATTATTTTAAAATACTCTCATTCCACTTGAATTTATTTCATGGTGCTGAAATTTATAGAGGTAATAACAAATATAAGTTTAATCTATAAAAATTTGATTAAAATATCACGAGTGGAAGTCGTTATAAATTGCAAATTAGAGTTAAAAAAATGTTTTCCAAGAATGAAAAATAAGATATGAGCGGGTGTTGTCTCTCCTTTGATAGAGGCATTTGAAACTACGACGCGCATGCCCATCAGATTTAGGCCTACACTGTAACGGCTAGTGAGAGGCTGTGAGCGTTGTGTCGTTTGTTTGTTGCTTTAGTTTTCTCAGCAGGGTTGATTATGGTCTCATGCTGTGTTTTCTATACTTTGGGAATATATAATTAATAATAATAATTAACTTACAACAGGTCGTTTCTCCGAAGAAACATAGAATTGGTAGTAACAATATGATTGAAAACAACAATAAAATTGAAAATAGCATCCCCAGCAAAAAGTGGAACTTTTAGTAAACGTCATAAACGATTTAGTGAGGTTTTATAAGTGTTTATGACTCTTAACAAATGTCTCATTTATTGCTGTGTATAGCTTTGTAAAGGATTCTTCAGCGTCATAGGTTGTTGGCATGTAATTGCGTGTGCCTGATAGTCCGGTTGCACGGGGTGGGAACCCTGCATTGTTTGTTATAAAGCAAATCTTGACATATTTTGAAAGCTTATACCACCCCATTCAAGAATCCATCGGGTGTACACCTGACCCCCGCTTGGCTTTTTCAATATGGCCGCCATTTTCCAAGATGGCCGGCGAAACTGAAAAATCTCATATCCTGGTCAATACTTGATGGATTTTGATGATCTTGGTGTCATTTCTAGGGGTTTTTAGGATGGTGAGTCGATCTGGAGGGGCTGCAGATACTTTGGGAGTCGTTTTGACCCACATTCGTCAATACTCAAGGTCATTGGAGGTCAAACGCCCCCCGAAATAAGGAATATCCCATATCCCGGGCAGTCGTGGAGATATTTTAGTGATCTTACTGTCGTTTTTATGGTTTTGGGAGAGACTGAGTAGTTCTATAAGCACGTGATAACAGTAGGATATCATTTTGAAACTCCATGGGTGAAGTCAAGGTCATTTGAGGTTAAAGTTTGGCCTTGAAATATGATAATGCCACAGTTGACATCACTGTATTTGCTTTATTTCAGTGACAATTTCTACAATCTAGCTAACTGCTGAGCACTTAACATCTTTTCTGCAGATAAAACCAGATCATAATGCTTAAATGACATAACTCACATTATATGGATATGGATATTCAGATATAAACCACAATTTATGCTGAAGTGCAGGGCACATGCATTCTATGGAAGGTTGCAAAGCTACAAGATACGACCTCGTAAGCAAAACAAAGCTCACACCTAGCTGGGGGATTGACATTGGCAACTTTGATGCAGTTATTTACATTAGGTAACCATTTATTGGGGGCAAATATCAAAAGACATGGTTGTGTCAGGATCGTCAGGATCATCAGTCTGCTCTTTGTTTGCGTTTTGGGTCAATGGATTGTTGCAATCCAAGCCGCTGCCACATGCACAGAACATTGTGCAAGGGATTTCGCGTCCCATGCAGCCGCAGCGACTCCCCCTGCATGCTGATTGTGATTCACACCCACATCTGATTAGCTTCAGAACTTCATCTGGTGCTAAGCACACTCCTTCACCAACTGTTTTTGGGATGAGAACGCTGTTTGTTTCGTCTCTCTCCCACCCATAATGCAAAGGATCAAGTGGTGGTGGGTCACACTTTAGTGCATCGAGCCAGTTCGCCACAGTGTAGTGGGCTCTGAGCACATTTTGATGGAAAGCTTCAGTTGTTGGTGGTAGAGAACATAGTTTGGGTGCAGCAGTTCCCGACTTCCCTGTCTTCTGAGCCCATACTCGCTGACGACACTCAGTAAGAGATGAGGATTTCTTATCCCCATAGCATGCAACAATTAACGCTGTTGCCTCTTTCTCTTTATGGTCAAAGCATGCATCAAGGTACCCCAGCTTGTCTAGCTTCCGACCCTTCTTGGCTGTGGCAATGGCAGTGGCTTTGCCGATGCCATGTATTGCTGCAACTGTGTCAACCACTCAAAGCGTGTAGTTTGAGGATTTGTGGGATGATGTCTTTGTGCTGGGTTACAGTTGCTCGGATGTCCACTGATTTTCTGCCACGCACTGGAGACTCCATAATCATGGGACAGCCGAGTTTCTTAAATTCATAGAAGTGAGTCAGCATGGCAAACATGTCTGTGTCATCACAAATGATGGAGATGCGGGCATCAGAATCTTTCTCATCTTGTGCGATAGCGTGTTGTGTTATTATCACGTCAGCTCTTCATGAGATGATGAGCGCTCCAATGCTGCTCGACTCCTGCCTCGCACAATGGAAGTCGGTATGGTCTGCCATCCTGCAAGCACTAGCTCATGGTCTTGGGTTACAGGTGCGAGATACTCACTGTCAGCAAGGATTTGCTCACAGAGCAGCCTGTTTAGTTGCTCCTTGTTCGCGGCGCACGTGAGAACAGCGTCTCTTGTCGGTAATGGGGTGTTGAGGTCCAGCTTGTGAACTCTGCTGCTCTTGCTTCTCATTGCCCGAGTGCTTCATTTCGGAGAGAAATCATAGTAGCGATCAAAAGCTAGTACTACAGATGCATGAGAAAGATGTTTCGGTAGCCATACTTTGAAGGTTTGGATAAATGTAGCAACTGTGTCACTAGCAGGCCAGTCGACTGTCTACAAAACAGCTGACACATCCATGATAACAACTGTTGGTCGACCCCATGTTCGAGAGGATGTTTCCACTCCCAAGTTCTGCTTCAATGCGGACTTAGCTGCAGTTCTCATTAAGCCATCTGGTTGGAACAGTGCGGGTGGGTATGCCGCAAGCTCTGTTGAGAATACGTGGGTCAAGTCAAGTTCGCGTTCGCTCATCAGCAAATCGATGACGCGTGCATAAATCGCTTCTTGGTCTATAACCAAGTGGGCACCCACCTTGATATGTTTCGTTTTACTTGCAAAGGTGATTACATGTTTGGAAATGGTGCCATAAAAGCCTTGTGGCCATGATGACTTGTACTGTGCCAGTTGCGTCTTTCCAATACTAACAGCTCTATCGGCATTGGCATCTGGAGATGCAAGCGTCCCTGTCTGAATATTGTATAAGTTGCCTCCTGGATGTGACTCTGGATCCATTGGGTCCATGCACTTAGAAAGGGAATCATGAAGTGATTGGCGATCTTCTCCATCATGTTTGATGCGACCTCCTGCCTCCTCTTTGTGGTACAGATGGAATGTTTCTAGGTGCTCACTCATATCTAGGAGGTCAGCAGTCAGACTCACACGAGCGTTGAGGCTGTATACCCACGTGGCCATCACTTGTGGATTTTGGGTGTTACCAGTGACACCACTAGGGCCTTTCCCACGACGCACCCAGGTACTCTCCAGGAACTGGTCGGTTGGCACACCATTCCAGAGTCCATCCGTGTGATGCATAGAACCCGCGAAGTGCACGGGCATTTTGAGGGTACTTTTTTCCTTCTAGCATTTTATCCACTGATCCGAATGTGCCACAGAGAACTTCTTTCAGGCCACTTCCCGCTGCTAGACTGCCAATCGCACCTATGAAGTCCATCACCAAGTACATTCCACCAAGGATGGCAACTACATCAGTCAGAAGACTTCGTGTATGGAACAGGATGTCCACTATAACCTTGTAGATCTGTTGATCTGCTGTGATGACCAAAACGCTGTGGTTGGACTCCCTCGTCACTTTAATGCCATTGTTGATTGCAGTGTTGACAGTGTTGTGGTCCGCTGGCTTCATATTAATGAGTGACATATACTTGATGGCCGACTTCTTAGCTGGCATCATTCCCGCCTCTCTACAATGGAGGGTGTTGAAGCCATTGTACTCAGGGGTGCCAGCGACACACAGTATCCGTCTGAAGAACTCCAGATCTAGCTCTTCTGCTCGGTGAAGTGACACTTCGGCTGCTCTTGTAAGCTTCTCAGAAAGCTCAAATGAGCAGGTTGCCTCCATGGGCATAGGAGGTTTTTTCTGACCAGTATATGGCACAACTTCCAGCTCACAATTTATGGGAACTGGCATTTCTTGTTTTGATAGTCTAGGAATGACCTTCGCACTGTCGTTTTCAAGTGATCTGGGCTGTGTTACAATAGCTGCAAGGTTGTGACAGTTTAATCTACAATTTTGGGAGTGAATAACTGCATCAAAGTTGTCAATTATAACTTGCACAAGACCAGCAAGTGCAGCATCATTCAAACCCGACCACATAGCATCTCTTGCTTCAACAACAGCAGCTGAGTGCATAAAACGCCGCACTTCATCATAAGAACAAGTTACATTGTACTTGTACAACTCTTTAATGATTTGCTTATGGTCACCTATGAGAACACCCAGTGCTATTTGGAGTGGAGTAGGCTGATTTGTAACAACACTTGCTACAATGTTTCCAACCATTATGGATTGTATGGAGTCAGAGAATTTCGAACTTACACGAGTAAGCAATTGCATAAGAACATCACTCATACATTCGGAAGCAATATATTTGTCTATGTAAGTACGATAAGAAGTGAATGCTTCCTTGTTCGTTTTGCACTCACTCGCGATTTGCTTGCCTAGCTTCTTCACACACTCATCAATATCAACAGATTCCTCACAATCTTTTGCAATATTCAGGTATGAGGCAGCATAGTTTTTGAAAACTAACAACGTAGCGATACCATCCCCATGTAAGTCTACAATTTCGTCTTTGAAGTAATCTTTAACTTTTACAATGAGCGACCTACGTGACAACTTCTCACCACCTAACTCTTTGTAAAGCTTCTCTACTTCAATTGAATTCCATGATTTCATTTTGTCCTTCGACAATTCTACACACAAAGCATGAAAGGTAAACATACAATCTTTATGGTATCGGGCTTCTTCAGCCGGTAAATCTCCTTTCATGCCCAACAACCTACCGAGTACAACTTGTCTCTGCTCATCATTTTTCAGTTTCCACTTTTCTATCAACACATCTTTGTAATTTGTTTTTTTATCACCAAGCTTATCGGTCATAAACCTAGATGCTGGAATGCGGTATTGCACCGGAACTTTGATGTCATATTTCTCGGGTAATATACACTCACTGACTTTCAAACAAAAGAGAGAGTGTGTTTTAAGGTCATATACTGGGCCTTCACTAAGAACAGCACTACGTAGTCTTTTTGGCTCCACTGTAGGGGTATCACATTCTCTCTTTTCCATGAATGCTGATAAATTCCGCTTGGACACATAAGTGGAAACACAGTTCTTGTGACAATAGGGTGTGTCAATTTTGGGGGTGAAATGACTAAATTGAAAATCATGTGATTTGGTAGCAATTTAATGTAATCATTTGGCATACAAAATAATATCCTTGCTTCAAAAACAATTAAAAATAACTCCTACCTACATCAATTTTAATTAAAAAATTCCATTTTTCCATAAATTCATAAAATAACAAATGTGCGCAAACATCCTATCAACATTTAAAGTGGCAATAAGATATCATTCAGAGTCTTTATTTGAAAGTAACCAATACAGTCATGTCCTTTTTGCTGCGGTTCCTTGACATCAGCATTCGGCTTGCTACTTGCGCTTTGATGTAACCTTCTCGCCTCTCGTGACTGTAAACTTGACTAGCAGCTTCTGTGACCATTTTCACACATCTCGCCACACTCTGAGTGTGAGAAGGCCACTTTGGCACTTGCATTGGGGCCTCTTTAAGTTGTGTTAAATCTTTGTTTGTTATACATGTTGTCAGTGGTGGCTCCAAAACTTCCGAACCCAAGTTAACTAATTCTGACAATTTCGTGGCATTGACGTTTATCGGAGGTACCTTCCTTGTCTGAACAGAGCAGTCTCCCAGCTGGTCATCATCTAGTGATGTTCCTCTAAGCTTTAGAATGATTTCCACAGCCTCAGTTCGCTCTTTGGCACATTGGCTGCAGAGTATTGTAGCTGTAATTGAAACAAGATGTGGTTGGGCCCCTCCATCCACATTGGATTAAGTTTTACATTGAACCAGTGAGGAACACAACTCTATGGGACACTGGCAGTTAAAAATGTCAAGAAGAGTATCAAATGTGTGCAGAAATTTATTTTTCTTTGCTAGTTTTCCTTTACCAAGTGATGTCTCAACTGCTTTGTGCCACAGCTTTGTTAATTTTAGCTCAATAGTTCTATATTGATTGAGTACAGGTGGTTTGAATAACATTAGCTTTTTTCCACTGATGCAGAAGAGGGGGAATCATGTCCCTTATGAGCTCTTTCTCTGTGTAGTTCCTTCTATCCTTTGTATTTTGTTCACGAAGGAGTAACCCTAGTCTCAGCATGTCTCGCACTGTTGGTAGTTCTGATACGGGAAGCTCCTTGCCTGTACCGACTAACAGGCTCAAGTGGCATGATGACTGACCTCTTGTCTTCAATTTCGGCATCTTAGGAATATCTGAAAAGAAAGAAAAACATTTAAGTATTTTATATCAATTACGATATTTCAAAGTTTAATCATTCGATGTTCTAAAATTCAATAAAAAAATATTTCATAGGATTACAACATAATTAGACAGAAGAATATGATAACAATAAATAATTGTAATAATCATTAATCCATACTTACAGTTAAACTGTAGTATTCGTCTAGTAGAATAACTATGAAGTAAGGTACAAGAGCAATAACAGCAAACCACTGTCTATGACATCTAAGAGGCAACTGAGGACTGAGAGTGAGGGACAGTTCCATTCATGTTGTGACTTGTACATTGTACAACAACTATATGACCTTGAAAACACTCCATATGCGATCAGTGGGATAATTCTGTGACAGATGAATAGTTAATCAATTTATGTCCTATTATTTAGTAAAAGAGTCAATTTCTGAAACTTTAAGGTAAAATTGATGTAGGTAAAGGTTATTTTTTATTTCATTTTGGTTGGCCAATTTCAAGTTTTGATATGAAAAGACTATATTTTCACTACCAAAATTTATTTGAAAAAAGTTGACAAAATTGACACACCCTATATGTGACAACAAAGGATTTTTGCCCCATCTTCCAAGAGAGGCTCTTATCTCGCTCGAACATCTGGCTGCCCTCTGATGTCGCTTCTCTCTATGATTTTCTGAATCTCCCAACAATTTGAAAGACCTTTCTGAACTCCAGGACAGCTACGCAGGAAATCCTTGAAGAAACATTCGTCTGCAGCTTTTGTAGAATCTGAAAAATAAGAATTTGTTTACCCATTCTTCAGAGTACAAATCGCATTGAAATAATTTATCCTCAGCAAATGAAAACTAAACAATGCTCACCTGGTATATTCTCCATATTCAGCAGTCAAAAAACAATTTTGGAATCAGCACAACCAAGACGTCATCAAACCACCAGGTGGGCAGCACCATCAGCAATAATCTCAAGAACCTGAAAAAAATAAGAGGAATAATTAGACATATTGGAATTCACCTTACCATTGGGAAAATAATCCCTGATTTCATTTTAAATCCTATAGAACTACTCAGTCTCGCCCCAAACCATAAAAACGACAGTAAGATCACCAAAATATCTCCACGACTGCCCTGGATATGGGATATTCCTTATTTCGGGGGGCGTTTGACCTTTAGTGACCTTGAGTATTGACGAATGTGGGTCAAAACGACTCCCAAATTATCTGCAACCCCTCCAGATCGACTCATCATCCTAAAAACCCCTAGAAATGACAAAAGATCATCAAAATCCATCAAGTATTGACCAGGATATGGGATTTTTCAGTTTCGCCGGCCATCTTGGAAAATGGCGGCCATATTGAAAAAGCCAAGCGGGGGTTAGGTGTACACCCGATGGATTCTTGAATGGGGTGGTATAAGCTTTCAAAATATGTAAAAATTTGCTTTATAACAAACGATGCAGGGTTCCAGTAAAATCAGGGTCTGTGCAAACAATTTTGGAATCAGCACAACCAAGACGTCATCAAACCACCAGGTGGGCAGCACCATCAGCAATAATCTCAAGAACCTGAAAAAAATAAGAGGAATAATTAGACATATTGGAATTCACCTTACCATTGGGAAAATAATCCCTGATTTCATTTTAAATCCTATAGAACTACTCAGTCTCGCCCCAAACCATAAAAACGACAGTAAGATCACCAAAATATCTCCACGACTGCCCTGGATATGGGATATTCCTTATTTCGGGGGGCGTTTGACCTTTAGTGACCTTGAGTATTGACGAATGTGGGTCAAAACGACTCCCAAATTATCTGCAACCCCTCCAGATCGACTCATCATCCTAAAAACCCCTAGAAATGACAAAAGATCATCAAAATCCATCAAGTATTGACCAGGATATGGGATTTTTCAGTTTCGCCGGCCATCTTGGAAAATGGCGGCCATATTGAAAAAGCCAAGCGGGGGCTAGGTGTACACCCGATGGATTCTTGAATGGGGTGGTATAAGCTTTCAAAATATGTAAAAATTTGCTTTATAACAAACGATGCAGGGTTCCAGTAAAATCAGGGTCTGTGCTACCGGATATGATATTAAATGTAAATTATTCTGAATTGACCAGGTCCTTATGAAAATTAGTTAATGAATTTTAATTTCCGAAAATATTTATAGTGACCCCATTAAAATTGAAATTATACGTACTATTAATAAAAGCCTTTTACAAAAACAGTAATAAATGCGAGGACCTCGTCCCTAAATCCAACTGTTCAACGGTCAATTAGAGGCTTTCTGTTTACCAATACTTAAAATTATATAGGCTTAGCATTCCTGTGTTTTCTGGCCATGTCGTAACAACCCTTCCTTTATATGAGCAAAGTTAAGTGACACTGGGTCTGCTTAGTAGTTGGATGGGCGACCGTCCTCCTTGTTCAGATGGAGCAGCGACCCTTAGGTGGTTCTGATCCCACATAAAGCTGTAGGTCCCGTCCCCTCTCCTCTGTAGTCACAAGTCATAACCTGCAAATTATAAGTCAGTTTATTCGAACTATATTCAATCAAAGGGTGAATGAATTATGGCATTGTTAAATATGTTTAACTGCCGTTGTTCTTGTAAAGTGGTACTCACACATTTTTTGCCGAAGGCCGCAAAGTGTGTCTAGCAAACTGTGGAGGGCTACGTGTAATAAAACAAAACTGCTAGGTGACAGAAATCAGTTAAGTATTATGGATCACTTTAACATATTGCTTCCCAAAGCATTCGGGAAGCAATATGTTAAAGTGATCCCTCCTGGGAAGCAATATGTTAAAGTGATTAACACTGGGAAGTAATATGTTAAAAAGAGAAAGGTTGGTTGGTTAGAAAGAGGTTGGTAATCTAGGAGATAACTTACAGACCGGAAACAAAGCTATAAATGCCCTAACCGGGCATCCTTTATATATTTAATGTAGGTTAATTGAATGCCCGGTTAGGTCAACTGAATGCCCGGTTAGGTCAACTGTACGCCCTTGATGATTGGTTAGGTTAAGTCGTGATATTTTCGTTAGTTTTAACGAAAATATCACAACTTAACCTAACCAATCGTCAAGGGCGTACAGTTGACATAACCGGGCATTCAGTTAACCTACATTAAATATATAAAGAAAATGAAAGGATGCAAACAGTAGCTACTCAACTCGTACATGTGGCAAATGATGTGGCGTGACCAATTCTTCCGAAATCCATTTTTTACTTTGTGTGACCATGTAGTGCAACAATTCTAATAAATTTACTTTCCATCTAATATTATAACATGTTATCATTTATTTTTTATGCCTTTATGCCTTTACTTTATTAAAGCGGACGTTTTTTATCGTACTCCTTATCCTAAATATTGGGAAGCAATATGTTAAAGTGATCCAGTATTATTATTATATTACAGAAAACTCCAGGACTAATTTAAATACAGGAAAGGGACGCTGGAAATAAGGTTTATGTCGGGCTTCGGTCTGAGTACTGTTCTTCTTGAGTATATAACCTAAAACCAACCTATATCTAGTCAAATCATGCTTCTACAAAATTTCATACTCTTTTGTGAAATCCAGGAAAAGACAGGAAAAAATACTCAGATATCACTTTTTTAAAATTCACATCTAAAGCCAATAAGAATTAACTTTGTGAAGTTGCATTTAAAATCTAAACAACTGGTGAGTTGTTGTTGTTGTTGTTTAGGCGATCAGCCCACCCTGATCGAGCAAGCCGGCGGCACGCAGGTAACCGATCGCCCTCTCCGGAGTGGACCAGAGGTTCAGCGCACTAGTGATGTTGTGTTGTGTTCGTTGTTGTGCTAGAGCGGTACAGTCTGTCATAATGTGTTCAATTGTTTGTGGTGTGTCCTGGCACAGGTGGCAGGTGTCGTCTATGGAGTTGTCTAGTCTGTGTTTATATGTCCGTAAGTTGGGGTGATGTCCACATCGGAATCGTGCTAAGTTAACTCGATCCGATCTGCTCAGGCTGATCTCTGACCTGTTAATGGGTGGCGGCTTCGCACCTAGGACCGCATTCGGACCGAGTCGTGTCAGTGCTTTGAGGGTTAGGTGTGTGTGTATGTGTTTTCTGTACTGTGTGATGTCTGTGGGGCGTGGTATGGAATGGAGTATTTGGTTATAATGTCTCTCTGGTGTTACCTTAATGGTGCGAGGTGTTGGTGCATGATTGTACCGTGGCCGGTCGATTCGCCGACGGACGTTTTGCCGACAGACATTTTGCAGACGGACGTTTCGCCTAACGGACGATTCGCCGAACGGACGATTCGCCGAACGGACGATTCGCCGAACGGACGATTCGCCGAATGGATTGTCATTAATAAAAAAAACAAATATAATTTAAATACGAAAATTAGTTGTTAACTTTTATAATTTAAGTCTTGCGTTTGTGCCTTTATAGTTTAAGCTATTCTGAAACGTTTGTTCGTTTGTTGCCTTTTTTAAATCTTAGTAACTTATGTCTTAGGTTTTCGCACTTAAAATTGCAGTCATCCTGGAACTTTTACATTGTTCACTGTTCAGTAACCCACAATGCCTCTTCAATCTATTGATTCAGAGAAAGGCCATAAAAAGTTAGTACACCCTTGACGATTGGTTAGGTTAAGTCATGATATTTTCGTTAGTTTACTGTTAAAACATACGAAAATATCACGACTTAACCTAACCAATTGTCATTTTTTAAAATAATATTAGTAATAGTTTCTCTAGACAAATCGTATCTGTAGACAAATTATTGTAGTTAAATTGTATCTGTAGACTAATTGTTGTAGATAAATTGTTGTAGACAAATTGTTGTAGATGAATTGTATCTTTTGACAAATTGTTGTAGACAAATTCGCCGGACACCGTCAAAGTGAATTCCATCGTCTAAAACGAAAGTTTTAAATTATACAATATACACTGAGAAAGATATATATATATATATATATATATATATATATATACATACTAGGGTGATTCAAAAAATTGAAGTTTTTTTTTTAATTGTTCAACCTGTATTTTTGTTCCCCATGACAAAAAAGTAGTGTATGCCAAATTTGGTGAATTTTAAATAAAATTTACTATGTGCTACCAGGCGTCAAAGTTTCCCTTTTTTTCAATTTGTTTGTTTTTACAACTTATGATTTTATGTTTAATTGTTTATATTTCAGAATTTTTAATTAATGGTTTATATACTAGCTTGCTTTTAATTGTTGTTTGGAACTCGTAATTTTGATACCAATTAATCGATTATGGAAGCTAGGCCTAACTCACCATCACCTAGTTGCTCAGTTGGGAGAAGTTCTACAAGAAAAGAAACTGAAGTATGGCTAATTGGGCAGCCCTCTGCAGTACTAAAAACATCCGTATTACCATCAGAAAAGGAAATGATGGCCCTCTTCATGCACTACAGAAATATTAAAAAGCAAGGCATTAGAGAATCATGCTGCTCTACTGCAGATGTGCTAGCAGTTTGGAAAAAGGCAGGAATACCAGCAAAACAAAGAATACATGTAGTAAATAAAATTCAAGGAATACTGAAGGAATGGCAGCTGCTTAAGAAAAACAAAGCAAGCAAATTGAAAAGATCACAAAATTTAAATAATAAAGAAGAAAATGGAAAGATAAACTGGAAAACTTATTTGACATTGCTCATGAGAATGCTATGCAGCTTATAAAAATAGAAGATAAGAAATTATTGAAAATGCAACGTGAGAAAGGACGTCATGGAAAAATGGGTACCATTGATAAGGCTGTTGCTAAAAAAGAGCAAAGAGCAGCAGAAAAGCAGAAGAAGAGATCAAAAGAAAGAAGAATGAAGAGGCTGTCATACTCACCAGTACATCATCAGAATCAGAGGAGAGTAAAAGTGATGAATCTGGTTTCTGTGCTGCACAACCTTCAACATGGAAAAGTAAGGTTGGCAAACGTAGAAAATTGTTTGATGATAAATTATTAGGAAGTCTTGATGTTGCAAAATTGAATGACAGAAATGCGTCTCTAGTTTTAATGCCAACAATTCAAAGTCTAGGAAAAAATCCAGAAGAGTACAATGTTAGCTACTCTTCTATTCGTAGAGAGAGGATAAAATATAGAAAGAAAATTGCAGAGAACCTGAAAGAAGAATTCAAGCCAGAGGTGCCCCTAACAATTCACTGGGATGGAAAATTAATTGAAGATATTACAGGAATGCATATTGTTGACCGTCTGCCCTTATTGGTTTCAGGAGAAGGCGTTGATCAACTTCTTGGTGTGCCTAAACTGGATTCAAGTACTGGTCTCCTGACAGCAAATGCTGTGTGTATCAGATATCGCTTGAATGGTGCATCTGCGAACAAATAAAATGCATGTTTCGATACAACAGCAACCAATACTGGTCCTAGAAATGGTGCAGCTATTCTTCTAGAACCAAAATTCGACAACGATTTATTGTGGCTGGCATGTCGACACCACATATTTGAAATTATGCTGGAAGCTGTTGTTTCAAAGTCTTTATCACCATCTTCTGGCCCAGATATAGTCCTTTTTAAGAAGTTCAGAGAAAAATGGTCAAGCATTAATAAGGAAGACTACGAAACAGCATTATCAGATCCAGATATCTATGAAAATATTCATGACATCAAAGATGACATAATTACATTTGCAGCAAATCAACTAGATACATTCCAACCAAGAGACGATTACTTAGAACTATTGCAGTTAACAATTATTTTTTTGGGAGGTGAACCAAAAGGTGGAATCAAATTTAAACATCCAGCGATACTTCATCGGGCTAGGTGGATGGCCAAAATTATATAGTCATTAAAAATTTTTATGTTCAAATCTCAGTTCAAAATTTCAGTAAAAGACAAAAAAGGACTAAAAGACATCTGTCTATTTGCTACTCGGTTATATGTAAAGGCATGGTTTACAGCTCCTGTGCCATCTTGCGCTCCTCGCCTTGATCTGGAATTATTACAGAATCTTGTAGTCTACAAACAAATAACTGACACAATTGCATCTGTTGCTATTAAAAAACTGTTAGGTCACCTCTGGTACCTATCAGAAGAACTGGTAGCCCTGGCCTTTTATGATGATGAAGTGTTTACTGAAACAAAAAACAAAATGGTAAAGGCCTTGCAAAATACAACAGAAACTCTTCCTGCAAAACGGGCTTTTCTAGATCCTGCACTTATTCCAACGAAGAAATTAGAAGATTTTGTCACATCAAATACTCAAAGATTCTTTACAATAACAGAATTTAGTTCAAAATTTTTACTCAAAGATGCTAAAGAATGGCATAATGATGAAGAGTATAACTTCGCTAAGAAATCTATCAAACAGTGGAAAGTCGTGAATGATATAGCGGAAAGAGGAGTAAAATTAATGGATGAATATAATAAATTACTAACAAATGACGAAGATCAAAAACAATTCTTGCTACAAGTAGTGAAAAACTACAGGGCTGTTTACCCTGATAGAAAAAAAGAAACATTGATGAAGTAAGGAAAGCTAATGTCTCAAATATCATGCTAGTTTAATTATGCATACTTGTGGTTATGGTAGGACCTACGGGGTAGCTTTCCACATTAAAAAAAAACAATGCGCCTTGTACTGTACCTCCTGGGTGGTGTGGAAAACTGTATAACAATATTGGAAAAATTTGACAATTTGAGTCGTTCTGTCAATTTTTAATTGCTGGTAGCAACCCCTAAAAATTAAAAATTTGCTAAAATATTTTAGGGTAGTTGTTTTTATGCTGAAATGAACCATTTAAAGGGTTGAACACATTAAAATCTAAAACATTTTTTTTTACCCCCATATTTGAATCACCCTAATTATTATATATATTATATATATATATATAGATATAGATATATACAGGGTGAGTCAAAAGTAGCGCCCGATTTCTGTTTTTTCGGCTGTCAGATTCTTTCTGGGAAGTCATGTTGTTAATAATTGTCATGTAGATACAGTTCCGGTACAGTTCCGTAATAATTTTCCCCCGAATAAATGGTCAGATAAACATGTCATTCATTTATTTCTACCTTCTTGTACACTGTAATACAAATGACAAACAAACAATCAACTGACAGAAATCGGGCGCTACTTTTGACTCACCCTGTATTATTTCGTTATCTCTCCTCCTCGTGTGCAGAAACGTTCCTTAATACTTATGTCGTTTCTATTCATTTATATACTGCGCGGTCATTGCAGTTATTTGCGCATATATAGATATATATATAGATATATATATAGATATATATGAGTTGAAAAACTCATGAGTTTTCATGAGTTGAAAAACTCATGATCTTCACTTGCCCCACAAACACCTTTAAATGGGAGACCCATAATGGGTGCACACACATTTCTACATTACTGTACAGTAGGGTGGAGCGAAAAATACCTTTTTCTAGTATGAAGTTCTAATAGTGATTAAAAGTTGCATTTAGTGGACGATATATACCTGCCAAAATATGAGTTCATTTGTTTAATATTTTCAGCTGCCACCAGGGGGCTAAAGTAACACAATTTTGGGTAAAAAGGAAAAAAATGCTTCTATTTTAGGTTTATCAAACTATTATAAAACTTTATCTTAGAATTATCTAATAGATTGATTAAGATTCTTAAATGATAAGAATTCGTTTTGTAAAAATGCCTTTTCATATGCTTAATATCTTCAGCTGCCCAAGAGGGCTGAAGTTAACTTAAAAATGACAATTAAGTATGATTTGTATTTACTTGAAAAAGGGAACAGTAATAAATTAGGATGTCTCTCCTCCTTTATACTGGCTTGAGACAGTTAAGAAACGTTATTTCGTGCCTTAGCGGAGTTACCACCCTTTCCCCAACCAACCTCCCTCTAGAAAGGGTTCTTGCTGAAGACTATTTAGTAATTTGCTTTTGTGTCAAATTTTGGCTGTTTTTTCCTTGATTCTAATGTAGCACGAATCCAACCGTCTCTGTTTGTAGGTCCGCAGACTGATCCAGCAGCGTCTGTAACGAGCTTGACGCATCTCTCTACGGCTTGTGTATGACATGGAAACTGAAATAATTCTGAATGAAGAGTAGTACCATGTTTGATGCATGATTCAATATCATCAAGAGAAACTCCTTTGGTTATCGGTGGTTCTGCTATCTGAAAATCTTGCCACATAATGAGATCTGTATAGTCTTTGGCATAAAAATTTATTTCTGGCACCTTAAAATACCTGATAACATCTGTTTCTTGAATGCATGCCCTTGCTTTTATGATACGCCTAAATCCCAACTGACGCACATGCTCCCTTTCATCAGCTATCATTGCAATGAGAATGTTTTCTTGATTTGCGTAATATGCATTTCGCTGAATGACTGAGTCATGTACTCTCCTAAGCTCTTCACGGAGATACCGGCTTCTTGCAATCATATGCCACATATGTTTAGCACCATATTGGCATAATGGTTTACGCTTTATCTGAAACCACATTGGTGCGTATACCCTAACAATGAAAGTAGCTAATTCTTGTAAATTGCCTGAAGGATTCTCTGTGCTTGCATATAACCGCAGAGTCCTGTTTGCTGTGGTGAGCCACCTTGAATGTGATATATTGCCTGGACTCTTATGACTAAGACTCTTTGAGAATGTTCCACTTGATATAGCCTTGTGAATTTCAAGAAGGTATTTCT
Organism: Bathynomus jamesi; assembly: GCA_023014485.1. NCBI lineage: Eukaryota > Metazoa > Arthropoda > Malacostraca > Isopoda > Cirolanidae > Bathynomus > Bathynomus jamesi. The sequence goes on from JAJOZX010000631.1 coordinate 232,831, forward strand.
GGTCAGTACTTATGTCATCTACATCAACTTCACACATGTCCTCTTGAATTTCAATGGGTTTGAAGTTAACTATGGGAAGCTTTTCACAGTCTGAAAGTGCTCGGCCAATTTCTCCTGAAAATGCTCTTGGTCCAGTAGTGGTACCATCCAAGTGATGAAACAGATGGCGCAATGGAAGTTCATTAAGGTGTAAAAGGCATATCAGCCACTGCAATGGCTTATTAAAGGCTTCTTCCAGTAATCTTATTGTGCCTCCAATACTACCAGTGTTAACCACTGTCGAATCACAGCCAACTGCAACGATGTTCCCTATATCAACATTCCTTTCTTTCAAGCAATTCACTAGCGCTGTGCAAATGTATTTAGCTTTGCCACTGGAAGGTGTCACATGTGCAAAGTACAGAGAGTGTGGTTCAGATATTATGCTGATATGCTCTTCGCGTTTGGTTCTTTGGTGGTTAGAGCCATCACTCTCCTGGACTTGAATCATTGTTTTATCCTTTCTGCCATCAAAGTATAATCCCCGCATGGTTTTTGGCTCTCCTATCTGTTGTAGTTCCTTTCTCTGTTTTTGTCTTTCACGTCTTAGCTTACTTCTGTCTATAATATTCCCTTTGTCTTCGGGAGTAACAATTTTAAGATCTGCCAATACTGCAGAAGCAATAGCAGCCCCAGCTCTGTCCGACATTTTAAATCTATCACAAGTAATTGCTAATGAAGGCAGTGGCTCACGCATCTGTTGTTCTGATATTACATATTGAGTCGAGGTTGTATCTTCCTCATTATCTTCAGATATCTCTTCTAGTTGTTGAAGTTCACTTGTCTCTGTTTCGATTTGTAAGTTGGACGTATTGGTTATAGCAGCACTAGTTGTTTGTGAGGATTCCAGACGTGCTTTTTCCATTTCCTTTCGATGTTCTCTTGCTTGTAATCGTCTTGTGTGTGCTATGTCAATGCTTCTATCACCATTATTCTGCGTGTTCGTTGGTCATTTAAAAAATCCTGCTCTTTTGGAGGGACTTTCTTACTCTTTTCACATGAGCATCTCCTAAACTCCTTACATTTGCAGGTGCAGATGTCAAACAAAGTGCATTTTGAAGTTTTCAAATTCTTCAAGCTGATTTTTGTACTTAGGCTGATCCTTGCGTGACTTGTATGGCTTTAATAAGGACCTGTATTTATCATGGTACACTCGCATCATCTGTAAAACGCGTGTATGTGAAACTATTGGCAAAAGGCCTTCTTCCAAATATTTTCTACCTTTTTGGAAACTGCCTCTGCTATTTCAGAAAATGAAGGCTCCTTGTTATTCATCTGCTCCTTCACTAAATGTTTTGTGAACAGGTAATCTTTCATAATGCAGTTATAAGTTGGTAGTTGCATATCACTCATCTCACAAGGTACTTCAAATATGGCACACTTCATATGTTCTCTAGTGAAATGTTTATATTTAGTATTGATGCCATAATATTTTTAAGAAAAATTCACAATCACAAAATATCCTGTAACATCAAAACATTATATAATTAATATATATATATATTTTATAAGTATATATAATATATTATATAAATAAACTAAAATTATATAATACATTATAACAAGCATTTTATAATAAAATCAATATTATCTCTATATAAATCACTTTAAAATAAAGTTTTATAATATTCCGATCATATTAAAAAACTCTCCGATCAACTGAGCGACTAGGCCTACTACCTAAGAAGACAAGTGTTAACACACTGTTCTAATGACTCACAGAAAGAAATTCCTTCACACCAAAACCCTCCCCCACAACCCTCCCCAAACCCTCCCCCACAACATTCAGTGTAGTCTCAACATGACTCAGTTACTCTAAATTGTGTTAAGTTCAGCTCTCTTGTGGCAGCTGAAGATATTAAGCATATGAAAAGGCATTTTTACAAAACGAATTCCTATCATTTAAGAATCTTAATCAAACTATTAGATAGTTCTAAGATAAAATTTTATAATAGTTTGAAAAACCTAAAATAGAAGCATTTTTTTCCTTTTTACACAAAATTGTGTTAACTTTAGCCCCCTGGTGGCAGCTGAAAATTTTAAACAAATGAACTCATATTTTGGCAGGCATATTTCGTCCACTAAATGCAACTTTTAATCACTATTAGAACTTCATACTAGAAAAAAAAGT
>JAJOZX010000631.1:240000-490000 GCA_023014485.1 Bathynomus jamesi
TGTTCTTCTGTATTGTTAAGAATGAAGGGGCTGTTTAGTTGTGTGGCTATGTTGGCGCCTCTGGTGTTGTTTTGGTTGTGCAGGTACCAACTAGTGTCTTTGGCGTTGAAGTCTCCTCCTAAGATGACATTAGTGAGAGAGGCTAGATTGTGTAACTGTGGATTGTAATTGGCTGGCACCTGAGGTGAACTATCTGGTGGGATGTAAATGTTGATTAGTCTGGTGTTGTGTTTTGCGCGTGTTTAATGTTAACTGCCTGTATTTCTATCGTGTTATCTGCTTGGATTGTGTTTGTAATGTTTTGGGTAGCATCAGTGTAGCTAATGCTCTTACGTATGTAAGTGATGAGTCCACCCCCTTACCCCCAGTACGATCTTGACGGATCGCCGTGAAGTCAGGGATGGTGGGTGTTTTGTGTGTGCGTTTTAGTTTTGTTTCTTGTATAAGTGCTATGTGAATGTTTTGTTTGTGTACGAATTCCCTGAGCTGCATGATTTTGTTTGTGAGGCCATCTACGTTGTACTGTAATATGTTAATATTATACTTCTGTATGTGTCTCATGGTGCTATTGTGTCTATGTGTATGGTGACATGTGTAAGTTGTAGTGAGGCCTGGATTAGTTTTAATGTCGCCAGAGAGTAAGAGTAGTTCGGGGAGCACGCAATTGCTCCCTGTAATTGAAAAAATAGCACGCTGAGAATAGGTCCGGCCCCGGGAGCCGATCGGCACTCTGACCGTGCCACGCAACAGGCCGTCGACTGCCAGTCTGGCCAACCGTAGACAGCCCGCTGCACGGAGATTTGAGGAAGTTTGGTCACCAGCGCGTTGATGTTTTGGTTTGACGTCGCCTCTTCTTCGCGTTGACGTGTCCGGCGCTGGAGGATGCAGCCACTGTTAGAAGCTTCCTCTCAGCTGCTAACACTTTTTTCACGGTGTTCTAGCTACCTGTTCAGAGGTTTTTTATAAACAAATCTCAGTTTTCTGCTCAAAACGGCTCTTTCTAATTTTAAAATTGATTAGTTAAGGAAGGAAGATGTTTGACTTCTATTTTGCAGCAACAGTTGATGATATTTATGTTACTTTACTGATTAATGAAAATGATTAGGCTCTTCAAGTTATAAAAGATTTCTTTCGTAATAATTGATAAATACGAAACACAAATCGTATATGCAAACAGGATGGTGATGCTTAGACTACTCAAGTTGATGAAGTTTTCTCTTGAGTTTTCTCTTTCTCGTGAGTTTAAAGTAGATGCTCTCACTGAATTAAAATTTCTGTTGAAAATTACATGAAATTATTTGCGTGTTAAATTGCTAGCGACGAAAGACTGGACATAGATAGGCTTTGGTCTAACGAGAGTTATGTATATAGAAAACACAGGAGCAAAGTGGCCTTTTGTGTGTTGTAATAGAATCGATTAGGGCCACTGAAATGCGATTAGTATATCACACAGAATTTACGTCTTGTCGTTGTGATGCCGCCAAATTTGTGACTCGAAATTTAATTAAGTAACCTTTAACAGTATTCATTGTAGGTAATATTACTCCGGATCACCTGGAGATCCGTCACCCCAGCCTTTTTTAGTTATCTTTATAAGGCTAACTAACGAAAATATCACGACGTAGCCTAACCAGTCGTCAAGGGTGTACAGTTGACCTAACGATTGGTTAGGTTAAGTCGTGATATTTTCGTTAGTTAGACTTATAAAGCGAACTAAAAAAGGTTGGGGTGACGGATGTTCAGGTGATCTATTACTCCTAAACACCTGACCTTATTTAACCAAAACTAGATGATCCAGGGATGAAAAAAATATATACCATTAAAATAGAAAAAGTAAATAGTTATTAATATTTAGGCCTATCCACCACAAGGAAACTACTTTAAATATCTTTTTGTAAGTAAAATCAGTTAGTGTGTGTTTGTTGCTTTCCCATCTTTGACTTTTTCTTAAAAACAAAAAGAAATTAAATTACACAAGAATTTGTAATTTATAGGTCAAGATACATGATCATATGATGATTATGGAAAAACTATACATGTTTAGGATCACTTTAACATATTGCTTCCCAAAGCATTCGGGAAGCAATATGTTAAAGTGATCCCTCCTGGGAAGCAATATGTTAAAGTGATTAACACTGGGAAGCAATATGTTAAAGTGATTAACACTGGGAAGCAATATGTTAAAAAAAGAAAGGTTGGTTGGTTAGAAAGAGGTTGGTAATCTAGGAGATAACCTACAGACCGGAAACAAAGCTATAAATGCCCTAACCGGGCATCCCTTATGTATTTAATGTAGGTCAACTGAATGCCCGGTTAGGTCAACTATACGCCCTTGATGATTGGTTAGGTTAAGTCGTGATATTTACGTTAGTTTTAACGAAAATATCACAACTTAACCTAACCAATCGTCAAGGGCGTACAGTTGACCTAACCGGGCATTCAGATGACCTAACCGGGCATTCAGTTAACCTACATTAAATATATAAAGTAAATGAAAGGATGCAAAAAGTAGCTACTCAACTCGTACTTGTGGCAAATGATGTGGCGTGACCGATTCTTCCGAAATCCATTTTTTACTTTGTGTGACCATATAGTGCAACTCCAATAAATTTACTTTCAATCTAATATTTTAATATGTTATGATTTAATTTTTATGCCTTTACTTTATTAAAGCGAACGTTTTTTATCGTACTCCTTATCTTAAATATTGGGAAGCAATATGTTAAAGTGATTAACACTGGGAAGCAATATGTTAAAGTGATATACACTGGGAAGCAATATGTTAAAGAGAGGTTCCTGGGAAGCAATATGTTAAAGTGATCCCATGTTTACAGTATGGTATCGTATGTGATACCTTTAGTTCTTAATTAAATACAAATTATTAACTTATTGAATTAAATAACTTCATAATTGCCTCGGGATTGGCGACATAGCTTATTGGGAATGAAATTAATTACCATACATAGAACCCCATATGTAGACATTGGGCCTGCATGACAACAAGAAAACCAAATTTATTATTTCGTATTAAACATTTCCCATTGTTGACTCATGAAAATTACATCAAGGGAAGAGTCAACGAACTTTGTAAAACCAGCAGATTCTTAAGCGAACGATTTATATTTTGCGGCATTCTGAGCGGCACTCAGGTATTTAAGTGTAGTGAATGCCTATAGCAAATAAACCGAAAGAGATCGTCGCACCCTACGAACAAAAGCGAGGCCCAACGAAATAATAAGGTGAGGTAATTTCTTTGTTTACCATTAGGCAGCGCAAATACCGAAGGCAAATAAACGTAAAGAGGTCCTTTGAAGACCCACATATACATAACTCCCTAACGAAAAAACGTAGGGTTTTGTCGTTAACTCTCCACTGTAATCTGCTGGAAATTTCCAACGGATGAGAGGTAACAGGCATTCAACCCATAGCCCTATATAGTTTTTTCATATGGTGGCCCGTATATATGGGGAACCGACCCCTCTAAAATTTACACTGACACAAACAGCGGCTAGGCTTAGCTCGTTAGACATAACCTTAACTTCAACATAAGCCTATTTAGTAGACCCACAACATAGGCCTATTTAGTAGGCCCACCTTACTTTACCTTAAATAATAGACCTACCTCTCAAAGTAGGCTTACCCTTTACACTCAAGGCCTATCTTAACTAAAAACATTGTAAATTTTTAATTCAACCTGTGGTGTAGGTTATAAAAAACTTATTATAGCAATGTAACTCACTCATAAAACTCTTTAACATCATAAAATTAAACTCAGAACTTTAACACTAACAACAATTATGGAAGACTTGGATAGAAGGGTCAAAAAACCCAGACCAAGAAAACAAAAACACAGACCTTGGAGCTATGGCACCATCTCAAAACTACACTCAAGACATTTAATCAGATCATCAATAATGCAAACAAATACATACCCAAGGGCAACATTAGGAAATACAACCCAATTACACTAGAGAAATAGCCCACCTCATAAGGCAACTTAACAACCTCAAACATAACACACAAACACCACACACAGAAACCATAAAACAGCAGATACAACAGCTCAACACAGAAATAAACAACAAACTTAAACAAACACAAACATTTAGGGAATTCATAACAACACTAAACCACTCCACAGATATATCCAGGCTAACAAGACTATGAACAGCATTACCCACTCTAACAGCGGCATTCACGCCTCACACGTGGCTATCTGTCGCAGCCAAAATAATATCCCAACATATACACAACAAGCTAACATTCTAGTTAATCACTACGCAAAGCGAAGTCACTTAAACAGAGACAACAACCAGAAACACGCAGACAGACAAACAGCCAAGCACAAGAAAACCTACAGACTCGACGCGACCATTACACCCTTCAATACAGACCAGACCACCAAGATCATCAAAAACATTAAGACTTCGAAGGCTACTGCACCAGACAACATATCTAACATACACCTTAAACACTTAGGCCCACAGGGAATACTAGCTCTCACAAATATCAGCACATATTCATATCAACACTGTATTATTCCTGACATATGGAAACAAGGTAAAATTATTACACTACTCAAACCAAACAAAAATCCAACAGAAACAGCTTCCTATAGACCCATTACTTTACTATGCGCACCTTCCAAAATAACAGAAAGACTAATCTTACAAATCACCAACCCACACATACCACTATCGCCTACTCAACATGGCTTCAGACCTCACCACTCAACCACGACATTACTCACTAACCTCACGCAGCACATCATGGATGGCATCAACTCCAGACGACCAGCTCAACGTACACTATTAGCAACAATAGACATTAGTAAAGCATTTGATGCTATCCCACGCTTCCCTCTCATAAACAGAATACTCAACACAAACATGCACAATAACACCAAAAGGTGGCTGAGTAACTCTCTTTCAGGAAGATACTCACATGTCACATTTAATGGCAAGTCATCCAAAAACAAGCTTTTTCCGAACGGGGTCCCTCAAGGCTCTGTTCTCTCATCAACACTCTTCAACTTATACATGCATGACATTCCAACACCCATAGATAACAAACTTACCTTATTATCATATGCAGATGACATCACTCTAACATCCACCCAGAACAACATCGACACCGCTACAAATAACCTACAAACAGACATCAACAGTATACAAGACTGACTCACACACAATAGACTCAAAGTAGCGCCCACAAAATGAACAATCACCTTGTTTACAAGCAATACAAAAGAACACCAGATAAGTCTACAGCTTACACTAAACAACAACAACATTCCACAAACTCACAGGACCAAAATACTTGGGGTCACATACAACACATCATTATCTTTTGCAAACCACATTCAGGAAATTAAAAACAAATGTACGTCAAGACTTAATACGCTTAGGGTACTAACAGCCACAAACTTTGGACACCAGCAGGAAACAACGTCACTCACATACAAACAATATATTCGCTCAGTTATGGACTATGCTAGCCCATGCAGGGCACCCATTATCTCAAACACACACATAAACACCTTACAGACAATACAAAACAACGCACTTCGTATGATTACAGGATGCACTCACACAACACCAATAGAACACCTGCACAAAAATACTGAAAGTTAGGGAACATTTAGACATGAGGGGAACACAATTCATGGCAGCAGCGACAACTAACCCACAACACCCTTGCTACTACATGTACAATCATGCACCGACACCTCGCACCATTAAGGTAACACCAGAGACATTATAACTAAATACTCCATTCCATACCACGCCCCACAGACATCACACAGTACAGAAAACACATACACACACACCTAACCCACAAAGCACTGACATGACTCGGTCCGAATGCGGTCCTAGGTGCGAAGCCGCCACCCATTAACAGGTCAGAGATCAGCCTGAGCAGATCGGATCGAGTTAACTTAGCACGATTCCGATGTGGACATCACCCCAACTTACAGACATATAAACATAGACTAGACAACTCCACAGACGACACCTGCTACCTGTGCCAGGACACACCACAAACAATTGAACACATTATGACAGACTGTACCGCTAAAGCACAACAACGAACACAACGCAACATCACTAGTGCGCTGAACCTCTGGTCCACTCCGGAGAGGGCGATCGGTTACCTGCGTGCTGCCGGCTTGCTTGATCAGGGTGGGCTGATCGGCTAAACAACATCAACAACAAAAAATTAATGAGAAAAAATCAGCACGTAAAGGTGTCATCACCAAACTGTACAGTGATTATAAACAGAAAGAACCTACAAGATGTGATCTTGAAACAACATTAAATTCTTTACTCGTTACAAACAAGAAATTATCACACTAGATGAGGACACAGTGCCGGCCTTAGGGATGTGCGAACCGTGCGGTCGCACAGGGCCCGCAACTTAGGGGGGCCCGAAAATTTCACAGAAATTTACCATCGACGTCAGAGTGCCAAAATTGGTGTAAATTAATGTAATTTATTTTTTTATCCTAATTAAATTGAATTATCCTATTCCTAATTAAATATCCTAAGGCCGGCGCTGGTTGAAACCTCTTATCACTTTATTATTATCAAATATTTAAACTATCATAAGTAGTAATAATAGTAAAGGCTGTTGGTCTGTTGGTATTCTGTTGCAGGTGCACTTGTATAGTTAAATTTTACTTGTTGTACTTGTTAACAATCTACTAAAATAAAATGATTTGCAATGAAAAACAATTTGACTTGTGTCATGGGGGGCCCGTACAGTATACTCTGCACAGGGCCCGAAATATCCTAATGCCGGCGCTGGAGGACATAATTACAATAATTGATGACAGAATTGAAATAACAGATGATGAGTATGCTACTCTCCTACTTGACAATGAAAATTACATTACAAAAGTTAATTCCTATATTTCTGAAATTCAAAACCAACTTGATGAGTACAAAAAACAAGACACCAATGAAAGCTCCTTAGAAGTTATCCGAAGTGCTTCACTTAGCTCTCCCAACGTGGCTGAGGGCAATGAACTAAAATTAAAATTGCCCACACTTGAAGTACCCACTTTTGAGGGTGACAGAGCCAAATTTCAATCTTTTATTGAAAAATTTCATAGCCTTATAGGTAATAAAAACTACATTACAAATGTTGATAAATTTAGTACTTCTTATTCTGTGGCAATAGAATTTCTTAACAGAAATTACATGAATAAGAATGAAATTATACTTGATTTGGCTCTTAAAGTAATGAACATGCGAACACCAAAAGACAACTATGGTGACCTCTTTGACTTTTACTGAGTTTGAATGTCTCATAGGACAACTTAAAAATAATAATTTAAACATTACAGAAACAGCTTGGATCATTCAAGCTGTTTGCAAATTTTGTTTTAGCAGTGAACATAGTTCTACAAATTGTCCCAAATACACAGACTTTACAGCAAGGTCAAAACGTTGTGAACAACTAAACTTATGCAAAAAGTGCACTGGGTCAGGGCACCATAAGTTAGACTGCAAATCAAATTTGAAAGAAATACAATTGTAAGAGTTGCAATAGTTTTGACCATATTCCCCCCCCCCCCATGTGTAATACACACAAAGACATGGAAAAAACTTACAAACATTATGAACAAACAGAAACAAACTCAAAATGCTCTGAATGGGCATATCAGTTCATTTAGCATTAACCACAATTCAAAAATTCTTTTACCAACTACGACCTTGGAAATCCAAAACAAAAAGGGACATATAGTACAGGTTAGGTACCTGCTCACAACAAACATTTGTAACCAAACAACTGATAGAAAAATTGGGACGTCAGAAGCACCAAGGAAATAAAGATCTCTCTATTTCATCTTTTATTACTAAAAACCCAGTACAAGCCAGTTTTAAAACTGCAAATATAACTTTGACTCTTGATGGAACATTTGAAACCCATAAGGTTGTTGTTGTGGACAAAGTAGAACAAGAAAAATTACAAATAGCTGGGTTAAAACAAATTTTGCTGCAACTTCAAAACAAATGAGGGGTCCCGCGTCTTAAGGTACCTAAGCGCCAAAATTAAAATTCGCCAGAAATCGCCTCCAAAGTTCAGCAATATTCTCGCAATAGTATCTGTTATTAATTGAGCTAGAACGTTCATTTTTGGCTAAATTAGAGTTCTAAATATACTAATGAAGATGTTGATGAGTTTTTGGAATAGATTTTCATATTTTATATTTTATATATATTTTTTAAATTTTTTGATTTTCTTATTATGCCGAACTTTAGGTGAACTTTTGGCTGGCGATAGAGGTGAAAAAAGTAGTTCGCTTCGTAAGGTTTTCAACCATACTTCTAGTGTCGTAAGGTCATTATAACCCAAACCACGCGATAGAGGAAGGGTGAAAATTGTGATATCCATCAAGAACACGTTTTCGCCTGTGGTGGCGCTTAGGTACCGTAAGACGCGTGACCCCTCAAATACACGATAGCTGATAAAACCCTTAATGCAGATGTAGTTGTTGATATACATATGCTCATGGGGGATGACTATCTTCATCTGGTCCATAGAGGCATCATTAAAATTGGAGATGGAATAGCCATACAAACTCCCATAGGTATTGCACCTTTGGGTCACATAACTAAATACAATCTTACTACTGACACAGTATAAAAATTACAGCGCACGACTCTTGAGTTCTCGGCAGCGAGGATTCGTGCGTGCTGATGGCTGCGCGGAGAACATTTTGGTTCTCCAGACAGTCATTGCCCAGGCCAAAGGTCTGGACCATCCCTTGCACGGGGCGTTCGTAGACTTGGCTAAAACGTTCGATAGTGTCTCTCACGAGAGCATTCCCGCGCTTTACTTCGTCTCGGTGTGCCAGCACCACTAGTCAACTATGTGGCCGCAACTTACGTAGGGGCGGCCACATGGTTGATGGAGGAGTGCCTGTCAGTGACTCGGGTGTGAGGCAGGGAGACCCGCTGTCCCCATTTGTCTTCAACGCGGTTCTAGAGTGGTCATTAGAGCAGCTGAACGATGCAGTCGGCGTTCCTTTAGGGAGCCAGCGTGTGAGCCACCTCGCCTTTGCAGACGATGCGGTTCTTCTGAATACGTCTCCAGTGGGCCTGCAGTCCTTATTGGACTGCTACACCTCGGAGACTGAAAAGACTGGCCTCCGCCCGAACACTGCGAAGTCCGCCACCTCCATCCTGCTTGACGGGAAGGGGAAGCGCTGGGTTTGGGGCGCTGAGGCTCGTTTTACTGTAGGTGGCATGGCCATTCCTGCGTTGGATACGGGCGACTTTTATCGGTACCTCGACGTAGATATCGGCATGATCGGGTCTAAGTCGAGAGCGCTCACGGTAATCCGTGTGCGGCTAGATCGGGTCTCGGCTGGCCCACTCACTCCGCAGCAGAAGCTCTGGGTCTTGCGGTCCGTGGTGCTGCCTGGGGTGACCCACGACCTGGCTCTCAGCCGTGTTCGTGCGGGAACCTTGGTGGCGCTGGATCGTTTGGTCCGGAGTCGCGTTCGGCAGTGGTTGTATCTCCCGAAGGATGTGCCACTTGCCGTGTTCTACGCGGCTGTGGGTGATGGGGGACTTGGTCTGCCGTCTCTGCGCGTGAGGTTGCCGATTTATAAGATCAAACGGGTCGACGGCTTGGTTCGAAGCTCCGACCCGGTCACCCGCGAGGTGGCCGCTCACCCACTGGGCGGACAACTCGTGGCGGCATGTCCCCTCGCTAGAGTCATGGGTCTGGTTCTGCGAACACCTGCAGAAGCTGAGAACGTGTTCCGACTTGCACTTGCCGCCTCTGTGGACGGTAAAGGGTTGGCCAGGGCGCGTCAACAGGCCGCGTCAGCTTCTCATGGGTGGATCAACGACGGTACGAGGCTTATGACCGGACGGAACTACATCGACGCCGTCAAGGTCCGTATCGGCGGTCTGCCCACGAGGGAGCGACGGACACGGGGTCGGGGCGGCCCCCCTCCTTGTGAGTGGGGGTGTCATGCAGGGGATGGCCTCGGCCATGTCCTGCAGAGTTGTCCTGACACCCACCGTAAGCGGGTCGAACGGCACGACCGGGTGGTGCGCTTGGCGGAGCAGTCACTTCGCGGCTCTGGGGCCCGAGTGATTGTCTAGCCGGTGGTGCCCACTCCGGCGGGCATTCGATGTCGAGACATAGTGGTGGCGCGCAACCACGAGGTTACGATCGTTGATGCTCAGATCGTAGCAGACTCCTGTTGTACGACCTTGGAGGAGGCCCACCTCAGGAAGGCCCGTCGTTACGACGAGCCGGCCGTGAGGCAATTGGCCCTCGACTGGGCACGGCAGCAGGATGACGACTGTCAATTTGCTAAGACTACGTCACTAACCATCTCCTGGCGCGGACTGCTAGCCGCCAGCTCAGCCCAAGATCTCAAGGCACTAGGCCTTGGAGCTGGTATACAAAAGTTGCTGGTAGTTCGAAGTCTCGAAGGATCGGTGTACATATGGAGGCACCGGGCGCACCGGGGCATGCGCGGTGGGCGGAGGCGTGGGCAACCGCCGAATCCAGGGCTGGGTCCCAGGCGGGATTGATCAGGTTCTCCTGAAGATCCTGATCGGTTACCATAGGCTTCAAGCTCTTGGCCTGGTCGGGTAGGGGGAGGCGGCCACGCGTTGAACCGCACAGAACAAACAACACCAAGTGTTCAGTCCCCCTATCGATGATCCTATTGAGGCTTACATAGTATTGGCCGAGGTGTACGGGGGGTTACCTAGCCGTTGCTTGGTATTTTCCTCGTAGCTGCTGTATTACTATGCAGTATGCCGCGACATAGAGCGATACATTGACGAAAAAATGACAGAAAACTTAAAAATGACAATCTTTTAGAACAATACAACAACATATTCAAAGAACAAATAGAAAGGGGCTTCATTGGAGAAGTTACTGATGAACCCTTTGAAAAACGAGGTTGTCATTATTTAACTCACAGGGGAGTTTACAGAAAAGACTCATCCACAACTAAACTAAGAGTAGTATACAACTGTGGTTTAAAGGATACAAATTCTGTTAGTTTAAATGATTGTCTTATGGAAGGCTCAAATCTTGTCTCAGATCTTTTAAAAATTCTCCTTTGCTTCCGTTTAGACAAATATGCCGGACAGAGTGACATAGAAAAAACATTCCTCTGTATAAATTTGAAGCTTCAGTATGATAAAAATCATCTCAGGTTTTTGTGGTTTAATGATCCACATGACTTTAACAAAGGTTTCAAAACCTACAGATTTAAAGTAATTATTTTTGGAGCAAATTTTCTCCAAGTATTCTTGCTTTAACAATTAAAAACCACCTAAACTTATTTCAAGAGGACTTAACAGTTCAGTTTTTAAAACAAAATTTTTATGTGGATAACCTCATTGGTTTCACTGTAACTGAAGAGGAATTGCTTGAAATTTACAAAATGCTACAACCCATAATGAAGCAAGGAAATTTTGGACTGAGAGAGTGGGTTTCTAATTCTCCTAAATTAAATGACCAAATAACAAAAGACAACAATGGGAACATTGAACCAAACAATTACACAAAAACACTTGGAATGCTTTGGTTTTTAAAACAGAATTCTGAACACAATGACACTCTTTGCACAAAGAATTATAACTTAAATCCAAATGCCAGTACAAAAAAACAAGTGCTTTCAGAATCATCCAAAATTTTTGACCCCATTGGATTATATTTACCAGCAACCATAAGATCCAAAATCCTTTTGCAAGACTTATGGAAAAAGAAAATTGATTGGGATGAACCACTTTCAGTGGAAGACCAACTTCATTGGAAAAAATTGGCCACAGACTTAAACAAAGTTCAAAACATCTACGTACCAAGATGTGCTGGTTACAGATTGAAACCTCAAACACTACACATTTTTACAGATGCTACCACACAAGCTGATGGGTGTTGTGCCTATTTAACAAGTGAAAATGAAAGTAACTTGGTTTATTCAAGGGCAAAAGTGGCACCCCTAAACCAAACGAAAACTGTACCACAACTTGAATTATTGGCTGTCTCATTGGAAGTCAAAACAGCAGACTTTCTCTCACAAGTGTATAAAGAAGTTGACATAACAGACATTTACTTATGGACAGACAGTCAAATTTGTCTAACATGGGTGACCAACACAGATACAACTTTTTGCAAAAACATATTTGTGAAGAACAGACTAACAGAAATCAAAACTGCAAACACATCCCTTGGTATCAAATTTAGGTACATACAAACAAAACAGAATCCTGCGGACTTTTTGACGAGAGGGCTCTCTTACAAACTGTTGAAAGCAAACAAAATTTGGTATGAAGGGCCTGAATGGCTAACATGCGAGGATCTTTGGCCAGCCGAAGTAGTTAGCCTCACACTCAACTCTAAAACAACTGAAAAGATCACTGAGGACAAACCTATTTTTGACTATAAACATTATTCAGACCTCAACAAACTCTTGAGAATTACAGTCTATTGCTGCAAGTTTGTCAATAGCTACCTTCTCAAACACTGTCCTCAGAAGGCCTTTTCTAACTTAACAGAAACTGCAACATAACACTGGCTCAAACTGATACAAGCTTCAGAATTTGACAAGGAGTTGAAGTATCTTAGGTCTAGTAACACATTAAACAAAGGAATTCCTTCACTTATCATGGATCTAAATCTGTACCCGGATACAGAGGGTCTGATAAGGTGTAAAGGAGGACTCAACAAGTCAACTTTGACTTACAACTCCCAGCACCCAATTCTTCTTCCGAGGAGGAATCACTTCACAAATCTCATCATCAGGGATACCCTGACAGAGATGAGAAAAACTTACTGGCTCCAAAGGGTAGAACTGAAACAAATAAAATTTTAAACACATGCATTCCTTGCAAACGTATCCACTCACGACCCTTTAAGACCCCAAGCCCTCCAGACCTACCTGTGGAACGAGTAACATTTACTCAGCCATTTGAAACCACGGGTATTGACTACACTGGGGCGGTGAATGTGAGTTTTGGAGACAAAATGAATTCAAAGGAATACAAAGTGTACATTGTACTCTTCACCTGTGCTGCAACACGTGCCATATGTCTAGACATAGTAGAAGGTCTGACAGCAGAAGCTTTTTTTGCTGCTTTCAGACGATTTTGTGCACACAATTCTGTACCCAAAACTATATGGTCAGACAATACCACATACTTCAAATCTGTTGAAAGAATTATTCATCAGATTTGTGACAGTGAAACAGTACAAACTCATTTAATCAAACAAAATATAACCTGGAAGTACATTCCTGTTAATACACCATGGTATGGTTCCATTTGGGAAAGAAACATACAGACTGTAAAGAACTGCCTTAAAAAGACTATTGGGACCAAACATCTACAACTTTTTGAACTTATGACTGTTCTGTCAGAAATTGGAAATGTTATCAACAACAGACCATTAACTTATGTAGGAGATGGTATTAATGAGCCACAACCCCTCACACCAAACCACCTAATTAAGGGAGAAACAGTAAACATGCTACCAGAATATGAACATAACAGTACAGAGGATCCAGATTGGGTAGTAGGACAAAAAGAACTCAACACAAAATACCAACATTTGACACAAATCAAAACTCAGTTTATAACAAAATGGAGAGAAGAATACTTAACAAGTCTTAGAGAAAGACATAAACAATTAACAAAACAAAATTGGAATGATTCAGTCAAAACTGGAGACATTGTGTTGATACATGACAAGACTCCAAGACAACATTGGTCAATGGGAAAAGTCTTAGAACTCAAAACTGGTGAAAACGAAATTACCAGGGTTGTAAAACTGAAAACAGCAACTGGTGAAACCACTAGAGATATCACATTACTATATCCTTTGGAATGTGGGGCTAAGTTAGAACCATTACCTCAAAGGATGGATCAGGATACTATTGAGGAGGAATCTCTCAATGTACCCGATCTAACTCAGACTAAACCAGCAGGCCTCAAAGAAAGACTGCTTTGAAAGCCAGAAAACTCTTACAAGAAAAAATTAAGACTGGTGACTTATAAACCTTACACAAATAATGAGCAAAGTTAAAATGCTTAATAATTTTACTTTAATTCTATTAATTTCCTATAGCTAAGGGGAGTCAAACTGATTGACATAACTTTAACTAAACTTGAGAAGTTGGCCTCTTGAACTTTTATATTTAAATAGGTCTTGAGTAACCTTTCTCTTTCTAAGTTCCTACTTTATTCCTTTTAACTCATTTCACATGGTTTAAAACACACTGTTTATTAAAAAATTTAATGTATAACATACAAATTTTTCCTTCGGGCCCCCCCAGTATATGGAAAAACTATACATGTTTACAATATGGTATCGTATGTGATACCTTTAGTTCTTAATTAAATAAAAATTATTAATTTATTGAATTAAATAACTTTAAAATTGCCTCGGGATTGGCGACATAGCTTATTGGGAATGAAATTAATTACCATACATAGAACCCCATATGTAGACATTGGGCCTGCATGACAACAAGAAAAACAAATTTATTATTTCGTATTAAACATTTTCCATTGCTGACTCATGAAAATTACATCAAGGGAAGAGTCAACGAACTTTGTAAAATCAGCAGATTCTTACGCGAACGATTTATATTTTGCGGCATTCTGAGCTGCTTATGTTACAGCGATGCTTTAAGCAAGAAAGATGTACTTTAACTTCCTATAAGTTCTGAGTGAAATCCTCATAATATAAAACCCAATAACTATAAAAAGGATAGGCCTATTCCTTCAGGTATTTAAGTGTAGTGAATGCCTATAGCAAATAAACCGAGAGAGATCGTCGCACCCTACGAACAAAAGCGAGGCCCAACGAAATAATAAGGTGAGGTAATTTCTTTGTTTACCATTAGGCAGCGCAAATACCGAAGGCAAATAAACGTAAAGAGGTCCTTTGAAGACCTACATATACCTAACTCTCTAACGAAAAAACGTAGGATTTTGTCGTTAACTCTCCACTGTAATCTGTTGGAAATTTCCAACGGGTGAGGAGTAACAGGCAATCAACCCATAGCCCTATATAATTTTTTCATAATGATGCTAATGTACACAATACTAACATTATATTATTATTATTGATATTTGATATTGTTTACATGATAACATATTCATAAGTGAATCATAACATCCAATAATGATTGTAGATATCGAGCACTCTGGACGATCTGATGAAAGGATGGTCCTCGAAATTCGACAAGGCCTTAGCCTGAGAAATTTTTATCCGAGCAGATGAATGAAACCAAAAAATCAAAATAAAATTAGGAACTAAAGAAAATGCAAAAGTAATGCGTTTTGAGTCTTGTTTCACTCCTTTAAACTTTATTCAGAACTGATACAGAAGGAGGTTCAGAAGGCAGATATGAATCAAGGAGTTGTCTTCGACAATAATTCAAATATAGGAGCCTCAATTACTGCTGATGGTCAGGCAGGGAATCGACAAAGAGGGGATAGCGAACCTCTTAGGCCAAAGGCTATGGCAGAAATAATTTAAATTTGTAAAAATTTAATAAAGTAAAATTTCTTGGGGGAAATGCAGTTGAAGGTTAACTTTCCCCTTAATGAAGAATTTGCAAATCTTTAACCTTAAATCTATAACTATTAAAAAAAACCCATCTTCATTTTCTTCCATTTTTGAAAAAAATTCTTTCAAAATCCTTTCAAATTATAAAAAATATGAAAACAGTATTACACAATCTTTCAAGATAGTAGTATGGCCGCAAAATGCTCGAGTGCATATGCAATTGTAATGTTGATCAATTGTTGCAAGGTGCCAGCCCCCTTCCCCCCCATGAAGGGGGAGAGAGGGTTCTAGCGTTGTAATTACTGGGCCCGAGGCCCTAGCACCGCAATAAAACTATAGAAAAGAATGCAGCCATAAAATTCTTGAGCTTCACATTGTGTCAAGATTTGTGAAGCTTAAGATTTTCATGGCTGCGTTCTTTTCTATAGTTTTATTGAATGAACGAGAGGAGCAACTGGGGTTGGGTGTAATGGGGAAGGGGGTCATGCAACAAGGGGGTGGGGGTTATCCCCCAAGTTGCATAAAGGGGGAGGGGTTTTGGGGGGAGAGGGAGAATGACCTCCCCGCAAATGGGTAACCCTAATGTGCCCTCGCCGTAGCCAAGTTTGCGAAGCACAAGCCCCGCCAGTAGGGCAGGGAGCCGAAGGCTCTGCTTGCAAAAATAATAAAATTATAAATTAAAAGGTAAAATTTTTTCATTTCTTTCTTTTGGGTGGTGATGTAATGTCGGGTACCAGCAGAACTTCTGAAGAGTCTTGAAGGTGATGCTAGAGAGGAGGTGAATGTATTGTGCGGAAACATGTATGAAAGTGGAGACTGGCCAGCTGACTTTATGAGAGTCTATGTTTATTATCCCCAAGAAACCGAGAGCCACCAAGTGTTCACAATTTCGAACTATAAGCTTGGTCAGCCATGCATCAAAAATAATGCCAAGGATACTAACCAGAAGACTAACGAATAGAGCTGAACGATACATTGGAGAGGATCAGTTTGGATTTAGGTCAAAATGCGGAACAAGAGAAGCTATTGGTATTATAAGAATGATGGGAGAGAGAGTGCTGGAACATGATCAGGAAATATTTGTTTGTTTTATTGACTTTGAAAAAGCTTTTGACAGAGTACAATGGAGGAAATAATGGAAATATTGAAGAATATTAATGTTGACTGGAAGGACCGTAGGCTGATAAAAAATCTATATCTTGGGCAGAGTGTGAATGTTAGAGTTGCAGGAGGAGAATCGGAGCTTGGATTGGTTGGGAGAGGGGTCAGGCAAAGATGCCCCCTGTTCGCCGTGTTATTTAACATCTATGCGGAAGCAATGATAAAGGAAGCACTCTCAGATCTGGATGAGGGAATCAGAGTGGGAGTTAATTGGTCAAATCTGTAAGGTTTGCAGATGACAAGACATTTGTTTGTAGTACTGAAGAAGGATGCAAAGAATGGTCAATAGCTTGAAAACAACAGCGGAAGAATTCGGAATGAGAATTAATGAGACCAAGACAAAGGTAATGAAAATTGCAAGAAGGAAAGGAGCACAAATGAACCTAACGATAGGAAATCGGACCTTAGCAGAAGCTGAGCAGTTTAAATATCTGGGAAGTTTGTTAACCAACAATGGAGATTGCAATGAGGAAGCAAGATCTAAAACTGGTATGGGTAAGGTAGCTTTTGAGAGACAGAAAACACTATTTACAGGTAAACTCAACTTGAAGCTGAAGAAAAGGTTAGTAAAAAGCTTGCTATGGAATGTGGTACTGTATGGAGCAGAAACATGGACACTGAAAACAACTGAAAAGAAACTCCTGGAAAGTTTTGAAATGTGGACTTGGAGAAGAATGCTAAAGATAAGCTGGAGGGAACACCAAAGTAATGAAGAAGTACTGCAACAGGTGAGGGAGGAGAGAAGACTCATTAAGGTGATAAGAGAAAGACAGAAGAAATGGAGCGGACATGTGTTGAGAGGAGAAGGATTGTTGAAAGAGGTGATAGAGGGTAGATATGAAGGTAGAAGGCCGAGGGGAAGGAAAAGGAAAGCAATGCTGGATGATTTGAAGGCAGGCAGGAGCTATCATGAAATGAAAAGGATAGCTCAGGATAGAACACTTTGGCGGGACACATGAGTTGGACCTGCCTGATAGGCAGAATACAATGGAGATGAGTATATTGAAGAACTATATGATAAAGAGAACAAATCTAATAACATCGAGATGGAAGAAACAGATGAGGTGGAAGTAGATTGTATGGGACCGGACATACTGGAAAGAAAAGTAGAGATGGCTGTAAAAGACCTAAGAAATGGCAAGGCCGCAGCACCAGATAATGTACCAGCAGAACTAAAGATAAGCTAAAGATAAGATATTCTTGCCAAAGAATAAGATTATTAAGAATAAAATTAGTTAGGGACAAGTATGTTTCATGGACTGCTCTCGATTTTCCTACGAAATTGCAAACAAGGGCAGTCGTTGACCCTGATTTTGTTTCTGCAATCGGTTTTCTTGAGAAATGATAAAGAAAAATGTTATTGGATATTGAATAAATTTATTTACTGAAACGACGCAATACACTCCAACATCTTTTTGAATAAGTCCGAGCTGGTGTGGCGCTTACGCCATACAAATTCACAAAGGTACGAGTCAAGTTGGTCGCGATCTGTTCCGCATCGCAGTTTGTTCGATTGTTTCAATGAATTCCACAAGCTTTCCACCTGCTGAGTGTGAGCTCCGGTAGATGGGTCGATAAAGTTCATGCTGTGGTTAACAGTGTAATGCGAACAGTTGTACCCAGCAAGTTGGTCAATGCCCTCGTACGCCTTCCACATGTCGCTCATGATCGTGGACCCTGGAAGAATGGATGCCTTTATACAGTCAACTAACGTTGTCCGATCGCGCTTCGGAACAGCGTAGAGAAACACGTCTCCTGATTCTCTACAAACTCCATCAAATACCCATTGCTGTGGCAACACGCGTCCTTTATTGTTTTTCCGGCGAGAATATAATGTCTCGTCAATTTCGACAGTACAACCAGGTCCGCCGATTTTCGTGTGATTTTTCAAAATATTATCAGCACACACTTCTCGAAGATAACTGTTGTAGTCGATCACGGTTGTGTGTGCCATGCCAAGTTCATCTGCACAGAACTTCAAATTGGTGTACTGCTTCGTCCAGGCGTATATGAACGCTACAATTTTTGATAGCGGTAGCGTTGAGCCCTCTAGCCAGGTACCTTTGCGTACCAAAACTTTTTCGTTGCACATGCTCTTCTGGCAACGCCAGGTCGGCACGCCAGCCAAGCACTTAATTGCCATGTTGTGCTTGCGTTTGCATAACTTTTTTTTCGGAATAACATCATGTTCCTGGAAAAACTTTACTGCGGATTCATCGTCAGGCACATTTTGCCATAGCCACTTCAAATTAATACAAACATCATTCATTGTTCTGCAAAAAAAAATTACAAGAATTAGTGCGATATCTTGCAAAAAACAATAGTATAAGAAACTCGATTAGATCAGGTTAGGTCAGGTTAGGTTAGGTTAGGTTTCTCAAGAAAACCGATTGCAGAAACAAAATCAGGGTCATCGACTGCCCTTGTTTGCAATTTCGTAGGAAAATCGAGAGCAGTCCATGAAACATACTAGGTCCACTAGTTAATTACAATATTTATCAAGTATTTAACAACATATCTCGCAATTAGATAGTCTACGAGATGCATATAATATATGATACTTGTTCGTTACTCGATAATTTAGAGTGAAGTTAAACGCACAATGTTTACACATTAATTAACTATGATTGTAATTATCATAGGACGACTTAATTATGAACTGCAAGAAGAGCGAGAGAGGAGTTTTAGGATCAATGAGGCTCATCTAGCCTCATCGATCCTAAAACTCTTCTCTCGCGCTTCTTGCAGTTCATAATTAACTCATCTTATAATAATTACACGTCATGCATGTTACATTTAGAGTTATAATTACATGTTATAGTTACAGTTAGAATTACGTGTAAGTGCAGTCATATACGTAATTACGTACAAACAAACATGTATGAGTGTATAAAGTACACAGAGTTCACGTAATAGGCTATGTACATGATATAGATGACCACAGGTAAACAAGTGCAGTAGACACAGGCAAAGATTAGATAATAATTGAAATGAATTAATTTATTTTATTCAAAGACCAACTAAGTACAAAAAAATCAAGAATAATTAAAGATTATTTCAGGAATAATTTAAATTCTATAGACGTACATCGGATACTTACCATATGAAAAGATTATGATTAATTTATACCAGCTTCATTCTAATGACGTCACGTTAAT
Source organism: Bathynomus jamesi (assembly GCA_023014485.1). Classification (NCBI taxonomy): domain Eukaryota; kingdom Metazoa; phylum Arthropoda; class Malacostraca; order Isopoda; family Cirolanidae; genus Bathynomus; species Bathynomus jamesi. The sequence continues at coordinate 259,878 of JAJOZX010000631.1, forward strand.
GAGGTTCCGTTAAGGTATGTAATTTACGTTAATTCATAATTAATACGTTGAAGTTACCTACGTTTGGGTGTGTATATATAAGTCATTATAGGAAGAAATAAGAAGGAAACGATCCAGATAGGCACAGTAATAAAGGTTTCACGGGCATGGTACAGACATAGTACAGGACATAGCGAGTGAAATCAGAACTCAGTTGTAAAGGGTATATTTATAAGACATACTGTTTACAAAGGGGGGACTGCATTGTAACAGATGTAAATTCGAAGCACAAACAAGGGATTTAATCCTATTGCAGACAACATGAATGCATGATATGAAGGGATTTATAAATGGAGGAGGGGATATAAGATGATCACAATTAATACTATTAATTTCATAACAAATGGAAAATGGGAAAAATGGGAATATCCTTTATGGAAACTAAGCAATCTCAAAAGTTGATTACTCCTGGTTGCGCTTCGATTAAGGACAAAGTTAAAGGACATTCGCTCTTGAAACGAACTTATTATGTATGGAGGTAGAAATAATACAGAATTGGGAATGATTAAAAATGGTTATTTCTGCCTTTGGAAAATATATATATATATATATATATATATATACTATTTCAGAAATGAAGCCTTATATATATATATATATGTAACAGTTTTTCGCGCACACCTACAGGTCGCTACAATTGGTGTAGAACAATGCGGTTTTCACCATTCGATGCGTCTTTTTGTTGTGCAGTGCCCATGCTGAAAAAAAAATTCCCTAACATAAATCCTTCGCCCCCCTTTTAGGGGTACAGTTCTTCCCATTTCTTCATTTGTAATCATAATTTTGGCAAAATATGGGGTATGGGGGAGGGGTGGGGTAATGGGGAAACTCAGAAAAATAGATGCGATATATATATGTAACCAAAAAAAAATTAAAGTAAATCCTTTGCAAGGTGCCATCCCCCTTCAAAAAAAATTAAAGTAAATCCTTTGCAAGGTGGTGCCAGCCCCCTTCCCCCCTTTTGGGTAATGGGGGAAGGGTGGGGGTAAATGGGGGAGAGGGGTGGGGGAGGGGTATTGGGGGATCTATACTATAATAAGAGAGCTGTCCGTCCGTCTGTCCGTCCGTCCGTCACACTTTCAGAAATTGTGAGAAAAAATTGGAGAAAAAAATTCAAAAATTGTATTACGGGCGGGAATGTGAAGCTCAAGATTTTCATGACTGTGTTCTTTTTTGTAGTTGTTGTTGTTGTTTAGCCGATCAGCCCACCCTCATCGAGCAAGCCGGCGGCACGCAGGTAACCGATCGCCCTCTCCGGAGTGGACCAGAGGTTCAGCGCACTCGTGATGTTGTGTTGTGTTCGTTGTTGTGCTAGAGTGGTACAGTCCGTCATAATGTGTTCAATTGTTTGTGGTGTGTCTTGGCACAGGTGGCAGGTGTCGTCTATGGCGTTGTCTAGTCTGTGTTTATATGTCCGTAAGTTGGGGTGATGTCCACATCGGAATCGTGCTAAGTTAACTCGATCCGATCTGCTCAGGCTGATCTCTGACCTGTTAATGGGGGCGGCTTCGCACCTAGGACCGCATTCGGACCGAGTCGTGTCAGTGCTTTGTGGGTTAGGTGTGTGTGTATGTGTTTTCTGTACTGTGTGATGTCTGTGGGGCGTGGTATGGAATGGAGTATTTGGTTATAATGTCTCTCTGGTGTTACCTTAATGGTGCGAGGTGTTGGTGCATGATTGTACATGTAGTGGCAAGGGTGTTGTGGGTTAGTTGTCGCTGCTGCCATGAATTGTGTTCCCCTCATGTCTAAATGTTCCCTAACTTTTAGTATTTTTGTTTCTGTGTGCAGGTGTTCTATTGGTGTTGTTTGAGTGCATCCTGTAATGATACGAAGTGCGTTGTTTTGTATTGTTTGTAAGGTGTTTATGTGTGTGTTTGAGATAATGGGTGCCCAGCATGGGCTAGCATAGTCCATAACTGAGCGAATATATTGTTTGTAGATGAGTGATGTTGTTTCCTGCTGGTGTCCAAAGTTTGTGCCTGTTAGTACCCTAAGCGTGTTAAGTCTTGACGTACATTTGTTTTTAATGTCCTGAATGTGGTTTGCAAAAGATAATGATGTGTTGTATGTGACACCTAGTTTTTGGTTCTGTGAGTGTGTGGAATGTTGATGTTGTTTAGTGTAAGTTGTGGAATTACCTGGTGTTCTTTTGTGTTGCTTGTAAGCAAGGTGATGGTTGATTTTGTGGGCGCTACTTTGAGTCTATTGTGTGTGAGCCAGTCTTGTATACTGTTTATGTATGTTTGTAGGTTATTTGTAGCGGTGTCGATGTTGTTGTGGGTGGATGTTAGAGTGATATCATCTGCATATGATGATAAGGTAAGCTTGTTATCTATGGGTGTTGGAATGTCATGCATGTATAAGTTGAAGAGTGTTGGTGAGAGAACAGAGCCTTGAGGGACCCCGTTCGGAAAAAGCTTGTTTTTGGATGACTTGCCATTAAATGTGACATGTGAGTATCTTCCTGAGAGATAGTTGCTCAGCCACCTTTTGGTGTTATTGTGCATGTTTGTGTTGAGTATTTTGTTTATGAGAGGGAAGCGTGGGATAGCATCAAATGCTTTACTAATGTCTATTGTTGCTAATAGTGTACGTTGAGCTGGTCTTCTAGAGTTGATGCCATCCATGATGTGCTGCGTGAGGTTAGTGAGTAATGTCGTGGTTGAGTGGTGAGGTCTGAATCCATGTTGAGTAGGCGATAGTGGTATGTGTGGGTTGGTGATTTGTAAGATTAGTCTTTCTGTTACTTTGGAAGGTGTGCATAGTAAAGTAATGGGTCTATAGGAAGCTGGTTCTGTTGGATTTTTGTTTGGTTTGAGTAGTGTAATAATTTTACCTTGTTTCCATATGTCAGGAATAATACAGTGTTGGTATGAATATGTGCTGATATTTGTGAGAGCTAGTATTCCTTGTGGGCCCAAGTGTTTAAGGTGTATGTTAGATATGTTGTCTGGTCCAGTAGCCTTCGAATTTTTAATGTTTTTGATGATCTTGGTGGTCTGGTCTGTATTGAAGGGTGTAATGGTCGTGTCGAGTCTGTAGGTTTTCTTGTGTCTGGCTGTTTGTCTGTCTGCGTGTTTCTGGTTGTTGTCTCTGTTTAAGTGACTTATCTTTGCGTAGTGATTAACTAGAATGTTAGCTTGTTGTGTGTATGTTGGGATATTATTTTGGCTGCGACAGATAGCCGCGTGTGAGGTGTGAATGCCGCTGTTAGAGTGGTTAATGCTGTTTATAGTCTTGTATAGCCTGTATGTATCTGTGGAGTGGTTTAGTGTTGTTATGAATTCCCTGAATGTTTCTGTTTGTTTTTCTTTGAGTTTGTTGTTTATTTCTGTGTTGAGCTGTTGTATCTGCTGCTTTATGGCTTCTGTGTGTGGTGTTTGTGTGTTATGTTTGAGGTTGTTACGTTGCCTTATGAGGTGGGCTATTTCTCTAATGTAATTTGGGTTGTATTTCCTAATGTTGCCCTTGGGTATGTATTTATTTGCATTATTGATAATCTGATTAAATGTCTTGAGTGTTGTATCGATGTTTATGATGGGTGTGCTGTTTAATGTGGTGAATTGTTCCTCAGTCTGTATTTTGAACTGTTCCCAATCAGCTTTCTTGTAATTTCTGTAAGTGTGCCTAAGGCTGTTGGGGCAGAGTGTAGAATGTGTTGTAATGATGATGGGCAGGTGGTCTGATGACAGTTGTTTTTCTGTTCTCCATTGTGTATGTGTTGCTAGTGAGGGGAACAGAACGTTATGTCTGGGGAGGAGTTTGAGTATCCTGCTTGATGTGGTATGTGTGTATGTTCTTCTGTATTGTTAAGAATGAAGAGGCTGTTTAGTTGTGTGGCTATGTTGGCGCCTCTGGTGTTGTTTTGGTTGTGCAGGTACCAACTAGTGTCTTTGGCGTTGAAGTCTCCTCCTAAGATGACATTAGTGAGAGAGGCAAGATTGTGTAACTGTGGATTGTAATTGGCTGGCACCTGAGGTGAACTATCTGGTGGGATGTAAATGTTGATTAGTGTGGTGTTGTGTTTTGCGCGTGTTTTAATGTTAACTGCCTGTATTTCTATCGTGTTATCTGCTTGGATTGTGTTTGTAATGTTTTGGGTAGCATCAGTGTAGCTAATGCTTTTACGTATGTAAGTGATGAGTCCACCCCCTTTACCCCCAGTACGATCTTGACGGATCGCCGTGAAGTCAGGGATGGTGGGTGTTTTGTGTGTGCGTTTTAGTTTTGTTTCTTGTATAAGTGCTATGTGAATGTTTTGTTTGTGTACGAATTCCCTAAGCTGCATGATTTTGTTTGTGAGGCCATCTACGTTGTACTGTAAATGTTAATATTATACTTCTGTATGTGTCTCATGGTGCTATTGTGTCTATGTCTTTTGTATGGTGACATGTGTAAGTTGTAGTGGGGCCTGGATTAGTCTTAATGTCGCCAGAGAGTAAGAGTAGTTCGGGGAGCACGCAATTGTTCCCTGTAATTGAAAAAATAGCACGCTGAGAATAGGTCCGGCCCCGGGAGCCGATCGGCACTCTGACCGTGCCACGCAACAGACCGTCGACTGCCAGTCTGGCCAACCGTAGACAGCCCGCTGCACGGAGATTTGAGGAAGTTTGGCCACCAGCGCGTTGATGTTTTGGTTTGACGTCACCTCTTCGCGTTGACGTGTCCTGCGCTGGAGGATGCAGCCACTGTTTAGAAGCTTCCTCGTCAGCTGCTAACACTTTTTTCACGTTGTTCTCGCTACCTGTTCAGACGTTTTTTATAAACAAATCTCAGTTTTCTGCTCAACAGATATATTTTGCTGTTTTGTTGGAATTTCAAATTAAGTTCATTTAAATGAATTGTGAGGTTTGTTAAAAAGGCAAGTTCAGAGAAATTCAATGATTATGCAACTCATTCTCCATTTTAGTAGTATCAGATTTAACTTCTATTCATTCCTTACAAACCGTAGAATCTCCCTTCGTAAGGAAAAGAAAATTACTGTATAAAATTAAATAATTTGCTTGGAACAATCTCGGGCCGCATGTGATCGGCGAGACACAAGTTGAACAGTCCTGTAATTAGACTATGGGGGAAAGGTGGGGGTGGGGGTAATGGGGGAGGGGTGGGGAAATGGGGAGGGGTGGGGAAATGTGGAGCGGTGGGGTAATGGGGGAGCGGTGGGGAAATGGGGAGGGGTGGGGAAATGGGGAAGGGTGTGGAAATGGGGAGGGGTGGGGGTAATGGGGGAGGTGTGGGGGTAATGGGGGAGGGGGTTAGCCCCAAGTTGCATGAATGGGGGTGAGGAGGTTTTGGGAGATACCAGATTCAGAAATGTTGACACAATGTGAAGCTCAAAATTTTCACGGCTGCGTTCTTTTCTGTAGTTTAGCCTGTCTAACCGTCAGCGAAGTGACGGGAACTGTACTATTCTATACTATAATAAGAGAGCTGTCGGTCTGTTCGTCTGTCCGTCACACTTTCAGAAATTGTGAGAAAAAATTGTGAGAAAAAAATTCAGAAATTGTAAAAAAAATTCGGAAATTGTATTACGGGCGACAATGTGAAGCTCAAGATTTTCATGACTGTGTTCTTTTCTGTAGTTTAGCAATGGGGGAAGGGTGGGAGTGGGGTAATGGGGGATGGGTGGGGTAATGGGGAGGGGGGGGTAATGGGGGAGGGGTTAGCCCCCAAGTTGTATGAATGGGGGTGAGGAGGTTTTGGGAGATACCAGATTCAGAAATGTTGACACAATGTGAAGCTCAAAATTTTCACGGCTGGGTTCTTTTTTTGTAGTTTAGCCTGTCTAACCGTCAGCGAAGCGGCGGGAACTGTACTAGTATATATATATATCCCCTATGCTGTTTAATGTGTACATTTGACGGATTAATTGCTTCACTTAATGAGGCAACAGTGGGATGTTGTATAAATAACACAAGGATAAATAACTTAGTTTATGCCGATGATATGGTCTTAATAAGTCCCCCTGTTGAAGGTTTGGATCGGCTACTAAAAGCTTGCGAAGTGTATTCGCAGAAACATGATATTCTTTTTAATGTTACAAAAACTAAGATTATGCAAATTCATCCTAAAAGCTATAATCAGCCAGCTGACATTAGGTTTAAAATGAAAGGTGAAGTAATTGAGGAAGTACAAGCGTTTAAGTATTTCGGTCAAACTATTACCAGCTCCTTGAGTGATGACTCGGATATAAGAAAACAATCTCGAAGCCTTTGTGCTAAAGCGAATATGACTATAAGGAACTTTCGGTTCTGTACAAGTGAAGCTAAAGACACTCTCTTTCATACTTTCTGCAGTAATATATACGGGCAGCAACTCTGGGTAAATTATAAAAAAGGCTCTGGCAGAACCCTAAATTTGCTGTACGACAGGTCTTTTAGACTCTTACATAAATTACCCCCGAGATGTTCATCTTCGCAAATGTTTGCTACCCGCAATGTCCCGAGCTCCCCGGAGGTAACAAGACGTGCTCAATACAGTCTAATGCGAAGAATTAAAAAATCAACCAACTAGATTATTGAAGCTATCCATGAGTCCTGCCGTTTATCCTCTAAGCCAGTGCTGTCCAACTTCTATAAAGCGCGGCCAAGATGTTGCCTATAATCATACACTGTTGGTTAATACGACTTAGGAACCCGCTGAATGTTGTTCTCCCTACTAGAAATGACAAAATAGGGAAGAAAATTCAGAAATGAAATTTGGCAAAATTCCATTCCGCGGGCCGCAAGTTGGGCAGTGCTGCTCTGAGCTGTGGACTTCTTGGTACGAAAACGTTTGTCTGTAGCTCCACGTAACTTTGACATTACTGTATTATTTCTAATCAGATGTATATATTATTATCCTTAGTATGCGAACTGTCATTGTATTAATAATATTTGTCATATGGACTATAGTCTGCCAATAAACCTTTTCATTTTCATATATATATATATATATATATATTATTATATATATATATATATATATATATATATATATAATGAACAGGAACACCAGAGAAAATACAAACATCCTTCAAGGTGGAATTAGTGCATTCCGAAACGTTGGTACTATTAAACCTTGAAGGATGTTTGTATTTTCTCTGGTGTTCCTGTTCATTATTAAACTGCGTTTTCCACGCCACCAATCAATAGCCGATATATATATATATATATATATATATATATATATATATTAGAGATGTACCAAATATTAGTTTGGTGTTTGTCCGAACGGTTGAAGCGCAACATCACATTCCTAGCCTTACATAGTATTGGCATCTATGTTCGATTTTGTATTTAGCGACAAGTTACATAATCCAAGTATTCTTATGCGAATATGCCGTTGAGAAACACGAGATATTTTCATTCAAAGTTTTTGAGATTATTAATTTTACAATAGAAAATAAGAAAGGAAATTGAAAATCTACAGATAAAATAAAACGAAATATCAAATTTAGTGAATTAATATTAAAAGTATAAAAAATTGTATTCGAGTGAGTTTATTACGATTGAAAATTGAGATAATTTTGGAAATATTAAAAAATAGAAGGTAGGAAATAATACAATACGATAATAAATTAATTCTATTATTACGAATGGAAAAAAATGAGATAATAAAAGAGATAAAGAAATGCGAGACTCTAAATGTTTCGCATCATATAATTGTTGAAATATAATGGAAAATTTTAAGATATAGTTTAAATAAATAATAATTTATGATTGCTCCCGATTTAAGATGAAATTTTATATACAGTATATGTTATCAACCCATGTAATATTTTATTGAAAAAGACTGCAATTTTTTGTTAAGTAATTATATATATATATATATATATATATATATACAGTACTGGCCAAATTATTAGGAATTTTTTTAAAATTTCATTTTTTGGTATAAAATGTTAAATTAAACCAATTTTAAACGTTGAAAAGTTATTTATTTCTACACAAGAATACATGGTCATTATTTAGCAATAGTTTAGTACTTAGTTTGACCCACCTTAGCTGTCATAATGGCTGCGACACGCTTCGGCATGCCATGAATCAATTTTTTGCATAATTCTTTAGTCGAACTAAGCGTGTTTGTTTGTCAGTTGTCGTTTGGTTGTCGTGCGATGCGGGTGTGTTTCTCTTTCTTTTACGTGTCATTGTAACTACCGTTTAATTTAAATAGTGTATTTACCCAATTTCGGCAATTATTTGTTACAGTTTTTAAGTGAATTTGAAAATGGGGCGAAAGAATGACGAGTCCACGGAAAATTGGGCAAATACAGGTTTTATTAACTTCTTCTACATTTAAACAAAAGGAAATCGCTGCCAAACTCTATGTTTCACCACAGTCAGTACTTCGTATTAAGAAAAAAATGGTATTTGGAGAAAATGTAGGCCCCAAAAGGGTTGGAAGATGCGGCAGAAAAAGGGTAACGACTCCAAGAACTGATAGACAGATTGCAATTTTGTCTCTTAGAAATAGAAGAGCTACTTGCAAAAACATTTCCAGTAGTCTAGCGGCTGATGGCATCAATATTAGTCGTAGAACAGTCAACAGGAGGCTTCTAACTGCCGGCTTCAAAGCCTACCGCCCAAGGAAGAAGCCCAGGCTCACTGAGGCTATGAAGAAGGCACGTTTTGCATGGGCAAAGGAACACATTAACTGGACTAGTGAGGATTGGGAACAGGTAAAATAATATTTAACATTAAATAGAATGTTAATACAGTAAATACAGTATGCATAGAAGTGTATTTACAGTACGTGATAAAACTGCAGTAAAAATATCTGTAAAGCAGCAAGTCATACTGTACTTCGTTTTAGCTGTACTTCATACGCTATGCACTGACTCTTTCACAGGGCTTTCTTTGATTGCAGGTGGTGTTCTCCGATGAGTCAACGATTGCCGTGCTTGACGATCGTGTTCAAAGTGTAAGAAGGAGGCCTGGAGAAGAATTTTTGCCTGAGTGTCTGATGAAAACGGTGAAATTTCCACAAAAGATCATGGTTTGGGGAGCAATTTCTGTGCATGGAACTAGTCGTTTGAGCATTGTTGAGGGGAATATGAACCAAGTCAAGTATATAGAAGTACTAAGAAGACGTCTACTGCCTCAAATAAGGGAATGGTATGGTAACAGACGTTGGATTTTTCAACAAGACTCAGCTCCATGCCACACGGCAAAGTCGGTTAAAAAATGGTGTCATGAAAATAGTGTTCGGTTGCTCCCATGGGCTGGAAATTCTCCAGACATGAACCCAATCGAAAGTTTATGGTGTATTTTAAAGGACGTAATCCATGAAACGCCGATAACAACAAACACCAACTCATAGAGCGACTTATTCAAGTCTGGTTTCACTCTACACGTATTAAGGAATTATGCAAAAAATTGATTCATGGCATGCCGAAGCGTGTCGCAGCCCTTAAGGCAGCTAAGGGGGGTCAAACTAAGTACTAAACTATTGCTAAATAATGACCATGTATTCTTGTGTAGAAATAAATAACTTTTCAACGTTTAAAATTGGTTTAATTTAACATTTTATACCAAAAAATGAAATTTTAAAAAAATTCCTAATAATTTGGCTAGTACTGTATATATATATATATAATATATATATAATATATTATATATATATATATAATATATATATATAATATATATATATATATGCAACTGGGATACAATACATGGTATACCTATATTTTAGCGTTGGAAATTATTTATACGTTTAATATCAACAAAAAATACATAACCTCAATATAACTATTAAAAGTATTAAAACGATATTACAACTGATAAATGCTCCATGTTGACGACGTAGTTTCTTCTTTGCCCGATTAGGTCAACTGTACGCCCTTGACGATTGGTTAGGTAAAGTCGTGATATTGTCGTTAGTTTAAACGAAAATATCACGACTTAACCTAACCAATCGTCAAGGGCGTGCAGTTGACCTAACCGGGCAAAGAAGCAGCTACGTCGTCAACATGGTACATCACGTGCCTTATTACCCATCTATATTCATGAATTCTTATGTAGAAATAGATATAAAACTAACTTATTTGCGCATTTAATTATATCCATTAATGACATTTATCAGTTGTAATATCCTTTTAATACTTTTAATAAAGTTATATTCAGGCTTACTTATTTTTTGTTGATATTAAACGTATGAATAATTTCCGACGCTAAAGTATACGTATACCCAATCCATTAATAGAATTAACAGTGTTGCGTTAATGATTTGCGAAATGAAATAAGTGATAGTGCCTGTCTGGCACTTATTTGACGAGGTTCATTTAGATACTTGTGCCTTTGGCAATCAAAATTAATTTCTCGCTAAGGTTTATATTTTCTGTTAAAACAAAGCTTTGAAAAAAATGCAAAAGATTGAAATTGAATTTTCTGAATAATTAAATTTTCCTGATGAATTTTAAATAACGAAACAAACTTTATTTTAAAAGTAAAATTAATTTTTGCCCCCCCCCCAAAACCCCTATTTAAAATGATTAATTTGATTTTGATATCCCTTTTTTTTTTGGTTTACTTTTAGTTGCGTCTGAATTGATCTGTTGCAACTGATGCTAGATGAGAGGAAGGAAAAAGGATTTAATTTCTCGCCACCATGTTACATGATTGTCTTTCCTACCTGCTGATGGAGCATTTAGATGGCTATCGATTTCACTTTGAATCATTTTTTTTTTTTTTTTTTGCTGGTTTGCCTTTTCAAGTTTTTTTTTTATCTTTTACATTTTTTATTTCCGATTTATTTTTAATTTTTTTGTGACTGTTGCGTTCTACACCTTTCTGCACCTTTTATTTTTTTCCACAATTTCCCACTATGCCTCATTCTTCTCTCTGAACAAATATTTTTACCAATTTCAGTAGTAAAAGGACATCAGATATAAAATCTAAAAATAAAAGAAAAAGTAAATATATTAATGTACGAAGCTATATTTCTCTCCACTCCAGAATCTCGTACTTGTAAAATTTTTAGTATCAAAGTTTGGCTGCTCGGTCAGTTTAAGATTCAGCATCCCTTATTATATATACTAGCTAAAGTGGGCCTTACGGACCCATTTAGCTAGACCTGCGGTGCTGGGACCTTCGGCCTCAGTAATTGGAGGGCCTGCGGCCCCCCAATTACTGGCGAGTCAATAGTTTTCGGTCAAAAGAACGCAGCCATGAAAATCTTACGCTTCACAAATCTTGATACAATGGGTTCCGATGTGAAGCTTAATATTTTCATTGCTGCGTACTTTTCTATAGTTTTATTGACCGAATAATTGAAAAGAACGCAGCAATGAAAATCTTAACGCGCTACAGTGAAAAATAGAAACAAAGCAAATCGCATTATTGCTATGTTCAGAATCGCTTAATAGTAAAACGAACGGACGAACAGACAGACTGACCGACAGAAAAGACTCTCTCTTTATAGTCTAAACTCTAGAAGATATTATATATATAATTTTATATATATATATATATATATATATAAAGAAAATGCGTGCAACAATGAAATTTTTATATAGCTTTCTTATTCGAACATTGGGAAAGTTTCTATTTTCATCTTCAGAGATCCGAACCAAACCATTAATAAATTAAAAATGCTAAAATTATTAAAATATGTTATTGAAGTTATAGATTTAGTGAAGTGAGTTGTTGTTGTTGTTGTTGTTTAGCCGATCAGCCCACCCTGATCGAGCAAGCCGGCAGCACGCAGGTAACCGATCGCCCTCTTCGGAGTGGACCAGAGGTTCAGCGCACTAGTGATGTTGTGTTGTGTTCGTTGTTGTGCTAGAGCGGTACAGTCTGTCATAATGTGTTCAATTGTTTGTGGTGTGTCGTGGAACAGGTGGCAGGTGTCGTCTATGGAGTTGTCTAGTCTGTGTTTATATGTTAGTAAGTTGGGGTGATGTCCACATCAGAATCGTGCTGAGTTAACTCGATCCGATCTGCTCAGGCTGATCTCTGAACTGTTAATGGGTGGTGGCTTCGCACCTAGGACCGCATTCGGACCGAGTCGTGTCAGTGCTTTGTGGGTTAGGTGTGTGTGTATGTGTTTTCTGCACTGTGTGATGTCTGTGGGGCGTGGTATGATATGGAGTATTTGGTTATAATGTCTCTCTGGTGTTACCTTAATGGTGCGAGGTGTCGGTGCGTGATTGTACATGTAGTGGCAAGGGTGTTGTGGGTTAGTTGTCGCTGCTGCCATGAATTGTGTTCCCCTCATGTCTAAATGTTCCCTAACTTTCAGTGTTTTTGTTTCTGTGTGCAGGTGTTCTATTGGTGTTGTTTGAGTGCATCCTGTAATGATACGAAGTGCGTTGTTTTGTATTGTCTGTAAGGTGTTTATGTGTGTTTGAGATAATGGGTGCCCAGCATGGGCTAGCATAGTCCATAACTGAGCGAATATATTGTTTGTATATGAGTGATGTTGTTTCCTGCTGGTGTCCAAAGTTTGTGCCTGTTAGTACCCTAAGCGTGTTAAGTCTTGACGTACATTTGTTTTTAATATCCTGAATGTGGTTTGCAAAAGATAATGATGTGTTGTATGTGACCCCAAGTATTTTGGTCCTGTGAGTGTGTGGAATGTTGATGTTGTTTAGTGTAAGCTGTGGAATTACCTGGTGTTCTTTTGTGTTGCTTGTAAGCAAGGTGATGGTTGATTTTGTGGACGCTACTTTGAGTCTATTGTGTGTGAGCCAGTCTTGTATACTGTTTATGTATGTTTGTAGGTTGTTTGTAGCGGTGTCGATGTTGTTGTGGGTGGATGTTAAAGTGATGTCATCTGCATATGATGATAAGGTAAGCTTGTTATCTATGGGTGTTAGAATGTCATGCATGTATAAGTTGAAGAGTGTTGGTGAGAGAACAGAGCCTTGAGGGACCCCGTTCGGAAAAAGCTTGTTTTTGGATGACTTGCCATTAAATGTGACATGTGAGTACCTTCCTGAAAGATAGTTGCTCAGCCACCTTTTGGTGTTATTGTGCATGTTTGTGTTGAGTATTTTGTTTATGAGAGGGAAGCGTGGGATAGCATCAAATGCTTTACTAATGTCTATTGTTGCTAATAGTGTACGTTGAGCTGGTCGTCTGGAGTTGATGCCATCCATGATGTGCTGCGTGAGGTTAGTGAGTAATGTCGTGGTTGAGTGGTGAGGTCTGAATCCATGTTGAGAGGCGATTGTGGAATGTGTGGGTTGGTGATTTGTAAGATTAGTCTTTCTGTTACTTTGGAAGGTGTGTATAGTAAAGTAATGGGTCTATAGGAAGCTGATTCTGTTGGATTTTTGTTTGGTTTGAGTAGTGTAATAATTTTACCTTGTTTCCATATGTCAGGAATAATACAGTGTTGGTATGAATATGTGCTGATATTTGTGAGAGCTAGTATTCCTTGTGGGCCCAAATGTTTGAGGTGTATGTTAGATATGTTGTCTGGACCAGTAGCCTTCGAATTCTTAATGTTTTTGATGATCTTGGTGGTCTGGTCTGTATTGAAGGGTGTAATGGTCGTGTCGAGTCTGTAGGTTTTCTTGTGTCTGGCTGTTTGTCTGTCTGCATGTTTCTGGTTTTTGTCTCTGTTTAAGTGACTTATCTTTGCGTAGTGATTAACTAGAATGTTAGCTTGTTGTGTGTATGTTGGGATATTATTTTGGCTGCGACAGATAGCCGCGTATGAGTTGTGAATGCCGCTGTTAGAGTGGGTAATGCCGTTTATAGTCTTGTATAGCCTGGATGTATCTGTGGAATGGTTTAATGTTGTTATGAATTCCCTGAATGTTTCTGTTTGTTTTTCTTTGAGTTTGTTGTTTATTTCTGTGTTGAGCTGTTGTATCTGCTGTTTTATGGCTTCTGTGTGTGGGGTTTGTGTGTTATATTTGAGGTTGTTACGTTGCTTTATAAGGTGGGCTATTTCTCTAGTGTAATTTGGGTTATATTTCCTAATGTTGCCCTTCGGTATGTATTTGTTTGCATTATTGATGATCTGTTTAAATGTCTTGAGTGTTTTATTGATGTTTATGATGGGTGTGCTGTTTAATGTGGTGAATTGTTCCTCAGTCTGTATTTTGAACTGTTCCCAATCAGCTTTCTTGTAATTTCTGTAAGTGTGCCTAAGGCTGTTGGGGCAGAGTGTAGAATGTGTTGTAATGATGATGGGCAGGTGGTCTGATGGCAGTTGTTTTTCTGTTCTCCATTGTGTATGTGTTGCTAGTGAGGGGGAACAGAACGTTATGTCTTGGGAGGAGTTTGAGTATCCTGCTTGATGTGGTATGTGTGTATGTTCTTCTGTATTGTTAAGAATGAAGAGGCTGTTTAGTTGTGTGGCTATGTTGGCGCCTCTGGTGTTGCTTTGGTTGTGCAGGTACCAACTAGTGTCTTTGGCGTTGAAGTCTCCTCCTAAGATGACATTAGTGAGAGAGGCCAGATTGTGTAACTGTGGATTGTAATTGTGAAGTGAGTTAACTTATATGGTGGACAGCAGTAATGATAAGCATCTATATAATGAAATTAAAATTTGTGTTTTATATTATGATTTATATTTTGTATTTACGCCTGTTTGACCTTCAAATATTCATATACAAAAATCACATAGTATTGTTTCTCTATTTATCCGAATAGGGGAAATATAATTGAAAAGCCCTTTTACCAAAAATAATATATTCGTCAAAAGTTTAACACTAAACAAATTACAATGCGAAAATGAAATTTGACATTCATAAAATTTGTTGAAGAATGACACTTGATAATAAGACAATTAAGTAAAATGCACAAGCAATTTAAATATGACTGTTAGACAATTTTAATCTACAATCACTGATCTTCAAGTAAAAGAACCGTCAAGCAATAACGATCACAATATGGTAGAGTTTGTCCTCTCAGTAAGTCACTCGAAACCAGCTAACTCGACTAAAATTCCTAACTTCCAGCACGCAGACTTTTGTAAATTTCGAAATGAATTGTCACACGTCAATTGGGAAAACGTAATGGGGATCTCCAACGCAAAATTAATGTGGGAATTGTTTGAAACAGTATTTAGGACTATAAATGAGGAATGTGTACCGTACAAAATTAGGCGTGCGAAATAAACAATAAGCCCTTGTGTTTTACTTCTAGAGTAGGAGATATTATAAAGAGTAGAGATAGGGCTTATTTATAGGCTACATAAGTGCGATGAAGACAATTTGTGGTTACGAAACAACTACATATCTCTAAGGCGTGAAGCGAAAAGTGTAATAAAAAAATCCAAGCGCAAATTTGAAATCTCCATAGCTCGTGACGGTAAAGAAAACACCAAGCGATTCTTTCAATACGTGAACAATAGAAATCCAGTAAAAAGTGTCTTGGGGCCGTTGAAAAATGTTAACGGAGAGCTAGTTTCTGAAAACAAGGAAATGCTACCTTGCTAAACGAATTTTTACATCAGTTTTTACTATAGAAGATGTAAAGAATATCACTACGGTCATAGACATAATACCTTTTGATAATGGTAATATTTTGGATAATATTGTGGTTAGTGAAGGGGGAAGTATTGCGCTATATTGAAATTATAGGCCAATCAGTTTAACGTCTGTTGTAGGTAAGCTACTGGAATCAATAAATAGGGATCGTATAGTCGAACACTTAGAATTGCATAACTTGGTTAGAAATACGCAGCACGGTTTTAGGCGAAACAAATCTTGCTTAACTAATCTTTCAGAATTTTTCAAAGCTTGGTGAAAGTTTACGATAGTCATCGGGCGGTTGATGTAGTGTATTTAGATTTTGAAAAAGCGTTTGACACCATACCGCACAAAAGACTCATTGAAAAAACTAAGGCTTATGGAATCAAGGGTGTAGTAATAAATTGGATAGAAGAGTGGTTGCGTGGTAGGAAACAGGGTGGTCGTTGATGGAGCGGAGTCGTGTTGGGCTAATGTAGCGAGCGGCGTTCCTCAGGGTTCTGTATTGGGCCCCTTGCTTTTTCTTATATATATTAACGATTTAGATGTCGGCCTAGTCAGTACAGTTTCAAAGTTTGCGGATGACACGAAGTTGGGTGGTAGGGCGATTAATGACGAAGATAGAGGTAAAATCCAGGAAGATCTGAATAAAATCGTTGATTGGTCAGTCACATGGCAAATGAGATTTAACGTCGATAAGTGCAAAATTTTACATATAGGTTAGCGTATCGGTAATTTTGCATATAATATGTCAGCGAAGGAGTTAACAAGCGTAGAGCAGGAAAAAGATTTAAGAGTTAGTCACTGGTGATTTAAAAGTAACGAAACAAAGTACAGCAGCGGTCAATAAAGCGAACAAAGTGTTAGGTTTTATAGCTCGAAATTTTGAGCACAAATCGCGCGATATCATTGTTCCTCTTTATAAATCATTAGTTAGACCTCATTTGGAGTAAGCGATCCAGTTTTGGAATCCGCATATGCGAAAAGATATGAAGAAGATCGAAAGAGTTGAAAGACGAGCAACTAAGATGATTCCGTCGCTTAGGTCGAAGTCGTACGAAGATAGGCTTAAGGAGTTAAAATTGATTACACTCGAGACTAGGAGGCTAAGGGGTGATCTAATCCAGGTTTTCAAAATTATGAATGGGTTCGATAACGTAGACAGAGATAGCTTTTTCGAAATATCTCAATATAATAGGACTAGAAATAACGGGTGTAAGTTGACAAGTTGAAGGTTCGAGAGAGCAGTTGCCAAAAACGTTTTTACGCATAGAATAGTAAATAGGTGGAATAGTTTGCCGGTAGAAGTAATTAGTAGCACGTCTATAAACATATTTAAAAATCGATTAGACACATATGTTGATAGATTGGGTAGAATTTAAGGTAGTAAAATTAAGGCCTTGTGGTTCGGAACCCACGTAAAATTGTAAGTCCCCTCCGCCACTACGGAGGACATGCACAATACACAATTACGAACAGAGTTAGGTAGACCAGCCATGAGTGGATCCTAGGGTCTTTGTTGGTTTGAAATATTATAACATTATAACAAGTGGTAGTTATTTAACTGAATACATCCGTAACTGTGATACGCGAGACCATTAAAATGAATGGACCCATACACAATACAATTTAGATTGAATTATTTTTAGAGTAGCAATTGTTTCTCTACCTGGCCTTTTGACCGTATTAGTTAGGTGCATAATACATTTTCAAAGAATTATTTGAATGCTATCTGGTTAATTAACCATATTAACTATGTATAATACGGTACGATAATACAGTATGTCAAATGCATACCTTAATTATAATGTTTACCTACTTCCTTTTTGACAGTGGTAAATATTGCCTTCTGAATGGGGTTACTTTTTTGTAATTCTACACTAGAATATCGTATTCAATTTTTATATATTTATATATCGAATGTAAGGAACTCAGTATCCGTTTTCTGTACGGAGAAATTTATGCTAGACTATTTTCCGAGTCTTTAAATCACCAAAATGTACACCGAGTTCCTCCATTTTCTTTCTGTGAACTTTTAAGGAGAGACGATTTTTACGTCTTATTTTATTTTTAAGCCAACCTGTTTGCTTTTCGAGTAATTTACTCAAAATAGTGCAAAATTTCACTTCTATTTGCCACGCACGATTCCTTATGTATGAATTTAAGTTAAATTTCAAAAGGGGAATTTAATCTACTTTCGTTTAATTTTTTGGGTGAACCAATTCCTATTTGATTTTAGGAATTTTAACACAAGTCTGCTCGAGACTCACTCTCAATTCATCCCCAGGGCAGCACTGATTTGTATTCGGCCCTTGTCTCTCTTCTGCTTTCAATGTTGAAGGAGATTTTTGCTTCTCTAGTCATTATACAATCCCGTCTCTAACTATCAAGAAAGTTATGACACGTTATTCGGCAATATATAAAGATTATTTTAATATCAAATTTACCCTTTTTCACTGCCTCTATTCTTAATTTGTTTTTGTACAACAACTTCTCTTGGCCTCTCTTGACCTATGATCAACCGTTGTCGCGCGAGGTTGCCATGCGTAAGATTTACTTAGCCTTTCACATCAGTTTGCTAATTAATTCATTTTATAATTCTTTCAAAGAATTAAGAATGACCAGCATGTCAATAATAAGTAATCTAATAAGTTAACAATCTAACTCTAATGAAGTTTCCCCGTTTTATACAAAAGTATAAAACGCTTTAATTTTAAATTTAATTGCTTACATTTATTTATTTCCCTAGTTTGGGGGTAACCTGTACATGGTCTTTTTCCGAAATTATTCAGAATTAGATAGACAATTGAATTCATGCCTTATTTCTAAATTAAATGGGTATTTAACATGCATATGCTTTTAAATTCATGTACTTAAAAAATTCAAATGGTTTGTATACACGAACAAGTACGTCGCCATTCTGACACGTTCAGACTTTGTGTTTTCATGAAAAATGCTTTGTTTAACGGCTAAATTAGCCTTTGATTAAGTAATCAATTTCCTTATCATATTCCCATATGTAACAACATATATATGTTTATTGTTTTTAGCTACTGACAATGGGAGTTTGACTTCCGAAACGTTTGATATTAAATCTTCATAATGTTGACCTGGGCGTTGATCATCCTTTTTTATTCTTTTATATATATGTGGTTAATCTTCTTTATTTTGAAGTAACCTGCAGGAAAAATGAAACTTCCACTCCAAGTGCTTTTGAGTTTTTTCAACTCTTCTTTAGGGAAACTAGAGTACTCGGAGTGGATGTTTCACTTTTTTCTACGAATTCTTCAAAAACGAAAAAAGAAATATATATATATATAATATATTATATATATATATTATATATATATATATATATATAATATATATACAGGGTGGTGCAAAAGTCTGGACCCATAGGCAATTTACTATATAAAAAATATCTTTCGATTTTTATAATCAGTGGTTTACGTTAACAAACCAAGAACAATACAAGCGCTAAAGGATAACATCACAACAGAAATTGAAGCCATAAGAACGAATATTACTATGCTTACAAATGTGCAAAGGTCTTGTGTCAACCGAGTAGAAAAGTGTTTGGAAGAAGATGGACATCAATTCGAACACTTATTGTAAATTCTGAACTAGAACGTTAAATTTAACATAATTTAGTCACTGGTGTATGGTTAATTAAATTTCATTCATAATAAACTTCCTGCAGGCCACACTTTTTTTCCATATAAACCGCCTATGGGTCCAGACTTTTGCACCACCCTGTATATATATATATATATATATATATATATATATATATAATTTATATATATATATATATATATGTGTGTGTGTGTGTGTGTGTGTGTGTGTGTGTGTGTGTGATAAAAATAACCACGAAGGAAAAAGAAAATACAGAATGGTGCTCTTTTTCCTTCGTAGTTATTTTCATCATAAATATTATTCAGTTACTTTCTTGAAATGATTTTCATATTATATATATATATATATATATATATATATATATATATATATATATATATATAAAGGGTGTCCTAGAAGTCTAGGAGGGGTTTCATTTGACTATAACTTTTTTGTTTGGGGATCAAATAAAAAAAGGTTTGCAACACTTGAAAATATATTTATTGCGATTTTAATTACAAATTTAATATTTGGTGAAAATCTTCATTTTCATTGCGTGAATCTAAAATCGCATTAGTGTACGTTATCCGACTCTGATGATCGATCTTGTGGTTTAATTTCTTGAGCAATTTGAATTTTGTACGGGTAAAGATTGATATCCTCTCTTAAAATTCGATGTAAGGAACTTCTTGAAATGTTTAATTCCTGGCTGCGTCGTCGGACTGATGTGGATTTTCTTCAACGCTTTTACGAATCATCTCAACCCGAGTTGGACTTCGGCCTGTCCGAGGACGCCGAGTCCGTGGTTCGTCTCCCTGACCCTTTCCCATACGAAATTTAGCGACGTACCGTCGAATAGCTCGATCAGAAGGAGCAGAACGTGTGTTGAATTTTAATCGAAAAGCTCTTTGAGCGTTAACGATGGAAAAGTTGTTTGTCAAATAAAGTTCCACAATAGCCACTCTTTGTTGCACTGTCCAGGATTATATTTTCATTAATCGGAGCAAGGGTACTTTAATTGAAAAATAAAAATTAATTAATTAATCAAAAAAGAAAAAGTTATAGCCAAATAAAACCCCTCCAAGACTTCTGGGACACCCTACATGTATATATATATATATATATATATATATATGATATACCATTCTGAGTTCATTCCCATATTATATATATATATATATATATATATATATATATATATACAGTATGTCCCACAAAAAAGTACACCCAACTTTAGATTGTACTAACTCCTCCAAAAATTGAGATATTTTGGATCTGTTTGTTTGATTTAATAGAGCAAATTATTCTTTGTTAACGTTCAAATTTATTCATGTTTAAACGAATTAGTTGTTTAAGCATCTGCTTTTAACTGAAGGGTACAACAAAATGGATTGCGCAAAATTGGTCAATGAAAAAATAATGTGTGCTATCGATGTAATGAAAAGACAAGTACATAATAATAGATACTTTAACATAATTTTAATAAGAAACAAAGCAGATTTTTCTTTATTCCTTATTACTGATTTGCGCAACTCTAGCCAACATTTTCCTCTGCCACAAAGAAAAATTCTGGCTCTAAAAAATTACCCCAACAACATTAAGCCTAAATTATAGAAAAGATACGTAGACAACGCATTTCTACTTTTCACAAACCATGAGGATTCAAACAATTTTCTTACCTATTTAAATAGCCAAATTCCACATATCTGATTCACTAAAGAAGAAGAAACAAATCAAACTTTACCCTTTCTTGACATTAACCTTTTCGAGACGGAGACCTAGAGCAAAAGGTATATCGCACACTAAGACGATAGTTTGGGGCCAAAAATGAAAAGTTTCACAATGTTATTTGCTTAAAATGTTGAACTATGATGTAAATTAATAGGAAAATTTAACTCTTTCAGTACTGCATCTGCGGGAAGAACATATGTCTGAAGACGACGTTTCTTTTACGCCCATTCAAATGCGGGTGATCATTCGTACGTCATAAGTAGGTCTTAAACGATTAAAATTACCAAAAAAAGAAACAAATTTCATACCGCAGTCTACAGAAAACCCAGTCACACAAATTTAGGTACCAATTATTTCAATGACATACCAAAGATATATAAAAAAATTAACAACATAAAAAATTTAATTTATTGATACTATCACCTTTTTTCAACTTATCTTTCTACAATGAAATAACATATTTTCAGAAATCCTTTACAAACATCTCGTATCCCAAGAACATTTTTCAACAAGTAATTAAACAATTTTTAAATAACATTTACCAAGTAAGTAAAAGTTAGTAAAGACAAAATATTTCAATTTTCCACACTACGATTACATAAACCTTAAAATTAAAAAAGACCTTCATTCACTACTAACAAAACTGTATCCACAAATAAACCTTCCTTTCATATTTACAAATAATCGTAGTATAAAATCATACATATCCCACAAAGAAAAACTTCCGAATGCTTTGGCTTCGATTAAATTATCATATAATCTTTTAATTGTATTCATTGTCAAGCGAATTATATTGGTAGCACTAGCCGCCAATATCACTTAAGAGTAAACGAACACCCTCACATTTCAACAAGAACATAAACCATCAAAATCTTTAATTAGAGACAATTAGTACGCAAAAAATCAATCAATCAATCTTTACACACTTCACATTTTAAAATTATTGACTCTTTTAACACCAACCAGTTGACAGACTGAAAAACCAACCCTAAACGACTACACTTCTTTCAACTTTTCCATTCCTAAATGGATCTTTGCTTGCAATTGTAACACCACATAACTGAATGATTTTTAATTTTACAAAATTATAAAAATGTAGATTGACAAGCCGCGCCTTGGGTTCCCTACCCTACAGATAGGGGCTTCTTTAACACCGCTCATCTCGATAGATTCGACCCAAACGGGCGACTGAGCGAGAGACATTAGCTCCAGGGCTTCCACAGCCAAAATTTTCATTACCCTGGACCATTGTTGGAATTACACTGAATTACCCCAAATTAAAACCATTATATATATATATAATGAGATTTCATTTAACTATTATGACTGATAAAGAAATTACAGCACCTATACATAAGAACAGAAATATTTATATTTAAAGTTACCATCGATACTTTCTGTAACAATCTGTAGTGTATTTGTTGAATAAAATGGAAATTCAAGAAAAAATAAAAAACTTTGATAACACTCAAAACGTGCGCATCAAATCGGTATCATTTTGATAACAAAAGAAACCCTTACAAGCACATTTCTCAAATCCTTTAATGAGTACTTTGCGGGAGTGTTCACCAGGGAGGACACCCGCGTCATCCCCGAGCCAGGCGTCAGGCACGAAGGTGCTGGCCTGGATAGTGTTCGATGTACTGCGACAGTCGTTGCCGATAGAATAGACAAACTGAGCGCGTTTAAAACTCCTGGGCCAGACCAGTTTCTCCCCAGAGTGTTGCGAGAGGTGCGCGACCAGGTGGCTCCCCACCTGGCTACAGTCTTCAACAAATCGTTGGAGACGGGCCAGGTGCCTGGTGACTGGAGGGAAGCCAACGTGACCCCTATCTTTAAGAAAGGGGATCGCGAAAGTCCAGGGAACTATCGTCCCATTAGTCTCACTTCAGTTGTAGGTAAATTATTAGAGGGGATAATAGCGGATAGGATCGTTGACCATTTGGATTCCTACTTGCTCGAATTTTTCCACGTCATGTTGAGTGAGTATGATAAGAGTAGGGCGATTGATATACTTTATCTCGACTTTGAGAAAGCCTTTGATAAGGTACCTCACTGCCGGCTAATGGCGAAAGTGCGCGCTGGGTATCGGTGGGGAAATAGGTAGGTGGATTGAAAACTGGCTGAAAAATGGGCGGCAGAGGGTTGTAATTAAAGGGGTTAGTTCGGTTTGGGCCTCGGTCACTAGTGGGGTTCCTCAGGGTTCCGTTTTGGGGCCACTGTTGTTTATCATTTACATAAATGATATCGACGGTGGCATCGTCAGTCGGATCGCCAAATTCGCTGATGACACCAAGCTTGGGGCCAATGTTGGGAACAATATCGAGGCGACTGATTTGGAAAAGGACTTGGGTGTGCTAATCAGCAGCGACCTTAAGTTTACCAAACAGTGCGTAGAGGTGGAAAAGAAAGCCCAGAAGCTGTTGGGTTATATCAGGACGCAATTTCAGTTTCGGAACAAGGAGATTGTACTCTCTCTGTACAATTCCCTGGTTCGGCCACACCTGGAGTATGCAGTGCAGTTCTGGTCGCCCACCCTCAGGAAAGATATTGAGAGGCTGGAGCGAGTGCAGGCGAGGGCCACAAAGTTAATCCCTTCCGTTAGGCATATGGGCTACAATCGAGGGTTACGCGCCCTGAACTTGTTTTCGCTGGAAAATCGGAGACTGCGCGGTCAACTGATCGAGGTTTTCAAGCTCTTACGCGGGTTCAACGATGTCGATTTTAGAAGCATGTTTAGTTTAAATGATAACCCAACTCGTAACAATGGTTGGAAGTTGGATTTGAAGCGGTTTAGGACTAGTGTGTGTGGGAATTACTTTACGTATAAGATCTGTGACACGTGGAACAGGTTACCTTCAGAAGTTGTGAACAGTTCCTCTGTGGATCATTTCAAGAAAAGGTTAGACCAAATCTTGCACACTATTTGAGGGTGTAGAAAATTTTCCCTTGCACTTTTGCCATTGGTACCTCCTCAGCATGGGCCGCAAGGCCTTTTGAGTTACTTCTTTTCCTTGTAACTCGTTGTAACTCTCTCTCTCTCTCTCTCTCTCTTCTCTCTCTCTCTCTCTCTCTATATTATATATATATATATATATATATATATAATATATATATATATATATTATCATTTAAGGAAAGTTACTCTGTCTGATATTGCACATCTACTAGAAGATGAAGAGTGTGATATCAGCGGGCCTATACGCTGTTACACAGAGCCTGCTGATAACAACGGTAACATAACCGATGAAGACTCCGCAGAAGAGGATGAAGGAGGCCTCCTTGATAACCTGTCAGGAAGACAGCTCAGTGCACCAGCTGAAGTTGTAATGTCATCTGAAACTCGCGTAGATGATGATTTTAGTGGCATTTATTATCATAATCATCAATTACCAAAGTGGGTGAAAAAGGGTATTTTGAACAGTTGCTCTTCAATATTTCCAGAAACAAATTATCGTCAGTACAAAGATTTTTCGCCTATGGAGCTTTTTGAGCTTTTTTTTGATAATGAGGTTATAGATTTGATTATACATGAGACTAGAGTGTATGCAAGTCAAAAAGGTGAACTTGGGTTTGTGGTCTCTAGGGAAGAACTAAGGGTTTTTATCGGCATTCTCATCATTTCTGGCTACAATCCTGTGCCATCCAAAAGACATTTTTGGGATAATTCAGATGATATAAGAAATCACGCTGTATATAATGCAATGAGAAGAGATCGTTTTGTCAAAAGAATGCAATTTATTCATTTTGCTGACAATAACTCCTTATCATCAGTGGATAAATATGCGAAATTGAGACCTCTCATGAAGTTGCTTGAAAAGCGTTTTGTAAGCAATTTTCAGCCGCAGAAAAGTTTGTCTCATGATGAAGCCATGATTGAATATTTTGTGCGTCATGGATGCAAACAGTGTATTCGGAGCAAACCGATCAGGTTTGGGTATAAAGCTTGGTGTCTCAACACTGATGATGGTTACCTCATTACCTTTGATTTGTATCAGGGACGAACATTTGAAGGGAATGAAGAATATGAAAAAGTTTTTGGTAAATGTGGTGCTTCAGTGTTAAAAAACATCGAGGCTTTACCAGAGGCTAAACGCCTTTTGCCTTATAATCTACATTTTGATAATCTTTTCACCAGTTATGCTCTTCTCGCTGAACTGAAAATGAGAGGTTATGGGTCAACGGGAACAATGAGACAAAATCGTTTAAAAGGGTGCCCACTAAAGTCTATTCCTCTCATGAAAAAGGAACCCAGAGGCACTCATGATTCAGTAGTTGATACGGCAAGTGAAATTTTAGTTACCAGGTGGATGGATAACTCCGTTGTCACAGTTGCGAGTACTGTTCATGACCGTCATCCCTTTCGCAAGGTAACAAAATATTCAAAAGCAAAAACTAAAATTATTGATGTTCATTGTCCTAATTTAATTCACCAGTATAACCAACATATGGGTGGAACTGACAAACAAGATCAGAATGTAAGCAAGTATAGGGTATCAGTAAGATGTAAAAAGTGGTGGTGGTGTATATTTACATGGCTTTTGGATGTTTCGATTCAGAATGCATGGCTGTTGCTGAAAAAACTGGTGTCACAGATACACAGCTAAACTTCCGGCGGCAAATCGCCCAAATATATTTGCAAATGTATGGGTGTGTTCCAAAAGGGGCCGGACGGCCCACAATGAAAAGATTTCGAGAAGATGGAAGAGTGATGAGTGACATACGTTTTGATGGAATCGACCATTATCTTGTCGAGACTAAAGATCGAAAAAGGAGGAGGTGTGCAGGAGAGGGGTGTTCTAAAGTTCCATTCAGTGAATGTAATAAATATAAGGTTGGGCTTTGTCTTACGTGTAACATGAGCTATCATATAAAATAATAAATGGAAAAATATCTATATGTATACACACATATATATGAAACATTGTTTGATATAAAAAATTTTATATTTCAATGAAATTGTGGCGTTTTTTATAATAAATAGAATATCTGTGGAAAATGTACTCATTTGATCCTAGCGTGACATATATGTAACGGCTTATTTCTCTATAATTTTACAACGAAATAAATATTTAAACATCAAATGCTATCCACTAGTATCTAAACATTGAGTTAAGGCAAAAAATAATTACATTTAGAATATAAATTTAATGCAGGTGTTAATGGGTTAATAGTAAGAATGACATCCCCTATGATAAGTTACATGATTCAACTTACTTTCCTTTGTGAAACCTGTGTCCTGTAAACAATAATATCACTTGTACAGTAACAGAACCAAATATACTCTACCATCAGTATTTAATACAACTAGACAGGAATTTCCAAATTAGAGTAACATGCTGTTTAATAGAACGAAAATAATATATTCTACCACCAAAAATTAATACTAATAGACAGAAATTTCCAAATTAGAGTAACATGCTGTTCTATGAAGAACTACTGGAACTAAGTTCTCCCCTAGTTGCCAGCTACCCACAGACACTCACCACAATTTAAAAGGACGAGGAGTTACTGAACAGATAGAATCACTCATTTATTCCAGATTTGTTCTATTTTTAATCTCAGTCAATATGACAATTTTAATATAAATTATAATTTGGTGGTGTTGATGACAAATATGCCTGATTACCCTAGATTTTGTGTTTATACCCTAAAAATTCTCAAATTACCCTAAAAAAAACACTACCCTAAACTCTACCCTACCAAAAGTCTGATTACCCTAAAATAGGGTAAGTACCGTAAAAGTGGAAGCACTGATTAGCTCCGACATTAGCTCCACCCACTTTACGAGAGGCAGCCAATCATAACAGGCGACTGAGAGAAAGAGATATTTGTTACTCTGCTCAACTCCGCGGTTTTGAGCCGAAGGCGTGGCTTGTATATTTTAAAAATAATCAGTTAGATTTAAGATTACACTGAAAATTTAAGATAATCCGAAATGTCTGCAGCAAATTAATAAAATATGTGGTACTTGTAGGTTATCTCCCCCCACCACCAATTTTGACAGAATATTTTCGTTAAAACTAACGAAAATATCACGACTTAACTTAACCAATTATCAAGGGCGTACAGTTGATCTGTTAGTAAATAGCAAATACTATTCCAGAAACAAACAATGTTATAATTAATAACACTGGTATGCATCAATTTTGCTGTCAAGGGTTTTGTAAGTGATTCTTATAGAGTTTTTCCTGCTGATTTCGAATCTGCAATCCGTTTTTCTCAATCAGCTCAGGTTATCCGGCTATGGCCTCATAAGTAAAATAGAATTTTTCGTGATTTTGTCAAAGCGGAATTGGAACAGTAACATCTATCATCACTTGTTTCACTTGTATAATATCTTTTTTTACTTTTCAGGCATATAGATAAAATATTTCATAATGAATAGAGCGTGTAAAAATGATCCAAATAGATTCTGCTCCATATGTGGGACGGTTACCATGCCAAATAACCAGTCCCAAATCACTAAATTTGTGAAGACAATGTATAGAGCATACTTTAGAATTAAGCTAGGGGACCAGGACAAAAATTTCGCCCCTCATATGTGCTGCAAGACGTGCATTGAAAATTTGAGAAGATGGAGCAAAGGCAGAGCGAAATCTTTGCCTTTTGGAATTCCCATGATTTGGAGAGAAGGAAAGGATCACGTGACAGATTGCTATTTCTGCATGACAAACCTCCAAGGTTAGCTTATAAATTTATTTTTCTTAAATATTTTGAAATCCTCGTATGAAACTTGACATAATATTCACCATAATGTAATATTCACCATATATAGCATAATATTCACCATAATGGTAATCATACATTTACATATACATATTGTTATAGAAAATACATTTACACATACATATTGTTATACAAGTTACATTTACATACACAATGATGGTATATTTTCTTTCTTTTTCATTCATATTGTCCCCGAAGGGACAATATGAATGAAAAAGAAAGAAAATATACAGACTCCATCGACCTATTTCATATCTACCAGACCGCAGCCTTCCCTCACGAGCCGCCACTGTCTGAATGCTTCTTCTATTTCATATGCAAGTTTTATATCCATGTTTCTGTGTTTCTATTTTCAGGAGTTAACAAGAAGAATAAACACATTGTTGTATACCCTGACATTCCTTCTGCTATGAGACCTGTACACCATGGTCCTGGAATTCCAATACCCGACCCACCTCAAACCCTGGACTTCGATGATTCTGACGATGAATCAATGACCAATGCCAATGACCAGTCCCAGTCGTATATACCTCAAAATACCGCTTCAAATGAGCCGAGGCCTCTCAACCAGGCCAAACTTAATGATCTTACCAGGGATTTAGGACTTTCCAAATTAGCTGCCGAGATCTTGGGCTCACGACTTCGAGAGGACAACTTGCTGGCTCCGAGAACAACATTCTCCTGGTATAGGAAACGAGAGGAAGAATTTCGCAAGTTTTTTGCAGTGCACGAAAATACCTCTTCCTTAGTGTACTGCTGCAATGTTGAGGGGCTAATCGAATCCTTGGGCCTGCCATATAACGCATCAGAATGGAGGCTATTTATAGACTCGTCTAAACGAAGTTTGAAAGCAGTACTTCTCAACATTGGGAATAGGGTTGCATCAGTCCCTGTAGCACATTCCGTACAACTTACTGAGAGCTACGATAACATGAAAATTTTACTGGATGCTCTCGTATACGACCAACATAACTGGAGGATCTGTGGAGATTTGAAGGTAATACTAATATCATAAGTAAACTATTGCTATTGACTATGTTGTTTTTCCAAAGGTTATTTGAGAGCGTATAAGAACACTTAACTTCCCCACAGAAGTGATACAGTCCAATGCATAGATTTTTTTATCTGATAGAACAAATTCTCTAAATTCTTTAAATATTTTCATTTTTTTTCAGATTGTGGCATTTGTATTGGGAATGCAAGGGGGATACACGAAATACCCATGTTTCCTCTGCAAATGGGATAGCCGAGCGGATGAGAAGCACTATGCACAGCGTGAATGGGCATCCAGAGAGAATTTTGAACCTGGGTCGCATAATGTCGTTTCAGTGCCCCTTGTACCACCAACAAAAATTTTGCTCCCACCACTTCATATTAAGCTGGGCTTGATGAAAAATTTCATCAAATCAATGAATAAGGAGGGTTCAGCATTCCGATATCTCGAGAGTAAATTTCCTCATATATCTGATGCTAAACTAAATGCTGGGGTTTTTGATGGTCCTCAAATTCGAACTTTGATCAAGGATACTCAGTTCGAAAACGAAATGACTCCAACTGAGAAGAATGCCTGGCAGGCATTCAAATCAGTTGTCACTGATTTTCTTGGCGAGCGTAGAAGTCCAGAATACGAGTCCGTTGTCGAAAACTTGATGGAAGCTTTCAAAGCTCATGGGTCGCGCATGTCCATAAAAATGCACTTTTTGTGGTCCCACTTGGACTATTTTCATGAAAATTGCGGGGATTATAGTGAGGAACAGGGTGAACGATTTCACCAAGATATCAAAATAATGGAAGAGAGGTACCAGAGAAACTGGGATATCAATATGCTGGCGGACTATTGCTGGTGTTTGAAGCGAGACGTGCCCGAAGAAAAACACAGACGGAAAGCCAAAAAAACTTCATTCCTTCCTCGATAAACTTTTTCCCATATTCATTGTATGAATAAAAGTATTTATTCACACAATGTTTTCATTTTTCACGAGTGTTCTTAAATATTACTCGTATCTACAGTGTTTAAGCTAAAAAAAATCAATAAATTTGGGGATAAAATTGGACTTATAATAAATGGCCAATAGAGAAAAAACCTGACCTGATTGAGGAAAACCAATGTCATTTTCGAATTCAGCATGGTCGAATTATATAATATGAGTTGAAAACCCTCACAGCAGACAAAAAAATTTCATATGCATACCAGTGATAATAGATCAACTGTACACCCTTGATAATTGGTTAGGTTAAGCCGTGATATTTTCGTTAGTTTTAACGAAAATATTCTGCCAAAATTGGTGAAGGGTGGAGATAACCTACAAGTACCAAATGTGTTAAGAACTTTAGTTTTCATATATATATATATATATATATATATATATGTATATATATATATATATATATATATATATATATATATATATATATATATATATATATATATATATATATTAGGATATTCGAGAAGTCACTTTTATATGCAAATACATTTCTAACGCTTTATTTCGTATTTTTATGCGTAACACTGTTTTGTATACTTACTTCTGTTCGTTATACGTTCACAAAAGAAGTTAGTCCGATCCATTTATTCGACATAAAATTTTTCTCAATGGCATTTCTAACGGCCGAAGTGAAGGCTTTGGAAAGCTTTTAGGCAATTCACGACCATTATCCCCACTTACGTGTTCCGAGAGAGCGTTTAAAGGCAGATGTAATTTTTTCCATATAATTTACGTAATTAGGTTATTTGCGCACTTGAAAAGGTATGAAATGTAGTTCCACAAAGATTGTAGAAGCAATTACCTTTATATATTGATGTTCTTTTGACCCGTAACTTTTAATGAATAATACATGGATTCTGTCAACAAGAGTTACTGAGAATAAGGTACTGAGCTTTCCTGTTCAGAAATTGTAAGTTAATCGCAGTAACAAGTTGTTACAACTTTCTTGCCTTATATTCTAGTTAATTGGAGTTATAAAGTTCATATATAATGATTAGAAGTTTCAGTGTTCTCGGAACGGAGTTTGGTCGTATAACATAAAACGACGATATATCAACAAATAAACAAATTATATATACTATTACAATATATTCCAAGAGATTGATAAACGCGAAGTCACCGTTCACCTTTAGACATTTCGTTGACATAGAATTTTAGCAACATTTCAGTAACCTAATCTAACCTA
The DNA here is from genome assembly GCA_023014485.1 of Bathynomus jamesi. Taxonomy (NCBI): domain Eukaryota; kingdom Metazoa; phylum Arthropoda; class Malacostraca; order Isopoda; family Cirolanidae; genus Bathynomus; species Bathynomus jamesi. Next base: position 290,578 of record JAJOZX010000631.1, read on the forward strand.
ACTACGCCTAAACTTACTGAACCTGACATAACTAATAAGCCTAACAAAGCCTAACCTAAACATATTCTAACCTAACCTAACCTAAGCATATTCTAACATAACCTAAGCCTAAACTTACGTAACGTAACTAAGCCTAACCTAACCTACCCTAATCTGACAACCAAAATCATGGTAAAACGTCAACTCGGCATAATGTCGCTGACAGTAACGCATGTGTAAATTTCAAATAAATTACTCCATTAACTTTGATTGTCACAGAAATAAATTGTCACACGTCAATTGGGAAAACGTAATGGGGAACTCCAACGCAAAACTAATGTGAGAATCGTTTGAAACAGTATTTATGACTATAAATGAGGAATGTGTACCATACAAAATTAAGCGTGCAAAAGTAAACAACAAGCCCTTGTGGTTTATTTCTAGAGTAGGAGATATTATAAAGAGTAGAGATAGGGGGGCTTAGAGGCTACATACTGTAAGTGCGATAAAGGCAATTTGTGGTTACGAAACAACTACATATCTCTAAGGCGTGAAGCGAAAAGTGTACTAAAAAAGTCCAAGCGCGAATTTGAAATCTCCATAGCTTGTGACGGCAAAGAAAACGTCAAGCGATTCTTTCAATACGTCGACAATAGGAATCCAGTAAAAAGTGTCTTGGGGCCGTTGAAAAATTTTAACGGAGAGCTAGTTTCTGAAAACAAGCAAATGGCTACCTTGCTAAACGAATTTTTTTCGTCAGTTTTTACTATAGAAATGTAACGAATATCCCTCGGTCACAGGCATAATACCTTTTGATAATGGTAATACTTTGGATAATATTGTGGTTAGTGAAAGGGAGGTAATGCGCTATATTGATAAAATGAAAATGCATAAATCACCGGGGCCGGATTCCATATATCCCATACAGCTAAAAGAATTTAAAAAAAGCATTGTTGTGCCGCTAACAAAGATTTTTAATGCGTCTATTTCTGAGGTGTGCGTACCAGATAATTTCAAGTTAGCAAATTTAACACCTATTTTTAAGAAAGGCGATAAAGGTGCGGCGGTAAATTATAGGCCAATCAGTTTAGCTACTGGAATCAATAACACTGGCTAACAAAATGAAACCTTTTTCCTCATCACAAACATGATCACACTTTTCTTAATGCATCTTTCGCGCTGATTCCGAATCTGGTTTTACTTTTTTTCTAGCACGTATAGTTATATAGATACACTGGTTTTGATATTTTTAAGTTTTTGATATTGCTATAAGAAAATTTATGGATGTATAGATCACACTTAGGAATGCTAAACAACAAATACATCATATACCTTATTCAATGTACTTATAAATAAAGAATATATACATTATTTTATTAAAAGCGCTGTGAGTGTGATTTCCTTTTGTAAATTTGGCCTGGATTGTCACGATACAGCATCCAACAATGGTCCGCCATCATGCTTTCATTCCAATATCCTTGGTAGCGCTTCTCCATCATCTGAATATCTTGATGGAAGCGCTCTCCTTGCTCGTCACTCACTGCACCAAGGTTTTCAGGAAAGAAATCTAAGTGGGAATGCAGGAAGTGTATTTTTAACGACATTCGACACTCCATTTCTTTGAAGGCATCAAGGAGGTTCTTGACTCCATCCTTATACGCAGGTGACTTGTTGCTTCCAAGAAAGTTTTCACATATCCATTTGAACGCCAGCCAAGCCTTCAATTCCAGCGGACTTAGGACTTTTTCAAATTCAGTGTCATTCAAAACCTCCCTTATTTGTGGCCCAACAAAATTCCTTCCTTCAATTTTGCTGCAGTAACCTTCGGAAATTTCCTTGAAAGGTATTGGAACCCTTCAGAATTGACTTTACCCATTGCTTTAACAAAATTCTTCATTAAACCAAGTTTAATGTGAAGAGGTGGCAGATAGATCTTTTGGGATCCACTAAAGGGACAGACTGGACATTGCTTATCCCTGGGACATATGTATACCTAAGTGGCCAGTCACTTTTTGTGTAATGTTCTATAGTGGCGCGACTGTCCCACAGGCAAAGGAAACAAAAAATTTTGTGAATCCTGACTGCATACCCATAAGCATTCCTATAACTTTTAGATCTCCACAAACATTCCATTGATGACTGTCGTATTTGATTGCCTTAAGTAGTACATCCATATTGTCATATGTCTCTTTTAGATGGACGGAATGGGCAATGGGGATGGATGGCATTATATTACCATTATGCAAAAGAACTGCTTTCAGGCTTCTCTGCGACGAATCAATAAAGAGGCGCCACTCAGATGCCACATACGTCTGAGATATGGCTGTAAATAGTCCATTGATGCCATGGCAATACCAGAGAGGACCGTCTACTGAAAAGAATGCTGTTAATTCAAAATTCCGCTTTCGGTAGTAACTAATACGAACATTGTTCTCAAGTAAATTGTTCTCCTTTAGTCTTGAGGCGAGAAGCTCTGATTTCTCTTTAGACAGCGATAAGTCTCTAACAAGATCATTCAACTGTCCTTGGGTTAACTTTTTAGGCTCTAAATGTCTACCTTCAAAAGTGTACTTTGGTTCTGTAGATGGTCCGGAAACGCCAGTTGCACCTTCATCACTTTCCATGTCATCTATGATAGAATCTAGCCTATCACTTGGGGGAATTGGAATGGGCAATGTTTCATCATGTTTTACTGGTCTACGTGCTGAATCCAAGTTTGGATATACAATCTGGTGTTTGTTCTTGGCAGAAAACCCCATTAAGTTCACACTACAAAAATAACAGTCTTCATAATGATCTCTCGGCTCCCTCCATATCATGGGTATGGCAAATGGCATTGAAACTTTCTTTTTGTTAAGCCAATCACGTAATCCATTTGAACAGCCAGAACAGATTTGATGTGGCGCCCATGGTTTATCTTGGTCACCTAGATGGCAACCAAAGTATAGCTTGTATATTTTCTTAATGTCGGTTGTAATACTTCGTCGCTGTGTTTTAGTTGTCAACTGGCCGCATACGAAACAGAACTTGTCGGGGTCATTCTTACATTGTCGAGGCATGTTGACTGACCTGAGCAAACTATAAATTAAAAAAAATGTACACCAACTTGACACAACAAGTTCTTGGACTGGACTGATCTTTTGACACACAAAGCACGGCGTTGTTGCCTGAATCACAATGCTGCTAGACGTAAAAGCTCACACCTGAAATACATAAGATGTATAATTAAGATAATTGAAATAAATAAGATGAATAAACTAAAAAAACACAATAAAATAAACACAATCAAATGTTGAAATATTAGTATTTTGCCTATTTAAAATGGTTAAATCTGTGTAGTTATATATATGCCTTCATCTTGAAAACTATACGTGCTAGAAAAAATCTGAATGCAGTTTTGGAATCAGCGTGAAAAATGCTATCCAGCCACCACAAACTTTACTCTGATGAAAAATCTTTGTTGACCAGTGTAATTAGGGATCGTATAGTCGAACACTTAGAATTGCATAACTTGGTTAGAAATACGCAGCACGGTTTTAGGCGAAACAAATCTTGCTTAACTAATCTTTTAGAATTTTTTCAAAGCGTGGTTGAAGTTTACGATAGTCATTGGGCGGTTGATGTAGTGTATTTTGATTTTCAAAAAGCGTTTGACACCATACCGCACAAAAGACTCATTGAAAAAAACTAAGGCTCATGGAATCAGGGGGGTAGTAATAAACTGGATAGAAGAGTGGTTGCGAGGTAGGAAACAGAGGGTGGTCGTTGATGGAGCGGAGTCGTGTTGGGCTAATGTAGCGAGCGGCGTTCCTCAGGGTTCGGCATTGGGCCCCTTGCTTTTTCTTATATATATATATATTAACGATTTAGATGTCGGCCTAGTCAGTACAGTCTCAAAGTTTGCAGACGACACGAAGTTGGGTGGTAGGGCGATTAATGATGAAGATAGAGGTAAAATCCACAAAGATTTGAATAAAATCGTTGATTGGTCAGTCACATGGCAAATGAGATTTAACGTCGATAAGTGCAAAATTTTGCGTACAGTATGTCAGGGAAGGAGTTAGCAAGCTTAGAGCAGGAAAAAGATTCAGGAGTTATAGTCACTGGTGATTTAAAAGTGGCGAAACAAAGTACAGCAGCGGTCAATAAAGCGAACAAAGTGCTAGGTTTTATAGTGAGGAATTTTGAGTACAAATCGCGTAATATTATTGTTCCTCTTTATAAATCATTAGTTAGACCGCATTTGGAGTACGCGATCCAATTTTGGAATCCGCATATGCGAAAAGATATAGACAAAACCGAAAGAGTTCAAAGACGAGCAACGAAGATGATTCCGTCGCTTAGGTCGAAGTCGAACGAGGATAGGCTTAAGGAGTTAAAATTGACTCTACTCGAGACGTAGATAGAGATAGCTTTTTGAAATATCTCAATCTAATAGGACTAGAAATAACGTGTGTAAGTTCACAAGTAAAAGGTTCGAGACAGCAGTTGCCAAAAACTTTTTTATGCATAGAATAGTAAATAGGTGGAATAGTTTGCCGGTAGAAGTAATTAGTAGCACGTCTATAAACATGTTTAAAAATCGATTAGACGCATATGTTGATAGATTGGGTAGAATTTAAGGTAGTAAAATTAAGGCCTTGTGGTTCGGAACCCACGTAAAATTGTAGGTCCTCTCCGCCACCTCGGAGGACATGCACAATACACAATTACGAAAACAGTTAGGTACCCCAGCCATGAGTAGATCCTAGGGTCTTTGTTGGTCTGAAACATTATAACATTATAACAAAATTTCGTATGGATGAAATGTGTCTTGGATAACAACTGTAATTTCGAAAGATTTCCTAAATAACTTTGTAAGTTGAATTACTGAGAGAATAATACGAATTTCTACACTCGATTCAAGGATCTTTTCCGTTTGATTGCCGCCATTGAAACATAATTAAACTTTTTGGTGCTCTTCCAATACGTGCTCTACCGTAAAATTTACATTCCAATATGTGCTAACTAACGAAAATATCACGACCTAACCTAACCAATCGTCAAGGGCGTACAATTGACCTAACGATTGGTTAGGTTAGGTCGTGATATTTTCGTTAGTTAGCACATATTGGAATGTACATTTTACGGTAGAGCACGTATTGGAAGAGCACTAACTTTTTGTATTTTGTATTTTAACTGAAATGTCTTGATGATACAAAATAAGTTACTTTATAAAAAAGCTTTTCTTAATTTCCCCTTCAAATTTTGTTTCTTATAAACAATTTTAATTACTTTCAAGATCCATGCTTAATTTTTAAGTTTTAATCGTGTACTCAGAAAAATAAGGGGATCACCTGAAGATCAGGGCCTCCAGCCTTCTTTAGTTAGCTTTATAAGGCTAACTAACAAAAATATCACGACCTAACCTAACCAATCGTCAAGGTCGTACAGTTGACCTAACGATTGGTTAGGTTAGGTCGTGATATTTTCGTTAGTTAGCCTTATAAGGCTAAGTAAAGAAGGCTGGGGGCACTCACCTCTTATGTTTCAATGGCGGCAGTCAAACGGAAAAGATCCAGATTCAATATTATATTTTGATTTGAAAATGTGAAATTAAAATTAGTAAATAAAATTTGATGAAAGCGATAAAACTTTGTTGGAAATTGTGTTGAATATTCCATCAGCGAAATACGATTTCTTATCTTTTTAATGTTCCTTTCAGCACGTATCATCACAAACAAACTTAAAAAATAATCTGTCAAAAATAAATGTGTATATGTTTTGAAAACAAGAGTTTTATATATAGGAGGGTGGGCTGGAAAGTAATGCCTCCACTTGAATAATTCTGGATTGTGTACAGGTAGCCAGATAAAACCAGTTTTGTGTTGTAACTTGATATCCAAACCCCATTCCAGATTGTGTAGAGGTAACCAGATAAAACCGGTTTTGTGTTATAGTTTATTATAGCCTACACTCATTCCACACGTTGGTTTACTATCGATTACAGTGGAAAGGGGTAAAGACGTTCGTTTCAAACAACGTGCCGTAATTGAATTTTTGAGGATCTGCAATTGAGGATCTGCAATTAACCGTCTTGCCGCATCCACCATATGACCCCGATTTAGCACCATGCGATTTTCACCTCTTTCCTAAACTTAAAGAACATCTCCGTGGAAATCGCTGCGAATCTGACGAAGAAGTTAAGGCCACTATGAAATTTTGGTTTCGTAGTCAAAACTCCAAGTTTTACCGGGATGGATTTCAAAAACTCATTTATCGTTGGTGTAAATGTATCGAGGTAGAGGGTGATTTTATAGAAAGATAAATGTATCGTTTTGAAGAATAAAATCCTTCAATCCGTTTAAAATTTATTTGAGTGGAAGCATTACTTTTCAGCCCACCCTCGTATATATATATATATATATCAAAGCTATTGACTTCTCCTTAGGGAACCGGAGCTTACAGATGAAAAGAAGGATCAACACAACGGCAAACATTTTCATTTATTTGTACATCAGACGTTTCGACAAATCTTTTGTCATCATCAGTGAGTTAAGTCTTAAAACCTTAAAACAAAATTGAAAAGTGAAAGTTACATCAATACAATATTAAGACCATTAAAATTAAAACCTTAAAGCAAAATGAAAATTGCATCAATACAAAATTAAAACATTTAAATTTCATCACTATAAAAACTAAAATTAAATTAAATTTCATCACTATAAAAACTAAAATTAAATTACCTCAATAGGTAAATACACAATGTTTACATCCACCTCCATACTTGGCAGCACTCAACTCCAACTGGAGGTGCGCCTTTCTCAACATTTGGGCTTGTCAGTCCGTACCAACCGTCCCCTCAGTAGCCCTCCACAATCCGCAATTAGAAACCACAGTAATGAAAACGACCATCCCCTTCACAAAACTCAGTTTGAAATTTTAACTAGATCCAATAACCTTACAGAACTCCGAATTTTAGAATCTTTGTACATCTATAGAAACAAACCCTCCCTTAATAATAATAGCTCATCCTACAAATTACGACTCTTTTGACAACCAACCGTGTTTCACAGATATACCCTTTCTAATCCTCTGACCACCTAGTGGTCTCTTAGACTTTGCCAAGTATGAAGGTGGATGTAAACATTGTGTATTTACCTATTGAGGTAATTTAATTTTAGTTTTTATAGTGATGAAATTTAATTTAATTTTAGTTTTTATAGTGATGAAATTTAAATGTTTTAATTTTGTATTGATGCAATTTTCATTTTGCTTTAAGGTTTTAATTTTAATGGTCTTAATATTGTATTGATGTAACTTTCACTTTTCAATTTTGTTTTAAGGTTTTAAGACTTAACTCACTGATGATGACAAAAGATTTGTCGAAACGTCTGATGTACAAATAAATGAAAATGTTTGCCGTTGTGTTGATCCTTCTTTTCATATATATATATATATTATATATATATATATATATATATATATATATATATATATAGGGTGTTCCATAAGTCCGGTCTCATAGGAAAATTTATTTTAAATTAAATTTACAAAAGAAATACATTAGAACTAAAACAAATGTTCAAATTAATGTCTTGTTTTGGAACCTTTTTCTTTGTTGCAGGTAGAATAACACGCAATGGCTAATATGGAAGTGAGTTAGACTCATGAGGAAAAGGCGGTCTCCGCCTTTCCCTCACGTACAGGGAAAGATTTCATTTATATTCGTCCTTATCTTTTGTACCATGCATACGATAGTTATGAAAAGTTTACCATTCGTTTGGGAAAATTTAACAAATTAAAAAACAATTTAACTCCAACATACAGTGTAAAATATCAAAGAATTTGAGGGAAAATAAAAAAGTGAAAATGCAAAAGGTTTCATACATTTAATTACAAAATTATTTAATATTTTGTGTGTCCACCTTTTGCTTGAATGACTTCAGTGATTCATTTTGGGTATTTTTCTTCAAGGTTTTGACATCTCTCAGTAGAAATTTTAGCTTATTCTTCTGAAGAAAATTGTAGCAATTCATTCATATTCGAAGGGTTTATCTTGCCTACAGCTTTTTTGAAATCAAACCATAAATTCTCGATTAAATTGAGATCTGGGCTTTGATTGGGCCACTCGAAAAGCTTCAAATTCTTTCATTGAAGCCATTTCATGGTGCCCTTAATTTTATGTTTTGGATTATTATCTTGTTGCAGTACCAATTGCGACCCATTCGCAACTCCGAAACTGAAGGCAATACATTTTTTTCTTAAATTTCCTGATATTTCTTTGAATTCAAGATTCCATTGATAACAACAAGCTTTCTTGGACCAGAAGCACTAAAGCATCCCCAAAGAAGCAAACTACCACCACCATGTTTAATCGTAGGAAGAGTTTATTTTTCCTCGCATGCAGTGTTTGATTTTCGCCAAACATACCGTTGTTCGTTGTTCCCGAATAATTCAATTTTGGTTTCGTCTGTCCAGAAAACTTTCTTCCAGAATGTAAATCCATTATTTTGATGATCTTTGTCGTACTTTAAACGAGTTTCTTTGTGCGCTTTTCGTAGTAGAGGTTTTCTTCGTGCAATTCTCCCGTGCAGCTTCTTTCAATCTGTACATTCTGAAATCTTGTAAGGTCGTCCACACTTTGATAGAATTTTGATTGTTCCAAAGCCTTTCCATTTCTTTAAAACTGCAGCAACCGTCGTCAATAGAATTCGAAGTTCTTCCAGACTCGTGTGCAGAAGTAACAGATCTCTTAAGATCTGTAGACAGTTCTTCACCACGACGATCCCATTGCTTACTGATGGTTTGTACAGTCATCCGTCTTTCATGAAGGTTCATAGAGAAAATTTTATAATTCAGAATTGTCAACAGTCTCTAATCAACAAACAGCCAACTACTGAAAATTTGTTTTAAATTCTTTAAGCCTAAGGTGGACACAGGAAGTATTAAATAATTTTGTAAATAAATGTACAGTACCGTTTGCATTTTGAGTTTTTTTTTTTTTTCCTCAAATTTTTTGATGTTTTACATTATATGTTGAAGTTAAACTAATTTTTTTATTTGTTAATTTTTCCCAAATTAACGGTAAACTTTTCATAACTATCCTATGCATGGTACAAAAGGTAAAGACGAATATAACTGAAATATTTCTATGTACGAATACTTATGAGCACCAATGTGTATGAAAATATATATGAAAATAAAAACAGTTGAAATCGAACTTGAGTGAGAACAAGTATATTCTGTCTGGAGGTAATAATAAAAGATTAATATCTATACTGATACGGGTAATAATAATAATAATAATAACAATAATAATAATAATAATAATAATAATAATAATTATGGTAACGGTAATAACACGAATAGTGGGGGAAAAATTGAATGATACCTGCAGTAATGAGAAAGGGAAAACTAAATTGGATTATAAAAGGTATACTGGAGAAATAATGTGTGTGTGTGTGTGTGTGTGTGTAGCAATTCCTGTTCAAGTTATTCAAATTTTAAACTCTCAGATAGATATTATAATGAGATATTATGCATATTAAAGGAAACAGGAAGGCTTCTTATTAAATCCTACAATTGTCATACTGAAATTATTCCTGGATAAAATGATTTTATTGCTCTCCTGAAAAGGAAATCAAAAGCCGCCTACGAATTACGGTGTCTTTTTTGGGGGGTTACTGCCCACTCAATGGCATTACCATTCGTGGTCCACGAGTGAGAACGTACAAAAGTGAAAAAAATCCACATTTGAGAAAAACGTGTCTTGAGTTGGGAAACGATGTTTTCGTCGTTGAAATGGCGTTGAGTGGGAATGTTTAATACTTCCTTACCTAACTTATTTTAACCAATCAGAACGTAACCTAATCTTAGCCAAACCAATCAGAACCTAACTTATCGTTATGTTAGGTTAAATTAAATTCGGTTAGCAAATATTAACCATTCCCACTTGGCGCCTTTGACGCGAATGCGAGAATAGGACTCTTTTACATGAATATGAGTAGAATTGGCCATAAAACGGTGTAAACCGGACGAAGATTCTATTTGAACTTTAAAAATCTGTGAGGCTAAAATAATAAAAATTTCTTGAAATTTGTTAAGAAGGAAACAAGTGCCAAGTATTGATGAGGTGTCGGTGGAGGAAGAAATTAAAAAGTTGTGAAAAAAACATTATTTCAACGTTCTTAATAGCGTGGGGAGGGTTAATTGTAATGCAGGCTGCAATGGAACGTCCTTTGGAGGGGCCATTGAAAATACGGGGACTTCATTTCCTAAAATTAAGAGTGTCATTAAATTGTTAAGGGATTAAAGAGTTAAGGTTCTTTTCCATGTGTGGATGATCTACCGAATAAGCATTTAAAGTATGCTAAATGGTTGCTCGAACTTTGTTGGTCTTACATGACGGAATCAAATCTTGAGATAAGCTCAACCAGTCCAAGGAAGTTGCCATTATTCCGTCTGAAGATTGTATCTACTGATCCTCGGAATGCCATGTTGTGTTCAGCGAGGTACTGTACAATGGCGAGGAGGCGCTCAAACACATTTTTCCACCTAAGCTTTTCCGTATTGATTCGTTCCTGACTGAGTTGATCCACAGTTCAACTTTTGATCAAAAGTTGTTCGAGTTCCATCCATTGGAGAGTCGCCTTCAGATGGCCCTGTGATCTTTCGTGCCCAGACAGTCTGGAACTAGTATTCACCGTCACAGAATTCTCCACACCCCAAGGCACTGTTGGAGTTTCCAAATAACTTGCAACAGAGACAAAATGTCCGATTCTTAGAGATTGAATAAATCAGCCATTTCCGTATACCAATTTCTCTATTTTCCATGCGTCTCTTGTAATGACTTTTTGAAAATTTGCGGCCATTGTCATCTCTGGGAAAGTTATAGTCTTCCTCACACTGTGGTGGGCCTTTACTCACTAGTAAATCTCTGACTTTTGTGCTGACAGTTTCCGGCCATTGACCTGGATCTTTGAGTGCATCCAGAGGCTGATTTTGCAGAATTGGAGTCTGATCCATGGGTTCTTCTTCCCTCTGGATATCACTTTCATCTATTAAAGCTGGTGATGACGCATGTGACGGGCAGGTACATCTAGTTCACTTTCATCTGTCAAAGTTGATGATGATTCCTGTGACGGCGCAGGCACATCTTGTTTAGTTTCAGCCTGTGGATCGCGTTTCTCTAGAAATTTTTCAAATGACCCATACATACGCTCAAGTTCTGATTTCCGCTTCGCTTCACGCTGTCTCTTCTGGTGACCGCTGAGATATTTCCGAGTAGTATCTCGCAATCTCTTTGGAGGCATCACTGTCAGTCGATATCTGAAACATAACAAAATATATAATTAATACGGAATACTATTGTATATGAATACTACTGTATATGAAGAGTTACTATGACAAGCCGTGTTTAATTTACCACTCAAAACCAAAATATTTTTTTATACTGTACTCATATATTTGCGGGGCCCCTAATAGCGCGGGGCCCAAAGCAGCCGCTTTGCTTGCTTTGCCCAAAGGCCGGCAGTGGGTGAGTCATTAATGCTGTACATTAGGGTGGATCGATTTTACATTTCTTTCGATTTCCATATTCTAATAGAGACAAAAACTTGCGCATGCATGAGAAAATAGCCTCTGCAAAATCTTAGCTTAATAGGTAATCATCTTCTGCCCACGGCAGAGCGATGAAAATCATATTTTAGTAGACAAAAACGTATTTTTAAACCCTAGCCTAGAGTCATAAAATTTTGCGTGTGTGTTATTTCATGCCTAAGCAACGATATAAATGCTATGGGAAATATATAAATGCATTATTTAAGACAAAGAGCCGATCTGAAAATATGTATAATATACATATTTTCAGATCGGCTCTTTGTCTTAAATAATGCATTTATATATTTCCCATAGCATTTATATCGTTGCTTAGGCATGAAATAACACACACGCAAAATTTTATGACTCTAGGCTAGGGTTTAAAAATACGTTTTTGACTATTAAAATATGATTTTCATCGCTCTGCCGGGGGCAGAAGATGATTACCTATTAAGCTAAGATTTTGCAGAGGCTATTTTCTCATGCATGCGCAAGTCTTTGTCTCTATTAGAATATGGAAATCGAAAAAAATGTAAAATCGATCCACCCTACTCTACATGATTGTAAATCCTAAAATATTGTGTATATTGAGCTATTTTCAGATATCTTTTCGAGTGATACATAAATGTTTTTTGCATTAGATTTGGTTGGACAGAGACAGCATACTGTAACACCAGTAATCTAAGAATTGTCCTCTGCAAAAGAGGTAGACTGTATGTTATAAATTGGTTTCTATGTATATATAATGTATATATCTACTTAAGCTTTTTATTACTGGAGAAATTACATTTATGTAAGTGGTGTTTTATTAGTTATTTTCTTCCGAATTTTTTAGGAGACGGAGTTGGGAGCTAGACCTCGCAACTTCTCGCAAGCTCTCTAAATAAACCCCTATTTTTACAAGTGCCAGTTATTTAAATATTTAATATTGTAGGTTTAAGTTTGTTTAGGTTAATCTTACGTTAAGTTTACGTTTAGGTTAAGTTTAAGTTTAGTTTAAGTTAGGGTAATGATAACTTGTGTAGGTAGCCTAATTTGCTTTGTATTTATTAATATATAGTTTTGTAATTTAATGTTTTACTGTTCCTGGCTGGGACGGCCTCGTGCTGTAAAGGGGACAAATATATTTGTTTGTGCAATCTTGGTCACGGTAACAACACGAACAACAAAATTTTGCGGTACTCTGGAGAGAGTATCTGTTGAAATCTGAGAAATTTCTCGTTCAGTTGATGCTTTCAATTCTTCTATTGTAGAGTTGCCAGACGTTCCATATTTTACGGGACAGTCCCGCATTTGATCCAAAAATCCCGCGTCAAAATCCTGCGTCAAAATCTCGCGTTCAAAATGTCCCGCAAAAAATATTTTTTAAGCAAATTTTTTAGGAATGAATTGATTTTGAATTTCAATATTATGTATAATAATTTCAACTTATTTACGATGTTTAATTGTTAAATATTATTGTAATAAAATTTTTCTAATTTTGTTTGTTGTAACCGTTGAAGAAATCTAGTTTCAATTTGAAAAAAAATTTGGTCTTAAAAAAAAACAGAAAAAATTTGGTTCGCATGGGCATTTGAAAAATCTGCCAACCCTATTCTATTGTGTGTGGATTGTGTTTAAACCCTCTATCTTTAAAATAACCCCACAGATAAAAGTCAGGGGTTTAGATCTGGTGATGTTGGTGGCCGTTAGGGTGGTCCAAAAAAACAAAAGAACAAATTTCCTTTCTCCACAAGGGTATTTTTATTCCTTTATACATAACTGAAAATCACACAAAATATTTTCCCCAAGAAACAGTATTTATGGGTCGCCCCATGTGGAATCCATAAATCAGGGGTCTCACGCAACAGAAAACAGTTATGCACTTGAAAAACTATGACATTAGAGCCGCCTTTGATGGAGTGGGGAGCTTCTTTCGGTGGTTTGCCACCAGTCGAAGAAGGAACTGTTTCTGCTCTTCGTCCTTCGTCAGCGTGTTGTTGTATTTTTGGATCAGGCTGATACCCCGTTCCGCCGTGTCGTTTACTACTTCCATCCGAGAGGACCGATCTCGAAATTCGTTGAAAAAAGGATCGTCCGTCCACTGTCCGGTCGGTTTCTCCAGAAAGGATTGAGATTTCGCTTTTCCTCCTTCCATCAAAACATCAAAGAAGGAATTAGTCCTTTTAGTCACAAGGTCCTCCAACTTCATGTCTTCCACTTCATCCTTAATCTCTAGACGTCGAGGAGGGCCGGGTAACCGCGGACGCTGTAGGTTCCGGAGCATCCTTTCCTTTGTCGCCGTGGTCACTCGTTCGTCGAAAAAGGCTAGGGCAACCAGGTGCTCGGAGAGAAACCAAAGATGCCTGGAAAAGGCCGCGGACGCTTTACTAGCCACAATCTGATTTGGGTAAGTCTTGAGCAGAGACAGAAGTTCGATGTCGTTGTAGGGGGCTCGAATTCCAAGGGACGCTTCGTTCCACTGTCTGATGTAAAAGAGACTCACAAACAGAGCGAAGTCGGTTATGTTCCTGGATTCTCGTGGTGTCAGCTTGAATTGAGCTTGGAAAAGGAATATCTTCAACAGATAAATTCCTTTCCCCATCCAACGAGCGTGGTGTGTTGGGCCGGGAGCTCGAAATGACTCGTTCCCACTTCCTCCGTCAAGGAACAAGAAAGATAAGCACAAGAATTCTTGATAATCGTCCCTTAGTTGCTGCGCTTCGAGTGCATGTGGCAAATAATCCAGCATCTCTTTCCGCAATCTGCTCAATACCTGATCCTGGAAGAGTTCGTCGGTTGCTGCAACACACGCATCTTGATTTATCGATGGCCAATGTTTCTGAAATCGCTTGAAGAGTCCGGATTCTGGACCTCCAGATGAACCGAAGATACAGGAGAAGACGTCGGACAGCATGATTTCCATGACATGGTGACGGCAAGCAATCCAGACCAGTTCGGTTCCTAGAGCTACTTCGATTCTGATGCAAGCTCCTTTGTGAAGCCCTGTGTTGCTGGCTGTCGTATCAAATACGAGTCCTTTGACTTGAGACCCCAGATTCTATTTCTCAATTGCTTCAACACAAGCATTCGCCTGAGACTCCCCAGTACCTTTGTCCATCTTCGGAATTCCCAGAAGCTTCTCGTGGCCGTTTCCAGTGACAAGGACAGCAATTCTATCAACGCTTGCCTTAGATCCGTCGATATCTGGCAATAGTTTGCCATCCCAGTGTAAAAGAAGAGGTCTCTCCAAAGAAGATTCCTGGTCTTCTGCTGCTGCCGTTTCCTGTCTTCCTTGTCTTCTAGACCAGGGGTCCCCAACCTTTTTGTGCCGAAGAGCACATTCAAGACTACCGGTAGTGCGGCGGGCACCATTTACTTTTTCAAGACAAATTTATAGTTGGACTTAATAATGAACATAACACACAAAAAAAACATTTAATTTCTATGTAAAATAATGAACATAATACACAAAAAAAACAAGGATGGGCTAACTAAGAATCTTAGAAAAATTATCAAAACGATAACTTAATTTATTTATAAAGAAATAATTATTTTCAAATAAATGAGCATCTGTTTCTGTAATTAACTACTAAAATTTAATAAAATGTTAAGTATGTTACATATTTTAAATATTTAGTAACTAAATATTTAAAATATGTAACACTTAACATTTTATTAAATATTTAAATAAAAACTTATCAATCGTAGTCAATCAGTGGCGGGCACACGCAAAAGGGTCGGCGGGCACCATGGTGCTCGCGGGCACAGGGTTGGGGACCCCTGTTCTAGACCATCTGATTGAACTTCGGGAGAGTGTGAGCTCTGAAAGATTATGTCCAAGCGCTTCAACAACGGCTCCAGCCACAAACACAGCTCCGCGATCTGGAAGATTGACGCGATCCAAGGCGCCGACGACTTCGGGCGAGTTGAAGATATTCTTAAGTCTCTTTGGCGTTGGGGAAGCAGCAGCTGCCGCAGATGTTGACGCAGAAGGTCTATATTCGTCTTCGCTTTCAGATTCCCGAGAAGATGATGTGGAAGAAAGTTCTGCCGTTGTCCCCGTCCTGGATTTGGTTTCCCTTCCTTTGTATCTCGCTTTTGCCATCCTTTCTTTTTCTTCTCATTGTCTCTTTCTGCTTTCTTTTGCAGGCGTCTTTTGGTCAGCCCCACTTATGCTACAGGAAAAGACGTCTTCCCTTTGCTTCCGAAGGAATTCCGGTCTTCCTCGTTCTTGATTACGGACATTGCATCTTTTGTAGATATATCAAACAGCTCTTCCAGATCAACTTTGAACACTTCCTCGTTCATTCTGTCACTTTCTCGTTGTCGAGTTTGGTGCTTCTTGAGGGCTAGATACTTCTCGTACAGCTTTGACAGTTTCCGGACACACGAATCTACCCGTTGGGAAGGAATTCTGGCGCACTGCCATACAGCGACAACTGCTTCACAGGCCAACTTGTAACTCGTGGGCAAGGTTCTTCCTTCGTCCAGGTGGTTGTACCGGGCCAGTAGGAGCACGTCCAGTACACGGGGTAGTTTTGCTGTCGATAACTGAGAGTTCGGTCTCCCAAGGAGCCAGTTTTCAGGCGCAGATCTCCTACTAGACGACGTCATAATCACTTCTAAAAAGAAAAAAACGAAATGTTTAGTATGGGGCAACCCCTAAATATCCACCAATCAAGCTCAAATTCCACACACAAGTATGTCGACCCTAGCCGACAAAAACAAGGCATGTGGAGAAACGATTCGACCAACATAGGTTTTTACTATAATATTTTGGACCACCCTAGTGGCCATGATATTCCTTTGCCATAAAGCGCAGAAATCTGTTGAACAGGACTCTTCCATCGAAAGTATCGTGAACCGAGAGGACAACACATACAGCATGTTTTGCACTTGGGAACTAATTCCCCATGAGCAGAGAAGGATACAGTAAAATTTTCATGCTTTTATTTCAGTTAATAAAAAAAATACAGATCTTTTAAAGTGTCACATGTTTACAAACATCACCCGATATATTCCATTATTAAAAGTTAAAAATAATTCATGTTACCATAGATAGAAAGTTTATTAAAGTTTAGTTGAGGAGAGGATAGTGTGTTACAAATTTCTGATTCAGTTACTTGTAGGTTATCTCCCTCCCCACCAATTCTGACAGAATATTTTCGTTAAAACTAACGAAAATATCACGACTTAACCTAACCAATTATCAAGGGCGTACAGTTGATCTATTATTAATTATAACATTGTTTGTTTCTGGAATAGTATTTATTATTTACTAATAGATCAACTGTACGCCCTTGATAATTGGTTAGGTGGTAAATCTCTAGGAGCGCTCCATTTTTCAATATTAAACATACACTCATAAAACATATACCATTTGAAAGCTCACATTTTTCTGAGTCTAAAAATGTAGTAATGCAAAAGTATCAATAGCAAATAAAAAGTAACTAGATTTAAATATAAAACCCTATACCGATCAATTTGTGATGCGTGATCTTTACGGGTGCTCCGCCCCCGTACCCCCGAGACCTAAATTATACAAATGATAATGTAATAACATATTCATGTTAGGTTAGGTTAGCGTAACAATTACCAAAAATACCATCTTACAACACAGACTGAATATTTATAACTTAGCCAACCTTTATAATGTAGTTAATGACGTCACGCGTCAAACAATTAATTAAATCGTTACTTTTTATTTGCTATTGATACTTTTGGATTACTACATTTTTAGACTCATAAAAATGTGAGCTTTCAAATGGTATATGTTTTATGAGTGTATGTTTAATATTGAAAAATGGAGCGCTCCTAGAGATTATCCGGTTAGGTTAAGTCGTGATATTTTCGTTAGTTTTAACGAAAATATTCTGTCAAAATTGGTGGTGGGAGAGATAACCTACAAGTACCCTGATTCAGTAACCGATCTATTTCTGCGCCTATTTTTGACTAGATATTCTGTTATTATAAGATGTAGTTTCCATTATTAACAGTTTAAAATAATTCATGGTACCGTAGACATAAAGTTATTAAAAGTTGATTTTAAAAGGTGATTTTGAATGGTACTGCATGCAAATGCGATTTTTATAACAAAGTTTGATCTCATTCTCGGTACGTTCTTAACATTTCTGCGCATATTTTAACTAGATATCATTTAGGTTGTAAATACCTTTATTAAAGGTTTCAAATAACACTGGTCAACACTCATTTTATTGCCAATCATATTAGAGTGATTTTGGGGTAACTTTGTGGTGCTGATTCCGAATATGACATCGGTTTTGCTAGATTGGCTCTAATTTATGAGATAATTCACTGGTATGCATCAATTTTGCTGTCAAGAGTTTTGTAAGTGATTCTTATAGAGTTGTTCCTGCTGATTTCGAATCTGCAATCCGTTTTTCTCAATCAGCTCAGGTTATCCGGCTATGGCCTCATAAGTAAAATAGAATTTTTCGTGATTTTGTCAAAGCGGAATTGGAACAGTAACATCTATCATCACTTGTTTCACTTGTATAATATCTTTTTTTACTTTTCAGGCATATAGATAAAATATTTCATAATGAATAGAGCGTGTAAAAATGATCCCAATAGATTCTGCTACATATGTGGGACGGTTACCATGCCAAATAACCAGTCCCAAATCACTAAATTTGTAAAGACAATGTATAGAGCATACTTTGGAATTAAGCTAGGGGACCAGGACAAAAATTTCGCCCCTCATATGTGCTGCAAGACGTGCATTGAAAATTTGAGAAGATGGAGCAAAGGCAGAGCGAAATCTTTGCCTTTTGGAATTCCCATGATTTGGAGAGAAGGAAAGGATCACGTGACAGATTGCTATTTCTGCATGACAAACCTCCAAGGTGGGCTTATAAATTTATTTTTCTTAAATATTTTGAAATCCTCGTATGAAACTTGACATAATATTCACCATAATGTAATATTCACCATATATAGCATAATATTCACCATAATGGTAATCATACATTTACATATACATATTGTTATAGAAAATACATTACACATACATATTGTTATACAAGTTACATTTACAATGATTGTATATTTTCTTTCTTTTTCATTCATATTGTCCCCGAAGGGACAATATGAATGAAAAAGAAAGAAAATATACAGACTCCATCGACCTATTTCATATCTTACAGACCGCAGCCTTCCCTCACGAGCTGCCACTGTCTGAATGCTTCTTCTATTTCATATGCAAGTTTTATATCCATGTTTCTGTGTTTCTATTTTCAGGAGTTAACAAGAAGAATAAACACATTGTTGTATACCCTGACATTCCTTCTGCTATGAGACCTATACCCCATGGTCCTGGAACTCCAATACCCGACCCACCTCAAACCCTGGACTTCGATGATTCTGATGATGAAATGAATCAATGACCAATGCCAATGACCAGTCCCAGTCGTATATACCTCAAAATACCGCTTCAAATGAGCCGAGGCCTCTCAACCAGGCCAAACTTAATGATCTTACCAGGGATTTAGGACTTTCCAAATTAGCTGCCGAGATCTTGGGTTCACGACTTCGAGAGGACAACTTGCTGGCTCCGGGAACAACATTCTCCTGGTATAGGAAACGAGAGGAAGAATTCCGCAAGTTTTTTGCAGTGCACGAAAATACCTCTTCCTTAGTGTACTGCTGCAATGTTGAGGGGCTAATCGAATCCTTGGGCCTGCCATATAACGCATCAGAATGGAGGCTATTTATAGACTCGTCTAAACGAAGTTTGAAAGCAGTACTTCTCAACATTGGGAATAGGGTTGCATCAGTCCCTGTAGCACATTCCGTACAACTTACTGAGAGCTACGATAACATGAAAATTTTACTGGATGCTCTCGTATACGACCAACATAACTGGAGGATCTGTGGAGATTTGAAGGTAATACTAATATCATAAGTAAACTATTGCTATTGACTATGTTGTTTTTCCAAAGGTTATTTGAGAGCGTATAAGAACACTTAACTTCCCCACAGAAGTGATACAGTCCAATGCATAGATTTTTTTATCTGATAGAACAAATTCTCTAAATTCTTTAAATATTTTCTTTTTTTTTTCACATTGTGGCATTTGTATTGGGAATGCAAGGGGGATACACGAAATACCCATGTTTCCTCTGCAAATGGGGTAGCCGAGCGGATGAGAAGCACTATGCACAGCGTGAATGGGCATCCAGAGAGAATTTTGAACCTGGGTCGCATAATGTCGTTTCAGTGCCCCTTGTACCACCAACAAAAATTTTGCTCCCACCACTTCATATTAAGCTGGGCTTGATGAAAAATTTCATCAAATCAATGAATAAGGAGGGTTCAGCATTCCGATATCTCGAGAGTAAATTTCCTCATATATCTGATGCTAAACTAAATGCTGGGTTTTGATGGTCCTCAAATTCGAACTTTGATCAAGGATACTCAGTTCGAAAACGAAATGACTCCAACTGAGAAGAATGCCTGGCAGGCATTCAAATCAGTTGTCACTGATTTTCTTGGCAAGCGTAGAAGTCCAGAATACGAGTCCGTTGTCGAAAACTTGATGGAAGCTTTCAAAGCTCATGGGTCGCGCATGTCCATAAAGATGCACTTTTTGTGGTCCCACTTGGACTATTTTCCTGAAAATTGCGGGGATTATAGTGAGGAACAGGGTGAACGATTTCACCAAGATATCAAAATAATGGAAGTGAGGTACCAGGGAAACTGGGATATCAATATGCTGGCGGACTATTGCTGGTCTTTGAAGCGAGACGTGCCCGAAGAAAAACACAGACGGAAAGCCAAAAAAACTTCATTCCTTCCTCAATAACTTTTTTCCATATTCATTGTATGAATAAAAGTATTTATTCACACAATGTTTTCATTTTTCACGAGTGTTCTTATAATATTACTCGTATCTACAGTGTTTAAGCTAAAAAAATCAATAAATTTGGGGATAAAATTGGACTTATAATAAATGGCCAATAGAGAAAAAACCTGACCTGATTGAGGAAAACGATTGTCATTTTCGAATTCAGCATGGTCAAATTATATAATATGAGTTGAAAAAACCCTCACAGCAGACAAAAAAATTTCATATGCATACCAGTGTAATTGGTACCCCATTGAAACACGTAAAAATGCAAAAAATTTAATGTTCATGCGGAGCCTACTTACAAATCGCATTGAAATTGTCTCAAATCATACAAAAGTAAACACATGAAATACATAATGGCATTTTATTCGGTCTCACCATCTAGAATGTTCCGGTAGTTTCCCATATGCACGCGTTATGGTTACGTTTCCTATTAATTGAGGGTATTCATTATCTCAAGAACTAGAGCCAAATCGGAAAAACTACTTTCATTTTGGAATTCAGCAACCCCAAAATACCCTAAATTCGTACGAATTTCCTTGGCAACGAAAAAAAAATGTTTTTTTGTTGACCTGTGTAATTCATGGCACCGTAGACTGAAAGTTATTGAAAATTTAGTTTGACGGTAACGTAGCGAAAATTACTGATTCATTAACCAAGTTTGATTGTAAGCTTAGAACCTTTTTTAAGAGATCTGGCCATATTTTGACTGAAAGATGATGATGATAATGATAATAATAATAATAATAACAATAATAATAATAATAATAAGTGGGTTTGTTTAACCCTTCGTGGGCTGATGGGGTCCACTGGACCCCAAGCATATTTCAAAAATCTGCCATTCATTCAAATATTATTTTTAGAGCCTGGTCATCTATGACTTTTATTGTATGTAGGTATGGTATAATGGTATATACTCACAAAATATAAGAGAAAAATGTCACACCATTTGGAAGTGACACGGTAGCAAACTTGAATGGGGTCTGCCTTACCCCACCTCGCCTGCAATGTGACTAATTTATTTTAATTTTTTTTTCGGATTTTTTCATAAATTTTCTTAGATTTTCATTCTAATGGCAACGTCAATTCCAATATCGACGTTTTATGCTCCTAGCAGGGTGGGAGAGGGAGATGTAGATGTAGACCAACCAAATTTGTCAGATGATAGTGAATCAGAAGTAGACTTATCTGATGCTAGTGAATATGAATATGTTGAACAATCTTCTGACAGTGACTTTAGTGGTTTTGATAGTGACAATGCAAGCGATCATGATGATGATGATGATGACAATATTGTGTTAGGGAAAGATAACTTTGTGTGGTGCACTGAGCCTCCCCGGCTTAGACGAAATGTGAGGCAAAACATTGTTCGTGAAGAAGGTGGTGTTCGTGAAAGTGTACTTACGCATGCTGCATCTGCTACTTTCAGCTTCTTTATCACAGATGAAATTGTTGAATTGGTTCTCGCAACAAATCAAAAAGGTGGTGCTCTCTATGGTGAAAAATGGAAACAGCTGGATTCTATTGAGCTGCTGGCATGGCTAGGACTTCATCTCAGATCTGGGCTGGACAAAGATTGCTTCCGCCCAGTTCATGAATTATTTGGTACTAAGACCGGTCCACCAATTTATCGTGCTTCTATGAGCCGTGACCGTTTCAAAGAAATAAAAAGGTCAATAAGATTTGATAACATGACTACTCGTGCAGAACGAAGGAATGGTGAACAAGGCAAGTTGGCGCCTATATTCGAAGTTTGGCAGAAGTTTATTGAAGCATGTCAAATAAACTATAAAGCTAACACATATGTAACTGTGGGTGAATCTCTACTCGCATTTCGAGGGAAATGCTCATTCAAAGTATAGATGCCATCTAAACCAGATAAGTATGGCATAAAGGTTTGGAGTATGGCCGACGTTAAGAATGGGTATCTTCTAAATGGCCAGATATACGGTGGAAAAGATCCTGAAGGTCCAGAACTCCACCAAGCCCAAAGAGTTGTTCGAGATCTTACTTCAACTATTGTGAAGTCAGGAAGAAATGTTACCACTGACAACCTGTTTACTGATGTTGACCTTGCCATAGAACTACTTGATAAAAATTTAACACTCTTAGGAACTATGAGGAAAAATAAGCGCCAAATACCTAAATCATTTCAAGCCTCAAATGATCGTCAGCCCTATTCATCAAAGTTTGGCTTTAGTAGGGACCAGCATCTTATGGGTGTCCGGCAAATTTATCTACAACAATTTGTCTAAAGATACAATTCATCTACAACATTTTGTCTACAACAATTTATCTACAGCAATTAGTCTACAGATACAATTTATCTACAATAATTTGTCTACAGATACAATTTGTCTAGAGATGAAAAATGAAAGCTATTTGATGTTAATTATTATTAATTTTTTCAAAAAAATGAAAAATTTGTTTCTGCAATCGGTTTTCTTGAGAAATGATAAAGAAAAATGTTATTGGATATTGAATACATTTATTTACTGAAACGACGCAATACACTCCAACATCTTTTTGAATAAGTCCGAGCTGGTGTGGCGCTTACGCCATACAAATTCACAAAAAATGACAAGAATTAGTGCGATATCTTGCAAAAAACAATAGTATAAGAAACTCGATTAGGTCAGGTTAGGTTAGGTTAGGTCAGGTCAGGTTAGGTTAGGTCAGGTTAGGTTAGGTCAGGTCAGGTTAGGTCAGGTTGGGTTAGGTTAGGTCAGGTTAGGTTAGGTTAGGTTAGGTTTCTCAAGAAAACCGATTGCAGAAACAAAATCAGGGTCATCGACTGCCCTTGTTTTCAATTTTGTAGGAAAATCGAGAGCAGTCCATGAAACATACTAGGTCCAATATTAGTAATAGTTTCTCTAGACAAATTGTATCTGTAGACAAATTATTGTGGATAAATTGTATCTGTAGACTAATTGTTGCAGATAAATTGTTGTAGACAAATTGTTGTAGATGAATTGTATCTTTAGACAAATTGTTGTAGATGAATTGTATCTTTAGACAAATTGTTGTAGATGAATTGTATCTTTAGACAAATTGTTGTAGACAAATTCGCCTAAAACCCATCTTATGATATGCAGCTATGTCCCAAAGGTAAGAAAGGCAGTTCTGTTATTAAGCACCATGCATTTCGACCAAAAAAAGCAGGAAGAACCTTTCAAACCTGATGTAATTCTAGATTACAATGCCATAAAAGGAGCTGTTGATCGATTAGACCAACTTATCAAAACTTACTCATGTAAGCGCATAACAAACAGATGGCCATTAGTTATCTTCTACTGGATGGTAGATGTTGCAGCTTACAATGCTAGTTGCTGTTTCATGGAGAAAACCCCCGATGTGTATCGAGGGAATCAAAGGCGAAGGAAATTTCTGGCAGACTTAGCAGAACAGCTCTGCAAACCAGCAATCGAGAAACGTTTTGAGTCAGCTGGTAGATATTTGCCAAAGCATGTTAGAGCATGTATGGAGGCATTTATGGATGAGGTAGAAGCAGCACCCCAGCCAAGGCCTAATCCAGGAGGTAGGAAGAGATGTGGAAAGTGCCCGAGGAAGATGGATAAGAAGACGAGAAAGTCATGCACAAAATGTGATGTGCCTCTTTGCGAAAGTCACTCCAACTATGTATGTGATGACTGTGTACAGTAAAATTGTTTCATATGTTCTATGTTTCTATTTCTTTCTATTCTATAATCTATATTGTGAATATAAAAAGTGTTTCTGAGTGCTGAATTTTTAAGTTAAAAATTCTTAAATAAATGTAAAAAAAAAAAAGAAAAAAGGGACACATGGTGAATTGGCTCCACGTGCCGTGTCCTGGGCAACATATGTACAAACTTTAGTATATATAAACTTAAGCATATGGCAGAAATTCACCATTGAAGTTTGGGGTCTGGGTGACCCCACATAGTCTTCTTTGTTAGTCGGTCCCACCTAGCCCACGAAGGGTTAATTAACCTTCTTCTTAACAGCAGAGTTTCATGTGACAGAGGGAACCTACTCTTCAGTGTTGGGTCCGAACCATCTAAGGATCGCTAAATCATCCATCCAACTACTGATAATAATACCCAACGTTGCTTAACCTCGCTAATCTAAGACTGAAAGATGAAGTGATTCTCTTTGGATGACTTTAAATAAAGTTAATTAAAAACTCTTTATAAAAACCTGTAGATTAGTAAACTGTTTGATAATTATGTATATAGACACGTTCAGTCATTTTACACACCAAAATACATTTTTCTAGTAGTATTTGATGTAATTTGTTCAAATCTGACCTCCATTTCCCTCGGAAATGAGATCCAACAAAGTTATAGTACTTTGAAATTTGGTTCATTTTCAAGGGAAATGGAGGTCAAAATCTAAGCAAAACACATCAAATATTACTAGAAAAATGTATTTGGTATTAACCAGAAAAGTTTGCTCTCGTCATTTTCGTTTAAACTAACGAAAATATCACGACTTAACCTAACCAATCACACTGGTTGACAAAATCGAACTTTTTATTTGTCACATGAACAAAAATGGGTGGATCTTATAGGTTTTTTACCGCTGAGTTCAAAAATGGCCTCAAAATTTTTCTATCACCCACCAATATTGAGTGAATCAAAAATGAAATTTGGACTAATTTATAGGCGTAATAGCAATATGAAAGTAGAAAATGCATATTGAATTCACCTAAAATGTGGCTACTGATGATTTACGCTTGTATTTCGCCTCTGGGCCATCCCTTGACAATGTCCAGCAGTAGTCATCCAACATGCTGGGGCTCCACTTGCCCTGGTATCGCTTCTCCATCGTGGATATTTGTTGATGAAAGCGTTCCCCATGCTCATCACTAACATCGCCTAAGTTTGTTGGGAAGAAGTTGAAATGTGAGTCAAGAAAATGAATTTTCAATGACATGTTGCACCCCACGTCTTTGTAGGCCTTGAGAAGTTCTTCAACAAGTGACTCTTAATTTTCGGCCTTGAAGTTTCCGAGGAAATTTGTGTTCCCTACTTTAAATGCTCTCCAAGCTGCTCCTTCAGCTTCACTTAGAGTTTCATCAAACACGCTGTCTCCCATGATTTCTCTAATTTGCGGGACCACAAATATCCCTTCTTTGATTTTGACCTCCCTGATCTTCGGAAATTTCTGTTTCAAGTAGAGACACCCCCCCCCCCTGGTGAGATTTTTATGCCCTGGAATCAACGCTTGTCGAAGTGACCATTGTTTCTTTGAGTAATGGCTTTCCCGTGCTCTGCTGTCCCATTCACAGAGGAAACAACAGAATTTCGTATAACCCATTTATAAACCAAGAAGAAGGGCAATCACTTTCAAGTCTCCACAGATATGCCAAGAGTATTTATCATATTGGATAGGTTTCGCAAGCGGGTGCATATTGTCATATGATTCCTTCATATGTACGGCATGTGCTAATGGAACTGAAGGGTATTTATTTCCATTATGGAGTAATACAGTTTTTAAACTCAGCTTCGAGGGATCAATAAATAAGCGCCATTCGTTTGGATCATATTGTTGTCCAAGGGTTTTCACGAGAGGATAGAAAGTTTCTTTGATGCTTACGGTAAAAAGATATCTTAGTGCCTTTTTCTTGAAGATTCCAACCTTTCAACCTGGAAGCCGAAAGTTCGGAATGATCTTTTGACAATTTCAAACCACAGACAAGCTCGCTCAGGTCTGCTTGAGATATTAAGTGAGGCTCTGTCGATGAACAAGATGGTTCAAACATTGGATCAACATTGTCCGTCAGTAAACCATGTTGAGCTTCGTCATTACCATTGTACATCAATTTCATTTTCATCATCTAAACTCCACGTTTCCGGTGGTCTTGGTACTGGCAAATGTTTATTATGTAAAACAGGCCTTATGGCTGATGGTAAATTTGGGTATTGTACCATATGTTTAGATTTCACAGTAATGCCTAGTATATTTGTTAAGCAGAAATAACAATCCGTTAAATGGTCTTTCGGCTCTCTCCATATCATCGGAACAGCAAACGGCATTTGACGAGACCCATTTAGCCAATCTGTCAGAAGTCTTAAACACGTAATACAGCATATATGAGGTGCCCACGTCTTGTTCTGATCCCCTACCTTGCAACCAAAATAAAGTTTGTATGCTTTTTTGATGAGAGGGGTGAAATTTCGCCTTTGAAATTTAAGTGTTAACTCTCTGCACACATAACAGAAACAGTTTGGATGGTTGACACACTTGCGTGGCATTCTGTCATGAAACAATACGAACGCACTGACACAAACAATGATTAAGGAAAATCACGAATAAAATGCACGACGTTCACTGAGTGAAATCAAATGAGTAACTGACAAATGAAAGTCAACAGTGACGTGTAGCAATTTATAAGCAGAGGAAGAGGAAGGGGCAGACCCCGCCCCCTTCCTATTCTCACTCAAATCCTAAGTAATGTAAATTCGTGTCACTCTAAAACTGCGGGTGATAGAAAAATTCTGTTTTCATTTTCGTAATCAACGTAAAAAATTACACATAGTTCAAGTAAAAATATCTCTGTGACAAAAACTTTGTTGACCAGTGTCATCAAGGGCGTACATTTGACCTAGCCGGGCATTCAATTAACCTAACCAGCATTCAGTTGACCTAACCGGGCATTCAATTAACCTAACCAGGCATTCAGTTGACCTAACCGGGCATTCAATTAACCTAACCGGTCATTCATTTAATACATAATTACCGTAAATATTTCTATTGCTCGGGAGTCATTAGAATGCGCTTCGTATATTAAATCTTCAAAATAATATTCGCACCCTTCACATGTCATCGCGATCAACATCTATGAAAAACTAACATAAGTGGAAGTAGTAACCTAAAAAGCCTAGCTCATATATCATGTTTTCATGACGTCACCAGGCAAATATTGAAAGGGCGGGCAAAAATGCCGCAAAAATGTCATAATATTCAAATCTACATAATTTGGTAAGGACGCATCTGCGAACATAGTGACTTATATCAAAATGATGAGAAAATTATGCTTTAATATTTTATAATTATATTTGCTTTTGATATTCTGAACGTGACGATACTCATATTATCCAACTGTTTTGTAGAACTGTTTCATAACCTTTTTGTCAGAATTCTTTCTAATTTCCTAAATGGGTACACGAAATAGGAGTGAAGTGTGAAGGTATTCTAAATCTTTTTCACTATTCTTTTTCGAACTCTCCTACAACTTCTATAGCTTTAACAATGGCTGGCTAAAAAGAAAGTCTCGTGTATTCCTTCTTTCTTTCACTTTTCTGCTTTTTCTTTAGAATAAACCAACTAAATCATCTATTCAAGAACATAGTTTAAATTGTAGCCACCGTGTCACTCTCAGTAGTTTTTCAATCTTTTGCAAGCTAATTTGTGGAACTGATCTAAGACTTATGGAGCTACTTTATATTTTTAGTAATAAACCTACTCTGAATAATTATGGTAGAAGTATTGAATTAAACATTGTAAAGTAATGTACTTTTAGTTACTTTAATTGTTTTAAATTATCTCTTAGCATTTCGGTGTTTCGTACATACTTGTACACGGTAAGGTTACGTTACGTTACGTTAATTGCAAAATGAACACTGAAGGGGTTAAACCATGTATTACAATATAAGTAAATTATGTATATACAGGGCGTCCCAAAAAAATGTAAACACACTTTAACAGCTGATAGCTCAATTGATGTTTCTTTCTTTCCAAGTTAAACCCATTAGAATTAATAATGGCAGTCAGACTAAGCTTTGAACAAAGGAAATTCATTCTAAAATGCTACTGGAAGTGTGAAAACGCAGTTGAAGTGCAAAGACAGTTTAGGAGGGAGTTTCAAACAGATCCACCAACGCGACTTACAATCACTCGAATTAGAGATAAGTTTGAAGCCGATGGAACTGTTCAGAATGTCCACAAGAAGCGTTCCGGAAGACCACGGACATCGACAAGCCCCACAAAGCAAGAAAGAGTACTGGAAACGTATCACCAAAGTCCAAGAAAATCTGTGCGGCAAGCGAGTCGTGAGGTAGGAATTTCAGAATCGTCTGTCCAACGCATTTTGAAGCGCTGTCAATGGAAAAGTTACATTCCAAGATTAGTCCATGCTATTAATGAAGATGATCCGGACCGAAGAGTGGAGTATTGCGAGTGGTACTTGGCACGATGTGGATGTGGATTGGACGAAGGGGTTTCGTAGAATACCCTCCGCGTTCACCAGACCTCACACCACTAGACTTTTTTTTATGGGGATACTTAAAAGACAAAGTCTACGCTATAAAACCTGCAACAGTCGCTGAATTGAGAGCAGCCATTGAACGAGAATGCACACAAATACCAAACGAAATGTTTCGTGATGTTTGCGATTCCATTGCTTCGCGTTATCAGCAGTGCCTGGACCAGAACGGACGTCAGTTTGAAAACAGGCGTTGACAAAACAATTAAATAATGTCTGTAGATTCTATTACATTTTGAAAATGAAATGTATTTTAATAAACACTGCCTTTATAATTATTTAAAGTGTGTATACATTTTTTTGGGACGCCCCGTATTTTAGGTTCTCTTTTAACTTTTGAATGTGATGTAATTGCCTTGCTTTTAGTAAATATTGAGGGGGGGGGCACTATCAGAGAAATAATTTTGGTTCACCTGAAGATCAGGGTCCCCAGCCTTCTTTAGTTAGCTTTATAAGGCTAACTAATTAAAATATCACGACTTAACCTACCCAGTCGTCAAGGGCGTACAGTAGGGCGGAGTGAAAAACTCAATTTTCGAATTTTCAAATTGGCTAGTGTGGAAACTGTGTGGAGTAGTGAGGAGATAAGCTGGTATAAATTTAAAATCATAACATTAATATCTTCAGGTGCCACAATGACCTTCAATATTGAAAAAAATTGAAAAAAGCAGATTTTAACCAATAATTACAGAAGAGTCCACGATGCACAATAGACAAGAATTTATTCACACTTGTATAAAAATAGCTCAGTCAACCTTTAAAAAAAGTTTCTATTCTCTAAAAACAGTTTTCTATGTATAGTCAGCTCACTCAGCTGTCACGTGAGTACCTCGGTTCAGTGTAGCTGTCGCTCTCGTAGCAGGTGGGTGTTCTGTTGTTGGCGTTACTCAGATAGTCTAAACTATATTTCTTATATATTTTGCATTTCTGTATTGTGTTGCCCTAAGTTTGCCATGTACTATTAACTGAAATTAACGTATAATTGATATTAGCTCTTTCTTTTTCAGATTTGTATACTTTCAAAATGTCTCGAGTTTGTGCAAAATCAACCAGGGCCTCAACTGAGTGCCCCATGTTTGGTATGGGGGAAGATTTGTGGCACAGGAATCTTCCTACATACGAAGGAGTTTTTAAATATTACTTGTTTGTAAGAAACGATTTGAAACAGAATACTAATAAAGATCCTTCAATATCTCAAATATTAGAACAAGTTGTTGATAAATTGAAAACAATTTGGGAAAGTGCTTCCGTCCCAATTCTGTCAGACAGGCGAATTGAAACAATGTTCAGAAGCTACCACGAAAGGTATCGTGTCATTATGAAGCCATACCAAAGCAGAAAAAATTCTGAAGCTTACAAAGCAAAGATTGATATGTTCAAAAAAGAAGCACACACGAAACTTTTTGACATTGCAGCGTGCAAGTGCAAAGTACTAACACAATGTTCTTGTCCCAAAGAAAAAACGGTTCCAAATGAAGAAGTGACGTTCCTCTTAGATCAAAGGAGTGAAAGAAAACTGTTTATTGATAGAGTAGATATTACACTCTCAAAGAAAAAAGCATCTACGTTGCTAAGAAAGCAAAAAGAAGCTGTGAGGCTCACCAAAGAATCTTCACAGGAGAAATTGCAGGATACAAATGTTGAATTATCATCATCGACATCAAACAGTGAAAGTGAATCTGGCGAAATATCAGACGATACATTTCCAGAGCCAGTTAGCTCGAAGAGAAAGCTCGAACAACCTGAAGAACAATTATTCAAGAAAAGGAAAACTACAAATCTACCTTCAGTGGCTACTGCTTGTGACAGGACTGCAGTTTCAGATCGAGCTGCAGCATTCATTGTTAGTGCAGTATTGCAAGATATTGGAGAAGTTTCTATTGACAATACATCTGAAGTAGTGGATAGGAGTAAAATCAGAAGAGAAAGACAAAAGAAGAGATCAGAAATTATGAAAGATCAAAATCAGGTCCCAATCAGAGGAATCTATTTTGATGGTCGAAAAGATTCTACACTCTTCCAAGAAAAAAAAGAGTCCAAAGTATATCAGAAGAAGGTAACAGAAGAACATATCACTTTAGTGAGAGAACCTGGTTCAGATTATTTGGGCCATTATTCTGTGAATTCTGGATCAGCTGAAGAAATATGTAAAGGAATGTTTGAGTATATTGGAAATAATGACATGAACCTGGAAAACCTTGTTGCCATTGGATGCGATGGTGCAGCAGTCAACACTGGAGAAAAGGGAGGCGTTATAAGGCTTATAGAATTGAAGCTGAAGAAGCCAGTTCAACATTTAGTGTGCCAGCTC
The DNA here is from genome assembly GCA_023014485.1 of Bathynomus jamesi. NCBI lineage: Eukaryota > Metazoa > Arthropoda > Malacostraca > Isopoda > Cirolanidae > Bathynomus > Bathynomus jamesi. Next base: position 321,547 of record JAJOZX010000631.1, read on the forward strand.
CATGCCAATGAATTGCCATTACGCCATTTAGTTGCAAAGCTGGATGGAAAAACATCTGGCCCCCGCGGATTCACCGGTCCTATTGGCAGGGAATTAGAGAACTGTGAGAGTCTTCCTATTGTCGAGTTTGAAAGGATTGATGCTGAGGAACCAACTGTAGACTGTGAAGATCTTAGCACCGACCAAAAATATCTAATTGATATTCATCAGGCCATAACAAAGGGATATTGCTCTCCAGATCTTGCTCATCGTAGTCCAGGCAAAATGGCACATTCACGATGGCTGACTACAGCAAATCGTTTGCTTCGTCTATACGTTTCAACTGTAAGTCCATCTGAGAACCTCATGAACATTGCTTCTTTTATAATGAAGGTCTACATCCCAATGTGGTTTTCTATTAAGCAAAGTACGTCTTTTGTCAATGGCTCAAAACATGTTTTCAAAACTATTGAACTAACAAGAACACTGAATGACGAAGTAAAGGATATTGTAAACCCTGTCATACAAAGAAATGCATTTTTTGCAAATCCAGAAAATATTCTAGCATCAATGATTCATGATGACCGCAGCGCCATAAGAGAATTAGCGTGGAGGCGAATAAAGAAAGCAAGGCAAACAAACAAGGAAAAAGTTGTGAGGCGTTTCATAGTACCTGTTATTCAATTTGAAGCTACTGATTATACTGATTTAATTAATTGGCAAAAATGCATTGTCACTGAACCACCTGTGACAAGACACCTGACAGAAAATGAGATTGAAGAATTCATAGAAAACAAGAGTACCCCTCCATTCGAGAAATTCCCTTGTCATACACAAGTAGTAGAAAGAATGGTAAAATTAGTGACTGAAGCATCATCAAAAGTATTTGGATTGAACGCGCGAGATGGCTTCATAAGATCAACACTTCAGTCACGTAAAAAAATGCCATCATTCGAAAGTAAAGCTGAATATAAAGTTTAAATAAAACGTTAATAGAAAAAACATGCGCAAGGATGGGTGGTTGGGAGGGCATGGGTGGAGCTCGACACGCAGCCACCTCCTCATGGTGAGTTCTGGATTATTTAGATCATTAATCAAAAGAATATTGATCTAAATAAACTAAGAGCTGCGTAATTCAGTAACTATTTTGGTAATTGGAACACTTAATATATAATAATAAGAAGTAAGTTTCAGTTATTGTACTAATGCAGAATATAAGAAAATCATTATATTTCACTTTTTTCGACGGCTTTGTGGCACCTGAAGATATAATTTCGCAGGACTAATATTTATGCACAGTCATTATCTATAGCACCTACATATTTTCCGCACTAGCCATATCTGAATTTCGAAAAAACGTTTAAAAACCTCATTTTCGATCCGCCCTAGCGTACAGTTAACCGAACGATTGGTTTGGTTAATCGTGATATATTTGTTAGTTAGCCTTATAAGGCTAACTAACGAAGGCTGGGGGCCCTGATCTTCAGGTGATCCATAATTTTTAATCAGTTGTAATAAATCAGTAATTCAGTGTTTTAACGACAATTTAAGGATAAGAAAAGTCAACAGTATGTATATATATCTATATATATATAGGGTCAAATTATTTGAATTCTCTTATTTTTACTAAATATTATTTCGTATATATTATTATAAATTGTGGGGGAGCACGTGCCCACCCAGCGTCTATGGGAATTGAAGCCTCTGGAATTGGGTATACCAAAACGTCTGGTAATTAATTAAAGAATGTTAGTTCAAGCGTTTTTCATTTTATTCATATCTCTCTCTCTCTCTCTCTCTCTCTCTCTCTCTCCCTCATCATATATATATATATATATATATACTTTATAAGAGTTAGAGGAAATTGGATCACAGGGGCAGGATTTCGTCGCAACCCAAATTCCTCTGGCCAAACGCGGCTATACTTCTGAGCGAGTAGTATAGCCGCGTTTAGGGAGTCAGCCTATGATGCACTCTCCCATTTTGCCGGTCGGACTACTACAGTGACTGAGCCGCATTGTGGCGGTCGTAGTGTAACCGCAAAATGGGAGAGTGCATCATAGGCTGACTCCCTAAACGCTGTTATACTACTCGCTCAGTAGTATAGCCGCGTTTGGCCAGAGGAATTTCGGGTGCGACGAAATCCTGCCCCTGTCATCCAATTTCCTCTAACCAAACGCGGCTATACTACTGAGCGAGTAGTATAGCCGCGTTTAGGGAGTCAGCCTATGATGCACTCTCCCATTTTGCCGGTCGGACTACTACAATGACTGAGCCGCATTATGGCGGTCGTAGTGTGACCGCAAAATGAGAGAGTGCATCATAGGTTGACTCCCTAAACGCAGCTATACTACTCGCTCATAGTATAGCAGCGTTTGGCCAGAGGAATTTGGGGTGCGACGAAATCCTGCCCCTGTGATCCAATTTCAGGGAGGAAAAAGTAATTTAGTGTTTGACGTGTTTGTGTCTGTAAAGAGACAATTTTTAAAACGTCTGCTGACTTTAAAATTGAACTTAGGTATTTCTCAACAAGTTCACCAAAACCTTTTAGTCCGACAATGCCTCAAGAACCGATGAACCATGAAATTAAATTCACGATAAAGGCCCTGTTTCAGAAAGGAGGGCAGAGGGAGATTAGGGAGCCGATACAGAAGAGATTCTCTTTATAAGAGTTTAAGGCAACTTCAGTTTCATATTGATCACTACCGTGACGACATATCGGCGGCATATCGCTATTTACCTAAACGAAAGAAAATATATTTGAGAGGAAGCGACAAGGTCGTAAACTCGTTTCTTTTCCTTTTGTCAAAGTACGAATGTCCTCGTATGTTTTCCTTAAAATATTGTTTTTCTTTATGTAATGCTCCGAATTCTGTCTTGAATTTTTTTTTATTCTGTTGTTACACCTTTTAAAATATATACTTCTCAGGTTTTTTTTGTTTACTTTTAACTTTTTACAATTTTGTTCGATATGAAATGGCAAAAAAAATGTGTTTGAATGTGTTGCTAAAGAATTTTACTTATATTTCATTGCCATACTTCAAAAATAAATGTTCATGCATGCGTATGCACACAGAACAGATGAGATGACGAGAATCTCTTTATTTCTTCCAATATATTTCAATACATACATACACACACAGACACACACACACAATATATATATATATATATATATATATATATATATATATACAGGGACGTAGACAGAATTTCTTTTCGGGAGAGGCTAATATATATATATATATATATATATATATATATACAGGGCTATTCAAACAGATTCATCCGATTTCAACTGAGAATACTTCCGTACCTATCAACCGTGCATCAACTGGGCATACACCACATGAAAGAGGAAATCTCCGAGTTTTATAAGATCACCACGAGAGGGCTCCAAAGTCACGCCGTGGCCTAGCCTAGTAACAAACAGTCAGTGTAAAAATGGCGTCCGCACAGCGTCCACAGCTCCATAGCTGGCCCCCTAGGTCGCCGGATCTTACATCGTGCGACTTCTTCCTTTTGGGGTACGTTAAGGATACTGTGTATGTGCCACCGTTGCCCACATCTTTGGATGAGCTCCGAACTCGCATTGTTACTGCCGTAGAGTCAGTGACAACGGACATGCTGGAGCGAGTATGGGAGGAATTCGACTATCGTGTCGACGTTGCTCGTGTAGGGGAAGTCACATAGAGCATTTATGAGGTGAGAGACAAAATTTGGACAGTTTTCCTTTTGGTTGATGTATCACAAATCACTCTGTATTTGTAACATTAAAAAATATTCTCATTTGAAATCAGGTGAATCATTTTGAATAGCCCTGTACTATGATACAAATCCACAAGGAAAAAGAAAAATGATTCAAAGGCCTTTCGTGTATTCAGAAGTACACCTCGTCAGGGAATGTACTTCTGAATACACGAAAGGCTTGGCATAATCTTTTTTTTCCTTGTGGATTTGTATCATTTATTCATTTCACGTGTTTAATTGTGAAATTCATCCCATATATATATATTTATATACTGTGTGTATATATATATATATATATGTGTGTGTGTGTGTGTGTGTATATCAGGTCATCCCATAAGTAGTGTTGTTTTTTACGATAGATTAAGTTTAAACTAGTCCTACTCGGTTTAAGCATAAATTTTCCGAAGGTTATATCTAAGAGGAGATCTATCGTGTTTCGCTACATACTTTACAGACCTTGACCAGTGAAGACGTGTGTTTTGCTTTATGTGAACCCCTCATAAACATGGCGGTATCAGAAGAGCATATCAGGCATATAATGCTTTACGAGTTCAAAAAAGGGAATAGTGCTACTGAAGCAACGCGAAACATTCAGGAAGTTTATGGCAACGATATTTTGCATGTGAGGAAATGTCAAAGATGGTTTCAAAAGTTTAGGAATGGTGACTGCTGTTTGACAGATGTAGCACGCTCTGGACACCCTGCTGTTAGCCGCACTTGAAGAAGACTGTTCAACAACTGTCGAAGAATTGGCCCAGAAACTTAATTCATCCCCGTCCACCATCCATCGACATTTGCAACAACTCGGGAAAGTGCCTAAGTTAGGAAAATGGGTGCCACATGAATTGTCGGTCGACAATCTGAGGGTGCGGGTAAACATTAGCACAGTTCTTCATTCCCGTGAACTCCAAGATCCGTTTTTGCACCGTTTAGTGACTGGTGAAGCGCCGTCGACAGTGGGTTTGTGCCGGAGAACCAGCGACACCACAGCCAAAACCAAATCTTCACCCTCGGAAGGTGTTGCTTAGTGTTTGGTGGGATAAAGGTGGTGTAATACACTTTGAAACCTTACCACACAACCAAACAATCACCGCTCAAGTCTACTGTCAACAACTGGATCGATTGAACACTGCACTAAAAGTAAAGAGACCTTCTTTGGTTAATCGGAAAGGAATCGTGTTCCACCACACCAACGCACGTTTTCATACCGCTCGGATCACTTCTGCAAAAATTGAGGAGCTTGGGTGGGAAGAACTTCCACATCTTCCATATTCTCCAGACCCTGCGCCTTTAGATTATCATCTCTTCAGGAGTCTGCAAAACTATCTTGACGAGAAACAGTATACTTCTTTAGATGACCTGCACACGTCTTTGTAAGTTTTTTGCCTCAAAACCGCCTGAATTTTATAAACATGTCATTGAGAAGCTTGTAGGACGTTGGCAGAGTGTCATTGTTTCCGATGGAAAATATACTAGATTAAAAAGTTTCAGTTGAGTTTTTTTTGTCCTTCAAATTCCGATCTAAAAAACGACATTGCTTATGGGATGACCTGATATATATATATATTAAAGTTTGTAAATGAGTAAAAACACATTCCTAAATGTATTACAATAATTAAACTTGTGCTGAAGGTACTTGGCATGGTGTAATTACCCATAAGTAATGCATAGAAATATCAAACCTATGCTTTTATTTCGGGGGCGGCTGAAACCCCCGTAGCCCCCCCTGTCTACGTCCCTGTATATATATATATATATATATATATATATATATATATATATATATATATATATATATACATATATATATATACATATACATATATATATACATATATATATATAATATACACACACATTAGGGTGGTCCTTATTTACATGTCTAATTTTGAGGTTAGGAAAGAGATGGCTCCCAACTCCTGAAATGGTGGCATATAATATAAAAACACTTGAGTAGGAAATTTCATTTGAATCAATTAATATTTAAAGGTAGCTCAAGGACTTCAAAGTTTTACTCTATGTCCCTGTGAGACCATGGCATTTGAGTCCCCCCAACTATACCATTGGGTATTAGCCGTTCAAGACGGGGATGTCATGGTTGCCAAACCACTCACTGTTCCCGAATCAAGGTCTCCTTTTTGCTGCCGGGAAAGCTTCGGCGGTGGTCAGCCACAACTTGAAGAAGGAACTGCAGTTGTTGTTCATCTTTTGTATACCTCTGGTTGAAATTTTGTACGAGAGCTACTGCGTGTTCAGCATTATCATTGATCACATTTATGCTAGAAACATCTCTTGTAGCGTCTTGGAATGAGGGAAAGGAATTCCAGTCATTAGGATCTTTCTCCAAGAAATCCTGCGACAGGTTGAAATAAACGAATAGGTTCTTCGATTGTTTTGAGGCGAAGGCATCCAGAGTCATTGTCGGCTTGAAAGCTGTTTTGTTGAACTTTTTTCGTGCATCCTCATCTCTTTCTTTGGACTCCATAACCTTGATTATAGCCCTCTTTGTAGCCACAGAAACTTCTGGATCAAACAGCAAACAGCGCTAATGCAACGAAGCTCTCAGAGAAATACCACAAGTGGTCACTGAATTTAGCTGTTGTAGCCTTTGCAATCATTGTATGTGAATAATTAGACAGAACCTTCATCAGATTCAGTGAGCGTGATGCATGGCGCCAGGAGCTTTAAAAGAGTGATGAAAGCCGTGGGATTCTGCTCGACCCAAGAAAAGAAGAGCTAACTCTAGGAACTCTTTGTAGTCATCCCTTGCATAATCTTGTGACAGCTGGTACAAAGTGAAGTTGATCAGACTGGGACGTTGTTCTCTCGTAGATGCTTCAACTTCCTGGTCATCAATACCCGATGAAAACTGACTCGTATCCAGTTGAGGCCAGAAACGCTGAAATCTTTTGAACAAGAGGACTTCAGGCCCAGAAGTTGGTCCTATGCAGGCCTGGAAAGCTTCACCAAAAACAAGTTCCATGATGTGATGTTCGCATGGCAAGTAGAGGAGATCTCTTCCAAGTTTTTGTTCTAAGAGGACGCAAGCCCCAGAGTGATGTCCCGTATTTGATGCTGCAGTGTCAAAACTGATTTCCAACAACTCTGTCACTCAATTCCCATTCCTGCAGCTTATTCCGCACGGCCTGTGCTTGGTGTTCTCCAGTACCAGACGGAATTTTGGGGACTCCAAGAAGCTGTTGCACTCCCAGTCCAGACACTAGAACAGGGAGCCGGTCCACACGCTCTTTCCCTGTGAGGTCCACTAGGAGTTTGCCATCCCACTGAATAATCAAGGGAACATCGTCTGCTACTTTTTTTTCAAAGTTTCTGCTGTCTTGGCACGATGACGATCCCGAGCTCGCTTCACTGATGACCGATTAATGGCCAGTTTTCTCAAGTCATGTCCCGACTGCGGGCAATTTCCGCTATTACAATTGTTGCCTTTTTGTCACTGATTGAAGAACAGTCTAAAGCTGAAGCAAGTGCTGGAGTCAAAATGTTATTCACTCCACGGCTTCGTTTACGAAAAAAGGCTCACCACCACAGGTTTCTTGTGGTTCATCTTCTGAAGAATGTTCGTTACTGCTACTTGATGACGCCAGCGTTCCAATAGAACAGGATGCTTCCGATTCTTCGTTGGCTTTCCGTAGCTGCATATCTTGAGCTGCTTTTCTGTTTGCAATTTTTTGCTCCGTTTTTGACAGTACGATATCCACAGAACCCATCGTCCCACGTCTGCCTGGCTCCCGTTGGGCTAGCAGGAATTGACGATCCTCTTCGTTTTTAATCATTTGAATAGCATTTTCATGAGCGATGTCGAAAAGGTTCTCCATCTGAGATTTGAACTCTTCTTCCTTCCTGATTTAGGTTTCTGAACTCCGATTCTTGTTTTTTCAAAGCAGCTGCTATTCTTTGTTTAACTTCATTATTTTTCCAACAATATGATCTTTCCGTTTTACGGGGACTCGAGCGTGGGCCCAAAACTCCAAAATTTCATTCATCGCATCAGTGGCTGCTTCACGAATTGGATTATGAAGCGAAAGATGATTGTGGAGGAAGCCTGCAAGGACCTCTCCGATGGATGGGAGCTTTTGCCCTGTCAGCTTCTCCGACGTTTTGTCCACAAGATAAAGCGCAGCATTGCTTGATCTCGTGTGTTTTGACATCATCACAGTACAATTTGCTAAATAAATACAGAAGTTATTTCGATTCACTATTTCTAAAATATTAATCAAATTGCAAAACAAAGTTCAAAGGATGATGAACGCTTAACCCTATTATCTCAGATAAGCACTGAGCAAATACGCTTGTAAAGTGGCAGCAGCTACACAACACTCGTATCCACGTAGCAGCAAGAGAGACACTGAGCTGTAGTGCATTGCGCTGTATGTCAGGCAGCGCATACAAACCACGAGTAATGGGATGCCATCTATCGCCTACAACAAATAATAGAATTGTGCATATTAATGCTAAATTACAAAGATGCTAAACATTTTTTTATTATTGAATTTCATGTCATGTTATTGAAAAACATCTTGAGATAGTACAGTGGAGCCCCGTAGTGATCTAATTTCAGGAACTATTTACAAACCTAATTTTAATTAGTTGTGTAAAAAACAACTCGATCTGAAGAGGGTTAACACTTCTCATATTTAACCGGCATGCATATGGGGGCAATGGAAAATTGGCGCGCAAACTTCTGTTCATTTGAGCTACCTGTAAAAATTTATATTTTCAAGAAATATTTTATGAGGATTATTTTTGTGATAATTGCCACCATATAAGAGGTTGGGAGCATGATAATTTAGATGTTCGAAAATAAGGACTACCCTAATACACACACACACACACACACACACACACATATATATATACAGCGTGTCCCAAAGAAATGTATACCCACTTTGTTCGATAATACCAGCTATGAGGATAATAAATATATTACTTTTTATATGTTTTTTAATAAAGAATTTTCTCCTGAATCTAAATATGTAATTATTTTTATTAAAACTTGAAAAACAAAAACGTTACAGATGTTTAAATTATAATTATTATTTTCGAGACTTCATGTGCGATATTTTCTAATATTTTAACCGACTGTTTTGAGATACTTATGTTTAGTGTTGATATTGAAGGATAAATGTTGTAATTATTAGTTAATTCAAAAAATTTACAAATTCCATGGTTAAATGACACTTTATCTAAGATGTTCAAATTGTCGTTAGAAAAGAACAAACGTCGCAGAGTTATAAGATGTTAGATAAGGTTAGAGCAAAACTGTAGTCTTGCCTAATTAGAACTCAACGAAATGGCTAGGCTAAGCTAGGCACTAAACATTAGGGCGGATCGAAAATGAGGTTTTTAAACGTTTTTTCGAAATTCAGATATGGCTAGTGCGGAAAATATGTAGGTGCTATAGATAATGACTGTGCATAAATATTAGTCCTGCGAAATTATATCTTCAGGTGCCACAAAGCCGTCGAAAAAAGTGAAATATAATGATTTTCTTATATTCTGCATTAGTACAATAACTGAAACTTACTTCTTATTATTATATATTAAGTGTTCCAATTACCAAAATAGTTACTGAATTACGCAGCTCTTAGTTTATTTAGATCAATATTCTTTTGATTAATGATCTAAATAATCCAGAACTCACCATGAGGAGGTGGCTGCGTGTCGAGCTCCACCCATGCCCTCCCAACCACCCATCCTTGCGCATGTTTTTTTCTATTAACGTTTTATTTAAACTTTATATTCAGCTTTACTTTCGAATGATGGCATTTTTTTACGTGACTGAAGTGTTGATCTTATGAAGCCATCTCGCGCGTTCAATCCAAATACTTTTGATGATGCTTCAGTCACTAATTTTACCATTCTTTCTACTACTTGTGTATGACAAGGGAATTTCTCGAATGGAGGGGTACTCTTGTTTTCTATGAATTCTTCAATCTCATTTTCTGTCAGGTGTCTTGTCACAGGTGGTTCAGTGACAATGCATTTTTGCCAATTAATTAAATCAGTATAATCAGTAGCTTCAAATTGAATAACAGGTACTGTGAAACGCCTCACAACTTTTTCCTTGTTTGTTTGCCTTGCTTTCTTTATTCGCCTCCACGCTGGATTTGCAAAAAATGCATTTCTTTGTATGACAGGGTTTACAATATCCTTTACTTCGTCATTCAGTGTTCTTGTTAGTTCAATAGTTTTGAAAACATGTTTTGAGCCATTGACAAAAGACGTACTTTGCTTAATAGAAAACCACATTGGGATGTAGACCTTCATTATAAAAGAAGCAATGTTCATGAGGTTCTCAGATGGACTTACAGTTGAAACGTATAGACGAAGCAAACGATTTGCTGTAGTCAGCCATCGTGAATGTGCCATTTTGCCTGGACTACGATGAGCAAGATCTGGAGAGCAATATCCCTTTGTTATGGCCTGATGAATATCAATTAGATATTTTTGGTCGGTGCTAAGATCTTCACAGTCTACAGTTGGTTCCTCAGCATCAATCCTTTCAAACTCGACAATAGGAAGACTCTCACAGTTCTCTAATTCCCTGCCAATAGGACCGGTGAATCCGCGGGGGCCAGATGTTTTTCCATCCAGCTTTGCAACTAAATGGCGTAATGGCAATTCATTGGCATGGAGCTGGCACACTAAATGTTGAACTGGCTTCTTCAGCTTCAATTCTATAAGCCTTATAACGCCTCCCTTTTCTCCAGTGTTGACTGCTGCACCATCGCATCCAATGGCAACAAGGTTTTCCAGTTCATGTCATTATTTCCAATATACTCAAACATTCCTTTACATATTTCTTCAGCTGATCCAGAATTCACAGAATAATGGCCCAAATAATCTGAACCAGGTTCTCTCACTAAAGTGATATGTTCTTCTGTTACCTTCTTCTGATATACTTTGGACTCTTTTTTTTCTTGGAAGAGTGTAGAATCTTTTCGACCAAAATAGATTCCTCTGATTGGGACCTGATTTTGATCTTTCATAATTTCTGATCTCTTCTTTTGTCTTTCTCTTCTGATTTTACTCCTATCCACTACTTCAGATGTATTGTCAATAGAAACTTCTCCAATATCTTGCAATACTGCACTAACAATGAATGCTGCAGCTCGATCTGAAACTGCAGTCCTGTCACAAGCAGTAGCCACTGAAGGTAGATTTGTAGTTTTCCTTTTCTTGAATAATTGTTCTTCAGGTTGTTCGAGCTTTCTCTTCGAGCTAACTGGCTCTGGAAATGTATCGTCTGATATTTCTCCAGATTCACTTTCACTATTTGATGTCGATGATGATAATTCAACATTTGTATCCTGCAATTTCTCCTGTGAAGATTCTTTGGTGAGCCTCACAGCTTCTTTTTGCTTTCTTAGCAACGTAGATGCTTTTTTCTTTGAGAGTGTAATATCTACTCTATCAATAAACAGTTTTCTTTCACTCCTTTGATCTAAGAGGAACGTCACTTCTTCATTTGGAACCGTTTTTTCTTTGGGACAAGAACATTGTGTTAGTACTTTGCACTTGCACGCTGCAATGTCAAAAAGTTTCGTGTGTGCTTCTTTTTTGAACATATCAATCTTTGCTTTGTAAGCTTCAGAATTTTTTCTGCTTTGGTATGGCTTCATAATGACACGATACCTTTCGTGGTAGCTTCTGAACATTGTTTCAATTCGCCTGTCTGACAGAATTGGGACGGAAGCACTTTCCCAAATTGTTTTCAATTTATCAACAACTTGTTCTAATATTTGAGATATTGAAGGATCTTTATTAGTATTCTGTTTCAAATCGTTTCTTACAAACAAGTAATATTTAAAAACTCCTTCGTATGTAGGAAGATTCCTGTGCCACAAATCTTCCCCCATACCAAACATGGGGCACTCAGTTGAGGCCCTGGTTGATTTTGCACAAACTCGAGACATTTTGAAAGTATACAAATCTGAAAAAGAAAGAGCTAATTTCAATTATACGTTAATTTCAGTTAATAGTACATGGCAAACTTAGGGCAACACAATACAGAAATGCAAAATATATAAGAAATATAGTTTAGACTATCTGAGTAACGCCAACAACAGAACACCCACCTGCTACGAGAGCGACAGCTACACTGAACCGAGGTACTCACGTGACAGCTGAGTGAGCTGACTATACATAGAAAACTGTTTTTAGAGAATAGAAACTTTTTTTAAAGGTTGACTGAGCTATTTTTATACAAGTGTGAATAAATTCTTGTCTATTGTGCATCGTGGACTCTTCTGTAATTATTGGTTAAAATCTGCTTTTTTCAATTTTTTTCAATATTGAAGGTCATTGTGGCACCTGAAGATATTAATGTTATGATTTTAAATTTATACCAGCTTATTTCCTCACTACTCCACACAGTTTCCACACTAGCCAATTTGAAAATCCGAAAAATTAGTTTTTCACTCCGCCCTACTAAACATAAGTATCTCAAAACAGTCGGTTAAAAGGCAGGCCAGGCCATAAAAAAAAATATTAGAAAATATCGCACATGAAGTCTCGAAAATAATAATTATAATTTAAACATCTGTAACTTTTTTGTTTTTCAATTTTTAATAACAATAATTACATATTTAGATTCAGGAGAAAATTCTTTATTAAAAAACATATAAACAGTAATATATTTATTATCCTCATAGCTGGTATTATCGAACAAATTGGGTATACATTTCTTTGGGACAGGCTGTATATACACTGTGTATATATATATATATATATATATATATATGTATATATATATATATATATATAGAGAGAGAGAGAGAGAGAGAGAGAGAGAGAGAGAGAGAGAGAGAGAGAGAGAGAGAGAGAGAGAGAGAGAGAGAGAGAGAGTTCAGACAAAAATTTCTAAAATTGTTTGAAACGAAATATAATTACAGACCAAATGGCCAAAGTCAAGTTAAATGTGTTTAATCCAAATACTGGAGAATAAAATAACAACAATACATAGTCACAAAATTAAATTGGTTAAAACCAAATGTTTCGGTATATCTCAGTTGTTCTCTCCTCAGAGGTTGTGTATCGATCCACGGTTAATTCTTAAATAAAATATAGGTACAAAATATTAATTTGTTGGTTGAGATCACATAGGAAATAAATTATTTTAATCTGTCAAGATCTACAGGAGATGAATATTGATTTAATGTCAGACACTTCTTGAAAATTTGAAGAGAATCTAAAATTTTGAAACTACTTTCATTGCATTTTTATTTTCGAAATTCGTAGTACCAAACGGACGGTCTTTTAATGGAAGTGGTCTCTTATTACTGAATTCTCCAACTTTTATAACAAAAAAACTATTTCTGCTGCTGCCTGTAAAGTGCTGCATCCGATACTTAAAGTGGTACGAAGTCGAGCCAATATATACTTCATGACACGAAGCACATTCAAGCCTATAAACTGCACACGAACGCAAGGAGTAAGGTAACTCGTATTTAAACTTGAAAAAGGATCCTCTCGAATTGTTGTTTGTTAAAATAAACTTAAAGTTTACATAAAGGAAGGCTTTACTTAATACTTCTTGCAATTCTTACTTAAACTTCAAAGATAAATAACCATAAAACGGTAAATGTATGAATCGAATATCCGTAGGCACGAATGTTTTGGGGTGGATTTGTTATTCAGGAATTTTTTAACAAGTGAATCAAACAAAGCCAGAGTCTCTCTCTCTCTCTCTCTCTCTCTCTCTCTCTCTCTCCTCTCTCTCTCTCTCTCTCTCTCTCTGTATGTATATATATATATATATATGGGATTGAACTCAGGATGGTCCCCTGAGAATTTTTATGATACACACAAACCGTGCATGGAACAAAGAACTCTTCTGGGAAAATTAAATCCCCTATAGTCTGAATAAGTAATGGTAAGTGACAAACACTATAGTTTTTTTCTTTTTCATGATATTAGCCCGACGTGGGCAACGGGTCACTCACAAAGAGGCCCCAAAAATATAGCTTCCCTCACCAGCTATCTGCAAAGCAGATAGGATCCAGCTTTGGGACAGGATCTAGGGTTTAAAGCATCCCAGCCCAACTATATTCAGAACCTCAATATAAGCAAAAGACTCGTTGCATTCACGTTGAATTGAATACATCAAAGGAAAAGAGGTAACTATTGTATTTTAAGCCAAAAACCAAAACTTAAAGCTCAACTGGCAAAATTGAGCGTCCACTTTTCAAAGCGCATAATATATCCGTTTCATAATGGGATTGAACTCAGAATGGTCCCCTGAGGTTTTTTATGATACACACAGACCATCCCATCATGAAACGGACATGTTATGTGCCTTGAAAAGTGGACGCTCAATTTTGCCAGTTGAGTTTAAGTTTTGGTTTTTGGCTTGAAATACAATAGTTACCCCTTTTTCTTTGATGTATTCAATTCAACGTGAATGCAACGAGTCTTTTGCTTATATTGAGGTTCTGAATATAGTTGGGCTGGGATGCTTTAAACCCTAGATCCTGTCCCAAAGCTGGATCCTATCTGCTTTGCAGATAGCTGGTGAGGGAAGCTATATTTTTGGGGCCTCTTTGTGAGTGACCCGTTGCCCACGTCGGGCTAATATCATGAAAAAGAAAAAACTATAGTGTTTGTCACTTACCATTACTTATTCAGACTATAGGGGATTTAATTTTCCCAGAAGAGTTCCTTGTACCATGCACGGTCTGTGTATTATATATAATATTAGGGTGGTGCTGAAAGATCGAATTAGATATATTTTGATGGGCCATGTCATTTTTACATTCAGTTTGGTATTTTTATTCATTATATGAAATATGAGCTCAATATGTTTATATTTAGAGGTGCCACATCCCCCTTGAATCTATTCTACATGAGATACATGAATGAATTTCTTGAAAGGTAGTGAAAGATAAATTGAAGTTATAATTTATCGAAATAAATCACAACATTTAACTAAAATATGACCGAAAATGCTTTGGAAAATGGCAAACATCCAAGTAATGAAAAAATTAAACATAAACAAAAAATCCTTTAATGTAATATTGTACCTTTTACAACTGACTTTGTTGCACTGGGAAACTGTTTACGGTGTTGTGTGACGTCCCGTAGTAATGCTCTTTTTTGAGACTCGTCTTTGGTCAAGATATTGTTATATTCTTGAGTAAGTGCTATCTTTCGTTCTGCAATGTCATTGGCAACAGTGAGACCTGAAATAAGATTCTGCCCCTTAACATACTCAGAATTTTGCGGCCAGGTCTCAGGATTTTTCTCGAGGAAGACTGTTGAAATGTTTGATTCGAAAGAATCGCATCGTCTACCTTGTCACTAACTCTGAAACTGTTATGGTAGGAACCTTCTCTCGAGAAATTTCTGCCGGATAGGAGGTCTGTCGGTAGATACGGAATTCTTTTTTAAAGCCTGAACCATCTGCTTCTTGACAGTAAAGTTTATAAAGTCGTCGAAGGAGGACAATCCAATATTATCCTCGTTCAAGTACCATGTGTGGCGAAGCATTGCTGTTGTAGCAACTCTTGCAACGTTAGGGTCAATATTATAGTACTTGACCAAAGCTTTCAGTGTTTTCAAGTCATTATTAGGGGACTGAATCGTGTTTGCTGCGGTAAACCAAGCGCGCACATAAACAAGAGCAGTGAAGAGATTCAGCTTTCGAAGGTCTTTCAGCTCACGAGGCGTCACATTAAATTGTTTCGGAGAAGGAACACCTTAAGACCATAGATAGCTTTAGCCATCCACCGAGCTCTGTGAACAGCACCAGGGGCATTAATTCGGATGACTCCACGAGGAAGAACTTCTCCTAAGTAGATCAACATTAACTCTAAGAACTCATGGTAGTCGGCTCGAGGATGGTTTTGATTCAAGGTCGCCGTCACAAATTCTACTGCCTCATTCTTTAGCTGGATGTTAAGTGTATAATGCGATTAGTTTACCCGTCAGTACTTGCATTGCTTATTCTTTCGGGCACAATGGATGACTAGTTCATCTGAAAGCGTTTAAAAAGTTGGACTTCTGGTCGTGAGGAGGAACTCATCACTCGATTAAATACATTTGAAAAAAACCCACCTCATGGATATGATGTCTGCAGGCAAAATAAAGGAGATCTTTTCCAAGTTTATGCTCTATGAGTACAACAGCACCAGAGCGTCGCCCAGAGTTACTAGCTGTTGTATCAAAAGACATGACAACTATGTGGTCTTCTAGTGCCCACTCTTTGAGTGATTCAACCACTGCTCGTGCCATAGTTTCTCCCCTTCCATTTTGAGTTTTGGAACATTGAGAAGTTGCTCAATGCCTACACTGGAAACAGCAATCGGGAGACGTTCGACCATTATAGGTTTCCCAGAGATACCTCCCATTTGCTTTGAGTCCCAATGAACCACAATTGGAATGGATGAATCAAGATTTGGCTTAGCATCAGTAATCTGCTGTTCCCTATGCTTAATTCGGCTGCGCCTAATAGTCCATCTGTTTATAGCCATTTTCGATGGATCATGACCCATGGCTTTGGAGAAGGATGCCACTGTATAGACAGCATTTCGATCCGATACCTTCGTTCTGTCCAATGCAGCAGAGAGTTCTGAAGTAATTACATTTGTGGGTCTACGGCACTTGGTAGGCAGAAAAGTGCTAAAAGCTTCTTCGTCAGATGAACTGATGGAGTCAATTTCACTTGAATCCGAGAAGTGAGAGAGTGTCCTTAAAATGCAACTGTTTCGCAGCCTTTTCATTTCGTGTATTTGCTGCGGCCTCTCTTTCCAGCTTTCGCTTTTCCTTCTTCTCTAGACTGATATTTGCACATCTCATAGAAGTTGATGCCCTTCCTTCACACAACTGGGCCTGAAGGAATTCTCTGTCTTCAGGGATTTTGATCGTGTCCTCTGCATATTGATGAGATATATCGAATGTATGAAAATAAAAACCCACTCTAATAGACAGAGTTTATTTCCACGACAGTTTCGACGCCCACTGGCATCCTCCTCGGGTGGATATAGAAACACGAATGAACCAAAACAAGAGGGAAAAGCAGTTCAGGGACCGACCGTTAAGAAATTCGCACCTAGGTTAGATCCCATTCTCCCGACACCGGAAGGGCATTTTCATTAAGTACATTCGCGCAAATTTTTAAAACTATCTTCCTCTTCTAAACATACAGATTCTATTATATTTTTTACATAATTATTACATTTATTATTAAATTTATTACATTTAATATTGCATAATTATTTATTACAGAAATTATAAATTTATTAATACATTGGTTATTACATTATTGTTTATTATACAGAACTTATAAACCGAAAAACGAATGAAAAAAGCCGATTAGGAAACAATCCAGAAACCAATGAGAAATTCGCACCTAGGTTAGATACCGTTCTCCCGACACTGGAAGGGCATTTTATTACAGGGTCCGCTTACAAGTACATTCCCACAAATTAAAACTATCCTCTTGTTCTATACATACAGATTCTAATATTTTGACATAATTACTGCATTTATTATTACATTTACATTTTTTTAACATTTATTATTATTATCTTTACCCTAATTATTAAATTTATAATATTACCTTTATTATTACATCTGTTGCATTTATATTTATTTCCACATTTATTACTTCCATTATTACATTTACTAAAGGCGAGTAAGGACATTCCAATCCAGAGACATTTAAGAAATTCACACTTAGGTTCGAACACGTTCCCACGACTCCGTAAGGGATTTTTTGACCAAGGTGCGAATTTCTTAACGGTCGGTCCCTGAACTGCTTTTCCCTCTTGTTTTGGTTCATTCGTGTTTCTATATCCACCCGAGGAGGATGCCAGTGGGCGTCGAAACTGTCGTGGAAATAAACTCTGTCTATTAGAGTGGGTTTTTATTTTCATATTTTGACCTTCACGTAGAAAAAAGTGAAGTTTTTTTTTGCATATCGAATGTATTTGATAAATCCTCAATAAAAGCCACCTCCTTAGCTCTTTGAGTAGCTCCTCCATGCTTGGCACCTTTCTGAAGGGTCTTCCATCGTCCATGAAGTCTCTCTAGCCTTTGAATGGCGTGCTTCATTTGCGTCGTTGGGATGCGTGCCCTTTCCCAGAACATAAACACCTACTCTAGAGTGGCTTTGGCACTTTCACAAATTGTCTTTTTCATGTTTTTGTGATAGTGAAAAAAATGTACGAATAACATCTTGCGAAGGGAGACGAGCACCTAGAATTTTGTCTGAAGGACTTCTAACACGATAAATTTCTATTTGTGACCTTGTACATACTGCCATTATTACAAAATATCATATAAATCTGAAAATAAAACACGAAAATTAATAATATTCACATGTTATTAAAATAAATGTTACTATCTTGTGAATAAAATTATACAATTCAACACCTTCGACAAATAAGTAAAGACTGCAGAAGTGCAGTTTCGCCTCACAGCTCATATTGAATAAAAGTAGTCTCTCGTGAGACTTACTTATAAGCCTCGCCCAGAAGACAATACTTAGTTAATAGTGGTTAATAAATATGACCCTAACACACTCTGTACTACACGTACTACACCAACACCATGCCTATTT
Organism: Bathynomus jamesi; assembly: GCA_023014485.1. Taxonomy (NCBI): domain Eukaryota; kingdom Metazoa; phylum Arthropoda; class Malacostraca; order Isopoda; family Cirolanidae; genus Bathynomus; species Bathynomus jamesi. Next base: position 339,857 of record JAJOZX010000631.1, read on the forward strand.
AAGAACTGAATTGGTTATTGCTTCATATTATTGGATTTTTCGAACTATATGTAACAGAAAACTTTGGTCGGCATACGGCAGTTCTAAATATTGGTATAAAAAGACAAAACTTGACATATCAGTTCATTAGCTATATTGGAATAAAGTAGTGGCCTGGTGTGAATCATTCCACCATGTTGATGTTTTGCCTACCACCCAGAAGGCTGAAAAGTTAAACAAATTTTCAGATAGAGCACCACTCCGGCCATACTACTATTTCAGAGTATGAGCGACAAATTTACCTGTATCAGTCACAGTTTACACTCTTACCACTTCATGTTTACTCTACACAAACTGAACGAAAAATCACAAATTCACTCGTTTTTTCTTTCTTTGACTGCTGCCATTCAAAGATCCAAGTTTTCTAATTTACATTGTTGATATTTAATTTAAACTTAATTAATACAGTTTACCCTAATTAGAGATAAAAATTTATATTTATATATATATATATATATATATAATATATATATATTAGGGTGCTTTTAAAAACTGAAAGTGTGAATTTCGGGTCACGGAACCCCGCAAATGATGAGGTTCCTGGAGCAAATAAAGCATATGATTTGTTTGGAAAATCATCAAATATTTAGAGGTTGCCCAAAGACCCCAAAGTTTTACCCATATGCTCATTTATTTATGCGCCCTTTTTAAGTCACTTCTAGTGTTTATTAACCCATTGATACACAGCGTCCCCAAAATTAGAAATTGCATTTGTCAATTGCGTTCTGATAATCCATATTTCTTTACTTCAGTATACCAACAAATGAATTTTCTTTAATTCTAAATCGTTTCCTCTTAATTACTCACGTCTTTCGTGCACTTACGTAATGGTGGCCAAGAAGCATCACAGTTCTCATAATGGTAAATGTTATTTAAATAATTCATATATTTCAAACGTTTTTTTTACTTAGCACTGTAATGGATGGTATTATGAATTGTTTGTAAGTATAATGACTTGTTTTACCGGCAATATTTTTGTTTCCAAAAATAGTTAAAGGTTTAATTTTTATGCGTATAAAATTTTGGACGCTCTCTGCTTCAGCGTATTGCAATCATCTTTTTTCGCATCGTCTGAGTGAAATAGTGTAGTGTAACGTAGATTATTTTAAATTTATATATGGATTGGATATACTGTAAATGGTTATGTATGCATGATTTCGCAAAATTATTATAATTTTAATACATATTGTGTTCATGGGTTATCAGCCAATCATTGTTTGAACACAGATTACGGTTACAAAGAGGGTGGCTTATTTCTACACATTTTCCTGAGGTACTTTATCCATTAATGGGTTAAATTAACTTACCAATTTCACTGTTTTGTCTTATTCACAGATAACTGGTGAACGATGGCGGCATGTACAAGATCGAAGAAATCAATCTGGCTTGTGGGGTCATCAAGTCCTACTATTGCCGGTCAGCAATTACCTTCAAGAGGTGATGTATTGAAGTACCTTTTCCATCTCCACAATGAAGAGAAGAAATCCTTAGCTGAGAGTGTGTCCTCGACATCACAAGCCATCATTGAAATCTGGGTGACAGAAGGTTTACCGACGAAACATCCGCACGACGTCAAGAAGCACGTCCGGAAATTGCATGACGAATGGCAGGGTTTGAAGAAGAGAATTTCGCGGAAAACGAAGACCAATTTGAACAACCAGGCTGCGTTCAGGTCAAGCTTGAACAACCTTTTCGACATTGGTCACCAAAATGCCCTAAATCTTATCAAAATTCAGGAGGACAAGGACTTCCTGCTTGCTCAAAGGGAGGAGGGTCGGAGAGGAAGGATTGGAAATGTCGACAAGAAGATTGCCAAAAAAGTCGCAAGGGCCCAAGAAAGAACTGCTCAGGAATTGAAGCGGAAAGACAGGCATGTGCAGGAAATGGAAGAAATCTCTGCTACCGTTGTTATGGAAACCTCGTCGCCAGCGTCATCAAGTGAGGAAACAAGTCCCGAAAGAAAGCCAGTTACATCGTCGGCTCCAAAACATCGCCGTGGGACGACGGCAATCAGTTCGGAGGTCGCTGCGGCATTGGACCGCACGCGGATGAGCGACAGGGCAGCTGCTCGTGTTCTCATCCCCTTTGGCATGCAAATGAGTCAGGGCATAAGTGAGATGTGCCTCAGTCCAAGTGCTATTCGGGCCAGCAGATCCAGGTACAGATCAGCCCACGAAGCAGAGGTGAGAGCTTCCTACAAGCCTGAATGCCCTCTTGTTCTTCACTGGGATGGAAAACTTATGGCAGACTTAATGGGAAGAGACAAAATCGACCGTTTAGCCATCTTAGTTACCGGGTATGGGATGAGCAAGATTCTAGCCATCCCCAAACTCCCAGACTCCAAGGCAGAAAGGACAGCAATCGTCATCATCGAAACCATCGAAAACTGGGATCTTGGCCAGAAGATCAAAGCTCTTTGCTTTGACACGACAGCCACCAACACCGGCATCCATGGAGGAGTGTGTGTGCGAGTAGAGCAGGCTCTCGGGCGTGAAATGATTTACTTTGCGTGTCGACATCACGTGCTGGAACTGCTGCTTGAAGCAGTATTTTCTTTCCTTGTTGGAGACCTTTCCAAAGGACCTGAGATTACGATTTTCCAGAGCTTCCGTAATGTTTGGCCGCAACTGAAATTGAATGAATACTCCACTGCCGCGGACGAAGAGGACACGGCTGCAGTGATCAGTCCCTGGGCCGAGATGATTCATGAAGGAAATGACCTTCTGAAAGTGAAGCATCCCAGAGATGACTACAAAGAGCTTCTTGAACTTGTAGTCATTTTCTTGGGAGGAGCACCTCACGGACGTCGGAGTCCTGTGTTCATGGCTCCAGGGGCTTTGCACCGAGCACGGTGGATGGCGCGTGGAATTTACTCTTTCAAGATTTGGATGTTCAGATACCAGTTCACGATGCACATGAACCAATGTCCTTCAACATCTCGTGGAGCAAGTAGCAGTGACCGCCTGATTTCTGGGTTGCGGGACTTCTGTCTTTTCGTTGCTCAAGATTACGTCCTTCCGTGGTTTTCAGCAAGAGAAGCAGCAAGCGCTCCACGAAGCGACTTAGCCCTCCTTCAAAAGTTGCAAAACACCAACGCCGCTGGGTACAAGAGATTTAATCGGCATCTCTGGTACCTAAATGAGGTAAACGTGGGCCTTGCACTATTCGATCCTGCAGTCGATGATGATGAGAAGCGGAAAATGGTAGAGAATATGAATTCCGTTGAAGGATCAGAAGCTCCCCCCCCCCGACGAGTCTGGATTCCAGATCCAGGAGGAAAGACCCTGGCAGACTTTTGCTCTTCCAATACGTACAATCTGTTCACCCTTCTAGATCTTCCGGTCGATTTCTTGCAAGAGGATCCATCAAACTGGGAAAACAACACCAGCTTTGGTTCAGCAAAGATCAGGGTGGATTCCTTAAATGTAGTGACTGATGCAGCAGAGCGAGGCATAGCATTGATTCAAGAATTCACGAAGGCTGGAAGGACTCGGAACGAAGAGCAGATGCAGTTCATGATTCAAATCGTCGAAGAACATCGTAAAGTCTTGCCGACAGCCTCCAAAGCCACTTGGATGAAAAAATGAACGCCAACACTCGAGGTGTCATGTACTTTAATCGTTAATTATGAATTTAGTGAATATACTCACACGATATATTTGTTCTGAATACTTATTGGAGATGTATATTGGAGATGCAATTTATCATTTAAACTGAGAATTAAAATTTCCATTGCCCTATAAATTGAAAATACCTATCAGCTGTGGGCAACCTCTAAATGTTGTTGGATTACAAAGAAATTTTGCCTGTTCTGTTTTCTCATGTATCCTCACAAAATAAAGGGTTCCGCTCCCTTGCATTTTCATTTCGCATTTTTCAACATATACCATCAACACACCCTAAATTATATATATATATATATATATATATATATATATATATATATATATATATATATATATATATATATATATATATATATATCGGCCTTATTCCTCAATGTGAGTTTGAACGACGGTTCAGAATCGTCCTGCGCTCGACCCTTCTGCAGCATCCCGCCTCATTTGGGGGATTTGGTGAAGGAGGGAATTGCTCTCTAATCTCCTCCTGCCTTCGTAGCCAGCCACGCATGGCTGGCCAGGGACTTTGCACAGGAATATGTCTAGCTAGTTTTTGCAGTAATTCAGGTCGGTGTGCTGGAGGTTCCTCACTTCTTTTGGTAAGGCATGAAAAAGCTTTGGGCCTCCTATTCTAAGGATATTTTTCATCCTTGTTTTCATGGCCATATATATATATATATATATATATATATATATATATATATATATATATATATATATAGTCTCAAAACGAAATAAAACTAGATATAAGCTTAAAAACGGTTTAATTTTCACTTTTCTTCGACTGCTGTATTTTTTGTATTTGTTTTCTGTCTGAAATTTTATCGTTTTATTATTTAACAACCAACCAACTACATTTCGCTTCTACGCTTGTATTTTCCCTCCACACTCGCACTTCCGTATCTCATTATATCTATCTAACTAACTAACTATATATATATATATATATATATATACCAGGTGGACGAAAAAAACCTAGACACTTTTGTTTTTCCTACAAATTTCAAACTAGTCAAGCTAATACACCTAAATTAGTACAAGATATAGGCAATAGTATGGTTATTATGTGCTGGAAACCTCAGTTAATTACCTTTGGTCGTTTCTTAATTATAAAAAATTTAACTTGACGAATTTTTTATGGCGAACATTCCTGAATTCATAAAAAGTGAAGAATGGCCACCAAATTCTCCTGACTTAAATGCTTTGGATTGCTTCGTGTGGAATGAGCTGAAGTCATTGGTGTACCACTGTACCATGGTCGCAGGGAACCATTTTCAAACCTGGAAGCACTTAGACAGAATTGAGGTTGTTTTGGCCTGTGGTGTCCCAAGACAAAATCAAGTCATTCATAGATCAGTGGAAAAGGAGAGTACTGGCCGTAATTCAAGAAAATGGGGGACCAATACAACATCGATTTCAATAGGGTAAGTTTTATATGAGTTCCATTGAAATTTTGAGCAAATGATAACTATGCTATTGGCTACATCTTGTACTAATTTGGGTGTATTAGCTTCACTAGTTTGAAATTTGCAGGAAAAACAAAAGTGTCCAGGTTTTTTTCGTCCACCCGTTATATATATATATATATGCGCCTCGGTGGTGTAGTGGTTAGCGTTGCTGACTACGAATCCATCGGCCCCGGGATAGAGACCAGGTGACGGCAGCCGGCGCGCAGCAAAACCCAGCTGTTCATCCTTCCACACAGTAAAGAAAGTGTTTGGTAGATAAATGGGATCACCTGAAGATCAGGGCCTCCAGTCTTCGTTAGTTAGCCATATAAGGCTAACCAACGAAAATATCACGACTTAACCTAACCAATCGTTAGGTCAACTCTAGGCCCTTGACGATTGGTTAGGTTAAGTCGTGATATTTTCGTTAGTTAGCCTTATAAGGCTAACTAAAGAAGGCTGGGGGCCTTGATCTTCAAGTGATCTGATAAATGGGTACCCTGGGTGGTCTAGTGGTTAAGACGCTGGGTTGCTGGTGGGGGTGGTTCAGATTCCACGTTAAACTGTAGGTCTAAGGTGGAGTGAAAAGCTTGACCTTCGTCAGAATGAACAATTCGGGCGGAAGCAAACAAACCAAAGTGTATATATATATATATATATATATATATATATATATATATAGGGTGAATAAAAAGTTCCGCCTGATTTTGGGTGAATTGTGGAAACCCACAATCGGGCGGAACTTTTTATATACCCTATATTAGGATGCATCAAACCCTCCACAGTGTTACAATTTCTTAATGGTCCTACAATAGCAGTGTTCCAGTCATAATGAAAACATGTTCTGTGAAATATCACTGAATCTGGATGACAGCTACCGGGTTCACGTGAAGGTTGAAATTTGTTATATGTGGCCTTTTTTGTGTCTATGCGATAAACTAACTTCCATAGAAATCTGTTCACTTATGTCATTGAAATTTGCTTGGAACAACTATCATGCAGAGAAATGTTTGACTTTTGATTGTTTAAACATGTTGGGCTTTTGTTTGTACTGAATATAACCTGATTTTACTGCCTATCTAATAGGTCTGCAATCTGCATTCTGATCAGTCACACTAAAAAATGGGCGACGTTGGACGTGAAACTTTCTTTTTATATAACTGTCATTTTTTGCTCAAAATGAAACAGTGATGAACCTGAGGCTATCACTCCTCAGAAAACTGCAAAAACACGCCAGTCTTTAGCTGTGTATGGCCTAGATGCAGGAATCGCAAACAAGGACGCTGAAATAGCCCGATCTCAGCTACCAACAAATGAGCAAGTTCTGCGATGTTTTTTATTTCATCAGCGTGAAGGACTATCGTCAAACAGGACAAAGCGGGACATTGCAAAGATTGTTTTAAAAAATTGTACTATTTTATCACAAAGCAAACATTCTTATGATATTAGACAAGAAAGCTTGTGAGAAAATTATTGCTCTATCTGCGAAAAATGGAAAACTGCGCGAGATCCCAATAGATCGCCGTTCATCTCCAGCTGCGCTTGCCAAAGTGAAAGAGATGAAGAATCAGCTGAAAATGACATTTCCATTGTGGGCCAAAGATGCTGAAAAGTCTATTCGAAATCCTGATGACCTAGAGTTTCTTCGGTAAATGAAAACAGACCACATTGCGTCGTTTGGATCTCATGATAAGGTGCTGGCCTCACAGATCCAGCACACTCAGTTACGCAAAACCAAAGAAGCAGAGAGGAAAGGAAGAGCAGAGAAAGAAAAGGAGGCATCATGCAGTTATGTATAGCTTGAAAGCAACAGTGATGAAGATCATGAAGACATCTCAATGCAACAAGAAACCTCTAGAAAGACACATCATCGAGTTGTTCGTCATGGCACACCGACGTTCATACCACATGACATACTCACCAAGCCCAAGTTAGTGTCTTTGGACACTAGAATGAAATTAACGCCAGCCCAACAAGCAACATTCACGGAAGCCTTTATAGAAGAATCTGGAGGTGATCCAAACAAAGTTTCAACTGCTTATGCAACAGCCGATAGGTCAAGACGTAGGGTAGACGAGCAGATTGGCAATTCCATCAAACAGTCATGGATGTCACCAAAATCTGCATCTCTCCACTGGGATTTAAAGATGATGGGTTCACTGCAGACAATCACTGCAGGCAATCGGTCGCCCTTTGCTATGGTCTGGGTGTCGACACCATGTTGGTGAAGTGATCATTGGGCATGTCTTCAATGACCTCAAGATAGAGACATCGATATCACCAGAAGTAAGCGTCTTCAATAGATTTCGCACAAACTTCCAGCTCGTTCCCCACAGCAGTGAAGAAAACTTGAGTCATTTTAATCCCAGTTCATATTATGAGGAGACACAAATTCTCATTCAAGAGTGGAAGGCACAAGCTGTTCAGGTCGCACGATCATCAGTGCAACATCAGCGTGACGACTATCAAGAGTTCTCTGAGCTTTGTTTGTTGTATTTGGAAGGGACAGATCGAGAATTTAGCTTCAGGCGCCCTGGTGTAGTACACAGGGCCAGATGGACGGCAAACATTATATATGCAATTAAGATTGCACTTCTGCAAGAACAAATCAACACTCTACCACCAGGAAAAATCACAAGACAACAAGGCCCAAAGATACGTGAGTTTGTTACAGTTGTCTGCCTGATATACTGTCCATGGTGGACAACCTGCCCTTCAGCAGTCGATGCCCCGTAGCATAACCTCCAGCTGTACAAGTGCATCATCAAACACGAGAAAGTGAACTTGCTAATATCAACAAGCACCGTAACTGATTTCAAACGCCACCTGTGGTACCTCACAGCTGAAATGGTGCCTTTAGCATTGTTCAGTGAGTTAGTTCCACAAGCAGAGGGCCATGCCATAGCTGACCGTCTACTCGCAGTCAAGCCGGAGGACGAGAGTATTGCAGCAGCACCACAAGATCGGTTTGGCACTGGTTTTGGCAAACCTAAGTTCCCAACCATGATCACTCGTACAACTCTCGCAGACTTGGTTGGTAGAGACTTTTGGAGTATTTTCTCTTTATTAGACCTGGACTGTGGATTCCTCTCGGAAGATGTTGACGAGTGGCCAAATTCTGCTGCGTTCTCAACGTTTAAAACAAACATTGCTGCAATCAGTGTCATCAATGCCTGCGCTGAGAGAGCAGTCAAACTGAGCACCGACTTCCTCGATGCCGCAAGATCTGAACAACATTATCAGAATATTCTACAGGTCGTGGAAGCAGACAGGAAAGATATGCCAAATCTACGAAAACGGAAAGCAGCCTCAACACCTGCTCACCATCTGAAGATTATGCAGCTGGCAGCTACTAAGAAATAAAGAGTAATAGTGACCACTTCCAAATGGGTGGAGGTTGGGGAAAGTGGTCGTGGGATGCATAACGAGTTGGGTCCCCGTCCGTTGTCCTGGTAACGCTTTTCAGTCGACTCAAAAGTGATGTAGACTGTTAAAAATGTGGGTAAAGCTCGTTAATACATTAGATTTTAGATGTGTTTTACCTTACCTTAATATTTTTGTTTAAATGTCATTTTTCTTGAAAACTTCGAAATTTGTTAAATTTTCAACTTCGACGTGGACCCGGCAGATGAACATGGAACTGCATGAAATTTGGTCACAATTTTTGTTTCAAGCAACAAAGTTATCATAGAGCCCAGTGTATATTGCAAACTTTTCCAAAACATGGGGGGTTTGATGTACTCTACCCTGTGTATATATATATATATATATATATATATATAATTGTTCGATTTTATGTTTTAATAATTAATTAACTCTGATTTCGAACTTCTCACCTATGTTTTCTGTCTAAAACTATCTTCTTTTTCTTCTTTATTCTTGAAACGATTAAGGACTATCCTATTTGTTAAACGTTTTTATTTTCGTATCGTATTATTTTATTTTTATTTATACCCTTATTTGGTCCCCATTTTTAGTTTGCATACTCGTATATCTCTTTATGTACTGTACAGGGTGTCCCAGAATTAACTATCTATTTCAATGAAATCGGACAAATTTTTTAAAAACACACTTTTATTTATGTTTATCATGTTTAATATGTGTTAAAAATGTATAAATTTCTAAATTTTTTTCATAATTTTATTTTCATAATTTTTTCATTATCTGGTCCAATGAAAGACCGTCTGAAGTCATAGAATGGCAAAGAGACTCTCCAAAAGTTAACGTGTGGCTTGGAATGACCAAATCCAAAATTTATGGCCCATTCTTCTTTGCGGAAACAACTGTAACAGGTACCGTCTACCTTGATATGCGTCAGCAGTTTCTCGAACCACAGCTTCTTGATGATGGCATTCTTGATAATGTTGTGTTTCAACAAGATGGAGCACCCTGTCATTATGCTCTAATTGTTCGAGAATACCTCAACAGACGCCTTCCGAATCGGTGGATTGGACGTGGAGGACCTCGACCTTGGCCTCCGCGTTCTCCGGATTTGACACCCCTGGATTTCTTTGCATGGGGTTTCATAAAAACAAATGTTTATCGCCAAAAGATCAATGCTTCTTGTTGAAACACAACATTATCAAGAATGCCATCATCAAGAAGCTGTGGTTCGAGAAACTGCTGAAGCATATCAAGGTAGACGGTACCTGTTACAGTTGCTTCCGCAAAGAAGAATGGGCCATAAATTTTGGATTTGGTCATTCCAAGCCACACGTTAACTTTTGGAGAGTCTCTTTGCCATTCTATGACTTCAGACGGTCTTTCATTGGACCAGATAATGAAAAAATTATGAAAATAAAATTATGAAAAAAATTTAGAAATTTATACATTTTTAACACATATTAAACATGATAAACATAAATAAAAGTGTTTTTAAAAAATTTGTCCGATTTCATTGAAATAGATAGTTAATTCTGGGACACCCTGTATTTTCTCTGTATAATTGTACGTGTACACGCACATATATACATATACACACATATACATACACATATACGCGTATACATACATACATACGAGGTGCGGTCAAAAAGTTCCCGGATTGTACCGACAAAAAAATGTAGGCTTACCTTGGGTTCTAATTACTGCTGTCCCAATCGAAGTAGTTCCTTTGGGAGTTGATACAGCGGGTCCAGCGATTTTCCCACTGCTGGAAGCACCTCTGGAACTCCATTTTGGGGATGTTGTTCAGCACCTCGTGCGATTCCGCCTGAATCTCCTCGATGTCGTCAAATCGTCGCCCCTTCAGCCGGATCTTCATCTTGGGGAACAGGAAAAAGTCACAGGGGGCTAGGTCGGGGGAGTAGGGGGGGACCACTGCCATGTTGTTTTTGGCCAAAAACTGCTGCACAGACAGAGCGAATTTGGCAGCGATCCGCTCATGTTGAGTTCCTCCGTGAGAATGCGTTGGCATGAACCAAACGATAGGCCAACGATGCTGCAGATGTCGTTAATCGTTCGCCGACGGTCCTCTTGGATGACCTTACCCACTTTTCCAACATTTTCGTCGGTTCTGCTGGTTGAGGGCCGACCAGAACGTTCGGAATCCTCAACCAACGTTTGCCCACGTTTGAACCGCGAGAACCACTCGAAAGTCTGACTTTTGCCCATGGCGTCATCACCAAATGCTTGTTTAAGCATTTCGTGGGTCTCCGACGCGGTTTTGCCGAGTCTGAAGCAAAACTTGATGCACACACGCTGCTCCTTCAAGTCTGCCATTTCTCTTCTCGCAAAAATCGCATAAAACCACTAACACTAACGCACAAAAACGCTCGTGAAAAAAAAAACGCGTGCGTGTATCACCGTCTCACTCGGCACACTGCTTCACGATAAAGCTGTTTAGCGCTATCTAGCGTCCCAAGTCAGTACTACCGCCTGTTAGCGCTCCACGCTGCCAGTCCGGGAACTTTTGGATCGCACCTCGTACATACATACATACCCTCCCTTTATACTTCTATGTGTATCTGTCCATCCGTACTCATGATTTATGTATGATTTAATATATCTAAATTATTATTAATGAATTCAGTGATTTTTATGGAGATGAATTTATTTAAAATATTTGCTATTTTCCATGTTAACTTTTTCAATTTGTAAAGCAATTTATTTTGATCGAATCCTCTATCGAATAGAATATTCGTTAGTTATTTTACGCTGTTTAAATCCTTCATATTTATAGCATATATTTGCATGTCTGATTACTGAGTAGAAAATCTGGTATGTTAAATTATTTGTGATTAAGCTATCCTTAAAAGGGAATTTTATTACATAATTGGTAAATATTATCATTATAAATACTGCGTTTTTCATTTGTAATTTGTGGACTCGAGTCTAGAAAGTTTCTTTGTCTCCGCTGCCATTTCTTCTTTCCGATTTTAATTCTAGTTAGTAAATTTAATTTGTCTTGCAAATTATTCAGAATTAGGTATATTTGTCGTACAGGTATCGTCTATATATTGTCCATTATTATTAAATATTCGGTTATCGCTCTGACTCTTCAATCGCTCTTCAATAAAAAGGAATTCTTTGAACTGTTGTTTGTTCCCATTGCAATTCCTTTCTCTTGTTTGAAGTTAATATTATTTATTGTAATGTAAGTAAGTGTTGTTCAAAATATATTCTTTGGCTCTCATAAATGTATTTGTACTATACGTCTTATAATATTTGTGAAATTTGCTGCCCCATATATATTAGGACAAAAAAGTACGACAGAAAGTGTCTTCAGGTTCGCTTGTACAGAATCTGAAGTTTCTTATAATCATGTTTACAAGCAGAGATGGGCAAGATCACCAACTTTGGTGATCTTGAAGATCAAGATCAGATCACCAGAAAAATGTGATCTTGAAGATCAAGATCAGATCACCAGAAAAATGTGATCTTGAAGATCCAGATCAAGATCGTGATCTTGAAGATCACTTTTCAAGATCACTTTTTAAGATCACTTTTATATGAATTGAAAAAAGTTGTACTCTTGTAGAGTAAACAAAAACAAATTATTTTGTTAATCACTCCTGAAAAGTATCACTCCTAATACTCCCCTGAGGGCTGAGGCAATACAAGCATCGCATCCTACCCATGTCACCTGATCTAAACCACGGGGATTGACGATTCCCCTTTCAGTTTTTCAGGTGGTAAACTTAAAACTTAGTATTATCATAACTTATCAGCAAAGAAAAACTATTAAATGACCTACATATAGTTTTTAGTTCTATTTTTCTCAATTCTCATTTCACCAGGTCCATAACCCATATCAATGAATGGTCAGCATATATAAGTAAACATTTTTTACATAGAATTTAACTTTACAGTTTTACTGCAGTACGCAATTACTGACAATATAAGGGTAAAAACCGCAAGTTAAGAGTGTTAATTTAATGTTCAACCGCTGTAAACATTTGCTTTCAGCAAAACCAATTGTTCAAAGTTACCATCCGAGAGACGACTTCGTTTGGGGCTATGAACCATGCCAGCAAACAAAAACAACCGTTCCACTGGTGCAGAGGAAGGTAGCGTGGTGTTATACCTCTTGAAGATCTTTATAGCAGGATACCTATCTAAAGAGTCGAGTGCCTTACTGGTGTCCTGCAAATAATTGAGGACTTCCAAGTCTTCCTTGTTGTTAGGAGCAGAGAATGAGCCGTCCATAGTTCTGAAGAAATCGTCTTCAGATGATGAGTCTGAGTTCACCGAACTATTACCACTGCTGTCAGAATTACAATTTCTTACAGCCATTTGCAGCTTGTCTTTTACTTGAGACTTGATTGCTTCATGATCGCCGAAATTAGGCCCTTGCAACAATGATATCCATCTAAGTTTGAAATACGGATGAGATACTGAGGCCAAAACGGCATCAGTTACCTCGGGGCTCAACGACAAAAAATGACCAAATCTGGCATTGAAGCCAGAGACGACTGCTGCCAGTAATGGCATGCAGTGTCTCAAGCGCAGGTCGTTTGGTTGGATAGGCTCCAATCTTGCGAGGGCATCTTGAGTCACTAGGACTGTTGGAAGAAGACAACCGTAGTAGCATTCTTTCTCTGCCTGTAATTTGTTGAGGGCTGCTGCAATTGGTTTTAGAACAGACAAATATTCTGAAATAAATTCCAATTCATTGTCTTTGAGGATGGGTAGATTCAGTTCTTCAAGAGCTACATTCACGTCGTTCTTATGTTTATATATTTGGCTTAATGAGTCGTACATTGAGTTCCATCGGGTGACGCATGGGTACCTAAATTGGACGCCAGTTATTTCTTTTTTTCTGCTGACTTGGGTTTACCAGCAGCATTCCACAGCGCCGAACATTTTCCCATTGCAGAATGCTTTATCTTCTTTAGTCCAGGTGAATTCAGTCCTTTATCTGCATCAGTTGTTGCTACCAAGTTCAATGTGTGGGAGGCACATCGAATATGGGATGATAGTTTCACTGACTCCTCTCCATGCTCTCCTGAATGTTCAGGAAAGTTGCTGATGATAACCTCTTCATCTGAATCTTTTTCATCATCATCTTCATCTGCATCATCTTCATCAATGTCGTCAGTACGATTCTGAACACGAACACCGAACTCTTTAAAGCATTTCACCATGTTCGATGCATTGTCGGTGACTGTAGATACAACTTTTCTATAAGATAAACCATGCTCCGAGTTGATCCTGTCCAATATTCCAGCAATTTTATCAAAGCTATGTGTTCCACGAAATCTTCGGCATGCCAGTGCAGCTGATCCTCGCGACAAGTCATCATTGATCTGTAATGTAAGAATATAAAATCAATGTTTGTATGAACATTTTTTTAAGCTTAATTTAATAATATTGGTTAGACACGCACCAGCTAAACTGCGCCACCAAACATTGAAGAGAAGAACTATGTGATATAAAGGAGGCAATTCAGCGATGAGTCGCCTACCATACCACCACATCAGTGACCCATCCCATAAGAGCAAAATGTGGAAGAGTCCATATTCACAGCCTGTGAATATGGACTCTTCCACATTTTGCTGTGAATCAGACACAATGACAGATGACAGAATCAGTGAATTAGTGTGAAATTACTGTGAATCACAGCAAAATGAAGACTCACCAAATTAATGAATGAGGAACACATGTCGAATAATTGAAAAGATTATACTATAAGTCTATCAGACTATCAGTCTATCACCAATGGTCAATTTATCAATTATATAAAAATAATACACTAAATCAATAGCATACCCAATGCGCAGTGACTCCCATGAAACTGCGGTGATTAGTTGACCATATGTCGCATGTAACACACACATGGTCAACTGCTGCCAGTTTTGCTTGTATGTCTTCCTTCATTGTACTGGTTGTTGTTGCAAGAGATCTAGCCAGGGTGCGTCTAGATGGCACCTGAACAGCCGGGTTGACGTCTGAAAAAAATATTAAAAAATTAAAACAAATACAATAGATTAGCTATGGAAAAAATATCAAAATATTTAGCTAGGCTAGCGATAGTCTAATGTTCATACAAATAATATGATTAATTATTTTAATCAGATATTAGCTATGGAAAAAATAGCAAAATATTTGAGTTATACTAACATGAAAGAAGATCCTTAAATTCATGTAGTTCAACTAGGCTCAATGGTAGGAGCCCATTAGCCACAAGCGAGAGAATCTTCTTTTCAAGGATATCCTTGCATATTGGTGGTCCTGGTTTTTGCTTGGAAATGTGGAACATGCTTAGTGTTGACTGCTTGGCAATTTTGGCAGGGCCAGCATTGCTGCCGCTGGCATCTTCTTCTTTAGCTGGACGCTTGCGAGATGATTTCTTCTCCGATTCATATTCACCCAAAAGATCCGAATGTAGTTTCTGCACAAGAAAATAAATTATTATCATGCGGAGAGACTTCTTGAACACCCTGTATAATATTTATCAGAGTATCAAACTTCTAGTTGAAATTAATACTTAACAAGATTCTAAAATTTTGTTATCTTTAACTAAAATTATTTTCACCATGATCAGTGCATTTTTATCCTATGTTAAATTGAAAGCCGAATTTCGTCCTTCAGTAACTAAATAGGAGAAATTACAGACATGGATCAGACAGAGAGAAAGACAGATACACCTGGCGTTTTATTATGGTTGGATATCGGCAGTTTTTAATGTAGTTATTAGTCCATAATCTATTAATATCTGAAGTGCACAATATATTCAAATGGACGTCTATGTAAATGTAGCATTAGTCTTGTATGGCACCAGTCACTTAAAATATGACTTGAACCATTATGTTAATGTTGCTACTTACTACTTAGTTACTAAGTAGTACTAACCCTGAGGTGCCTCAGAAGATTGCTTGTTGAGTCGAGGCCAGCAGACAGAATTGTAGTTTTCTTTGTACACTGCCTACAAATAACTTTGATACTGTTTCCAGTTTTTTCGACAATTTGAAAATATTTTCCGTTCAATAGCACAGATTGATCCTTATTACCAACATTGTTATCTAAATATATTGAATACTGTTCTGGTGACAACCTAGAATATTTGGTTCCCTTGGGAGCCTGTTGAAGTTGTAAAATTGCACTCATTATTAAAAAATTCAATCTGTAAATAAAATATGTTTAGAATTAATTTATTATGAATACGGACCTATAGGCTATATTTTATGCCTATATAATAATATATTAATAGAACACTTTTAACATAATTGCACAGTAAATTACACTTTTTACGAGCCTAAATTCCACAGCAACTACACCTTCCATGAGCCCACGCATGACGCAAGTCACCCAACTAACAGAAAACATAAACAGTCGGTGTTGAACAAAGTTGCCACCAGATGTCGCTTGGACAAAAAACAAATGACATTCGCATAGCGGCATATTTAAGAATCTGAAATTAAAAGTGATCTTGAAGTCTAAAGTGATCAAGATCAAGATCACAAGAAATAAAGTGATCTTAGATCAAGATCACCATAATAAAAGTGATCTTCAAGATCAAGATCAGATCACGATCTTGATCTTCAAGATCACGATCTGATCTTGAAGATCAAGATCGTGCCCATCTCTGTTTACAAGCACAGTAGCTCCGACATTGTTTCCTTCTGTCTGAGTCATCAGTGAAGGAGATGGTGATGATTTGACCCCGAATACTTACATTCTTCTACTTGCTCTAGTGGTTCATCCTTTATTTTGAGAATAATATTAGCTGACTAATTACAGGTTTTGGGATGGAAATGTCTAACTTTAGTTTTAGTAACATTAAAAATAATATGGTTCTGCAAATATAATTCGAAGATTTTTAAAAGACGATCCAGACCATTAAATGCAAAGGTTATTAATATCATTAATTAATTTTGGTTATTAATCTTCATGTTATCTACTGCATACAACATCCAACTTTTGCCTCAATGAGTAAAGTAAGTAAGCCATCAATATACATATTAATTTGAGGAAACTTTTACTTAATAATGTTTTCTCTCAAAAAAACCGTTTCCGTGTTTTAGGGTAGGACAGGCAGACAGACAGACAGCATTAGCTATTTTATATATATATATATATATATATATATATATAGATATATTATTTGTAAACAATTAAAATTACAAAGTATTTCTCACTGATCCTTGATTGCACACCCGACATTAGTAACAAGGCGCAGATGTCCTTACTTTGCGACATGTCCCTGATGGATCATCAGGTATTGAAAGTGGAACTTTTGAACACTTTATCAAGTTCATTGAGGTGAAGGAGACCACAGGAGAAAACCTACTAGAGCTATTGATGAGAGAACTTCACGAACTTGGACTGAAAATGAGTGTTATTCGTGGACAAGGATACGATAATGGTACGAACATACAGGAACACTCATCAGGCGTTCAAGCGCGACTTCTGGAAATGAATTCAAGAGCATTCTTCACTCCATGCGCATGCCACAACTAAATTTGCTACTTGGAGACATGGCAAAAAACGTGATCAAGCCATCTCATTTTTCGGGGGTTATTCAACGCCTGTATGTCTTCTTCTCAGCCTCAATCCATCGATGGTCAGTCTTCTGCAAGTATGTGAAAGAGTTCTCAGTGAAGACCTTGAGCGAGACAAGATGGGAATACCGTGTGCAAAGTGTCAAAGCTGTACGATATCAAGCTGTCGAGATCTATGATGCACTTGTCGAAATTGCTGAAAAAGCAAAAGATCATCAAGGAAGAAGCGAAGCAGAATCACTTTGCAAAGAGATGAAGAATTTTAAATTCATTGTTGCTGTCATATTCTGGTATGACCTCTTTCAAGTCTACGTGAGTAAAGATCTTCAGAGTGATTCAAAGCATCTGGCAAGTGCCATTGAGAGTTTGGAAAGGACATGTAAGTGGATGAAAGAAGATCGGGAGAGTGGATTTCAAAGTGCTGTAACAGATGCCAAAGAGATTGCAGAGCAGCTTGAAATCGAGCCAGAATTCACGACAACACAGGTCAGACGAAAGAAGATGATGTTTTCATATGAAGGTCAAGACCAGCCAATTGAAGAAGCTGAAGAAAAATTTAAAATTTCTGTGTTTAACGCAATTTTAGACACTGCCATATCCTCCCTGGAACGACGATTCGAACAACTGAGAGAACATCACTCAAAGTTTGGCTTCATGTATATGTTCACAAAGACCGCGACATTGATGGATTCATGCTTGTTGAGGAAATGGAAGCCTTGAAACCAATTCTTCCAGAAGATATACAAAGTGACCCACTGAAGATATTGGGCTTCATCACTTTGAACAATCGTTCTGTGGATTTCCCGAATTTCACGACTGCATTGCGAATACTACTGACTATTCCAGTTACTGTTGCATCTGGGGAAAGAAGTTTCTCAAAGTTGAAATTAATAAAAACGTATTTACGGTCGACGATGCTGCAGGATCGACTCAGTAATCTGGCGACCCTCTCCATTGAAAACGACATTGCGAGAAACTGTAACTATACAGACATCATTGCCGAATTTGCCACTATGAAAACCAGAAAGGTTTCCTTGTGATTACATCCAAAATAAATGATATTTGTTGTTGAATCATTGTTCTTTTCTTTCAGTAAGCATGCACCCACTATAGGTAGGTAACTTTAACTTAGGGCTCCCACTTTAAAAATCTCGAATTGGGCCTCGCATTTGCTAGGGCCGGCCCTGGACTCACCTAATACAAAAAATTCTTTACAGGGAAACCTTCGATAATACTTGTTTCTTATTTTAAATTTTACACCCTTTAATCACCAAAATTCCCACAGTTCAAGACCAGCTGTCCGCTTTCAAGCAACCAAAATTCAAAAGTCCAAGCACGCACGAAATTCAGCCACGTATCACATACCATACAACCAACCACCCAACGGATCACCCAAAAATCACTACATGCACCCTGTTACAGTGTGCAAAGAGTTAATAAGCTGAAAGGACATCACATAGAGCATGTTTTGCACGAGAGGACTAATTCCCCATGTGTAGAGAAGGTACAGTAAAAATTTCATGCTTTTATTGCAGTTAACCAAAAAAAATACAAACCTTTTAAAGTGTCACGTTTAAAAATATCACCCGATAGTTGTTATAGTAAAATTTAAGTCTTGACAATGAAGTTTTTAGAGTTTAAAATAATAACCTAAACCTAACCTAACTTAACCTAATCTAACGTAACCTAAGTTAATATTGATTAACTTACCTAAATCTTAAATTACCTAAGGTGTAAAATTCATTGTCTGAATCTGATATTCGTCGTTGATTATTATATATCTATAGCCTCAACAAGGAAACAAACTCTATTTGTGAACGTAAATGCGGTAAAATTTAAAGCAAACAACACCCCAAGTTTGAATAACCTCACAAAAAAAACAACCCAGAATGAAAACTCGGAAAACCTTTTGTACATTACCTTATCCTTTCTTTATTCTATGGTTACGATTTCAATATTTCTCTAGTGTACCTCTTCAAAATCTAATTTAGTTCTCCCATCCTTATTACTACAAGTACCGATCAATTTTATCACGATTATTATTATTATTATTATTATTATTATTATTATTAATTCCAAATAGAATACAATTATTTTCGTCACACAAAAATTCAATTTTAATTGTTTGATTTTCATTTCCTTTCTATTTCTCGAATTTTATTATTTGTTTTTCGTCCAAAACGTTATTGTTTTATTATTTAACAACCAACCAACTAACCGACTCGTTCATTCGGACGAAGGTCAACCTTGTCACTCCACCTTAGAATCACAGTTTAACGTG
Organism: Bathynomus jamesi; assembly: GCA_023014485.1. NCBI lineage: Eukaryota > Metazoa > Arthropoda > Malacostraca > Isopoda > Cirolanidae > Bathynomus > Bathynomus jamesi. Next base: position 359,187 of record JAJOZX010000631.1, read on the forward strand.
GGATCCGAACCACGCTACACCAGCAGCCCTGCGTCTTAACCACTAGGCTACCAACCAATTTTTATTGTGTGGAAGGATGAACACCTGGGTTTTGCTGCGCGCCGCCTGCCGTCACCGGGTCTCGATCCCGTGGCCAATGGATTTGTAGTCAGCGGTACTAACCACTACACTACCGAGGCGCATTAATATACAGTATATAATATATATATATATATATATATATATATATATATATATATAGTCGAACAATTATATAAGTCGCTCGTAAGTATTCGTACAGAGAAATATTTCATTTATATTCATCCTTATGTTTTGTACCATGTACGAGTATACATACTATCCTGTCTACATAGGAGTAGACAATTCTTCACCACGACGATCCCACTGCTTACTAATGGCTTGTACAGTCATCCGTCTTCCATGAAGATTCATGGAGAAAATTCTATAATTCAGAAGTGCCAACAGTCTCTAATCAACAAACAACCAACGACTGAAAAAATATTTCAAAATTCTTCAAGCCTTGAAAGTATTAAATAATTTTGTAAATAAATTTATGAAAACGTTTGCATTTTGAGTTATTTTTACTTTCCTCAAATTCTTTGATGTTTTATATTATATATTGGAGTTGAACTAATTTTTTTATTTGTTAATTTTTTCCAAACGAATGATAACCTTTACATAACTATCCTCTGTATGGTACAAAAGATAAGAACGAATATCACTGAAATATTTCTTTGTATGAGCGCCACTTATGAGCGCTACTGTACATTAAAATACAGTTATGGGAATATAATACATAATATACTGTTTACGTTATTCGCCTGGAACTGTATTTTAATGTGCAGTAGTGCTTATTATTCGTAGGACACTCTTGAGAACAGATCGCGACACCTGACATATATTTGTTGTGTGTACTACAAACGGTTGTAACATTTTATAAATGAATCTCGAGTTTAGCGCTGATTGGTTGACTCATTGCCAAATGTGTTTAGAACATAATTATTTCCACTCATCACTCTGGTTTACATATTACTAAGGAAACATAAATGAATAAAGTATAAGGATCTTTTCCAAATGGACGACCCTACGGGACTTAGCTTAAAATTTGTAGACTAATAAATTTTTATATTCTAATAACGAAAATGACATTATTTTCCTGGAGAAATATGCGCAACATACGAAAAAAATTGCATTTATATGCGCACTAGTTTGCATGGCGCATGACCATTATCTAGTTTACACCGCTCATGACGCCCAGATACGAGGTTGCTGCGTGGCCTCCGGTTAATTCAATGCCCGGTTAGGTCATTTGAATGACCGGTTAGGTCAACTGTACGCCCTTAACGATTGGTTAGGTTAAGTAGTGATATTTTTGTTAAAACTAACGAAAATATCATGACTTAACCAATCGTCAAGGGCGTACAGTTGACCTAACCAGGCATTCAGTTGACCTAACCAGGCATTCAATTGACCTAACCGGGCATTCAATTGACCGGAGGCAATTCGCAAGTAGATAGATCACAGCACTGCATTATCATACGCTCACACTACAACAATAATATTCAGACTAAACTAGGTCTAAGCAGGCAACAAATAAACATTAATAACAACAACTGCTTATGCGAGTTGGTATGGAGAAAAAGGTATGCAAATGAAGATTTATTTATTAAAATATCATTAAATATTGCGAATTTTAATAAATAAAGGATATTATCTGCGTTTTAGGATCTTTTCCGTTCTACCCCAGCAACAATTTCTAGTGTAGTTTCACTTGTTGAATTCAATAATATATATTTTATTTTGGAGAAAGTATTTGTGCTTTAATTAGTTATGGTTATAATTATTAATTTTTTTCTCTCTTTTGTAGATATTGTTATGGATGATAAATGGAATTTCATAAACATAGTTAAGGAAATAACGTTCTACCCCAGCCTTCTTTAGTTAACCTTATAAGGCTAACTAACGAAAATATCACGACCTAACCTAACCAATCGTCAAGGGCGTACAGTTGATTTAGCTAAACAAAGGAACAAGAGACATTGGGGAACATCTAGAAATATGATAGATTCTTATTTATGTGAATTTCTGTGGAGGGGAAGACAAAAAGGAAAGGACATTTTTAGTGAAATCTTAAATGCAATCTCTACTTTTAAATAAAATAAACGGACTATAACTCTTTTGTTATTAATTTCTCCAAAATAAGATATATATTATTGAATTCAGCAAGTAAAACTACAGTAGAAAATAATATATAATTTCATTTTTTGTTGCTGGGGTAGAACGGAAAAGAGCCGCTTTTTATTTTGTAAAACCCACTACATAACTACATAATTTAGATAACGATCATGCGTCATGCAAATTAGTGCGCATATAAATGCAATTTTTTTCGTATGTTGCGCATATTTCTCCAGGAAAATAATGTCATTTTCGTTATTAGAATATAAAAATTTATTAGTACAAAAATTTTCAGCTAAATCCCATCAGGTCGTCCAATTGGAAAAGATCCAAATATAAATTCAAGAAGGGGATATATATATGACATATTAACAATGAAGTGAATAAAAAATGGGCTTGTAAAAACTAAAAAAAACCTTCGGACGTGATGAGAGTGTTCATGGTATTGGCAAGCCTGTCATCCTGAACGAACAGAGCCGTTGGTAACCATTATTGCGCCCTGAGCAAATTTCAAATTGATATATTTATTTATTTATTTACATTTAATATTGAACATAGATTCAGATATTATTTTGTGCTATAACAAAGACAGAGAAAAAACCTGATATTTGGATGCGTATTAACTTTTAATAACATTATAACATTACCAAATTGATGGGTATCTGTAGGTTTCATATGTCACTGCTTAGAATAACTTCCAATTGGCAAATGGACGATAGCTGAATGGATACTACTGGCATGGCATTGTCATATCCGGAGAAAATGCTATTTCTAGATCAGCAACACTGATATATAATTGTTTTGTATATAATATAATTGCATTAATATAATTTGTATTAATAAGTTCCATGTTACAACTTAAGTGTTGAACCACTGCAGCTGTGATTCTTAGCGGTTTCTTACCTCAAAGAAGAGTTACAGAAAATAAAACTATTATAGTGATTCATATCAATAAACATAGAGCTATTTAAACGATAATATTTGACAATTTTGCAAAGGTGTTACACATTCATAATTACCATTGTATTTGAGAGATATTTTATACATGAACACAACATATTTAATATCTTGTCAGGCTACCGTTATTATCTATGACTTCCTGCAGTCGATGTGGTACAGAAGCATATTTAATACGCAGCCATGCTATCTAAAATAGAGGTCATTCACTTACGCCCTGAAAAGCAGTGACTCACCTGAACTGAAAGCAGAATTCCTGAAAATGCGGCAAGATCTTTTTCTGAAGTTTGAGTTTGCAGATAAAAAAATTGAGACGTTTTCGGCAAAAGTGGATCGGGAGTATCCTTTGCTTGCTGAAGAGGCAAAGAAAGTTCTGGTGCCTTTTGCGACAAGTTATGGTTATGAGGCAGTCTTTTCAGCAATGATGGTCATAAAGAACAAACTACAAAATCGGCTGCACATTGAAGGCGATTTACGCTGCGCCTTGAGCGAAACTGAACCCAGAATTCGGGCGTTAGTTCAGCAGGAACAGTTGCATTCCTCGTACTACACTAGTTGTTGGTAGGGACACGTTTTGCTTGCTTCCTATGTAACGTTGTAGCCATTCTTTGAACAATATCATGTGTTTAACTTATACATAAGGCACTGTATATATAGAAATATACGAGTATTACAGTATGTTTATAAAATTTGAATAATTATTCTCATGCTCAGTAAAATAAAGTTTCCCTTGCTTTTTGCTGGGGGATAATTTCCATTTGGCGATTAACCAAAAGGGGTAATCAACAAAAAAGTTTGGGAACCGCTGGTGTAGCAGCTTAATGACCATTTTCCAAACTGTTTTCGCATTCCAACAATTCCACCTGACTTTTAACATATCACGTGACACCACATGACGTCATGACAGAGGTGTTAACAGGTATGGCGAGTGAGAATAAACACACTATTCCTGAATCTCGTCGAAGCAACTATGCAGAGTGGATTAGCATCACCAGAAAATTGGTGAAAGGGGAGAGAATTTGGTGGTGGCAAGAGGAAGGAAATCTATGAGATCACCTCAGAACTGGGAAACCTCGACTAACATTTAGGTGCGGCAGTTAACGCACAATAATAAGTAATTAAGCCCAATAATAAGTGAGGTAATGAAAGTACGGTGTTGGTACAGTAACCGGATTAGGCAAGTAAAATAAATACATAAATGAGCAAATAAACAAGCGGATACAAATACTGCAAAATAATTGAATATGGTAAAATAATTGAACAGGCCTACCGCAGTCGTAATGGGAGAGTTAGTTAGCCGGTTGTTTGTGAACACTTTGAAGATAGCCTATTCGCTAGGCTGAGGTTACACTATGTAGGCTACGCGGGAGTTGCTTAATACAAAGTCAAAGGTAGGCTTGTGGCCTCCGAGAAGGTTTACGGACCTAAGCTTCGATGTAGATGGATCTAAAGGCGGACTGGCCTTACTGGAGAGAGGATGAGTGTTGAGGGCCATTTGAGACTTGTTGAAAAGGGAGCCAACGGAACTCCTGGAGCAGTAATGTTGCTTCTTGCTGGATAAAATTGTAGAGGGCTCTACTTGATAATAGACTTTGTGTATGCTCGATTGGAGTCTTGAAGAAACGGCGGGCGGCAGTAGTATAACCGCAAAAGGTTAGAGTGTAACTGCAATGTAGTCTTGATCAAATTAGTCCCAATGTCACTCCCCAGTGCCAACCCCCCTCCCCCAGCGTGCAATAAAAAAAGAAAGGAAAAAAGGGGGAATCTCCCCAGCTCCAACAAGCTGGGGGAGTCCACCTAACCTAAAGAGAGAGAGAGAGAGAGAGAGAGAGAGAGAGAGAGAGAGACTTTGGGGAGAAGATAGGACGGCCTTGTAAATCGGAGCTGTCTCTCTTTGACATGCCACCAACACAAGTTTCTGTTGAGCACAGTGACTTTATTACGATTAACCCGTTAAACACAATTGCTTCCCCGAGTGCTCCTATAGAATTCGTGATACCCAGCTCAGGCCCTTACTTTTTTGATCCAAGATGCATGCACATGTACGCTGAACTACGTATAGCCCATTCAGATGGCACCTTGCAATAAGGGGGTTGGGTTGGGTGGCATTGGCACTCATTTGATCAATATTGCATTGCAGTTGCACTCTAACCTTTGGCCGTTATACTACTGGCGGCTCTCCGGCGAAGACCGGAGAGCGGGTGGTGTCACTGACGAAGGAGCTCAGGGCGAGATGTGACGACAAAAAAAGAGAGAATGGCAAGTGAGTGTGATTTGAGAAAGAATTTGCATTTTATAGGCCTTGGAGACGTCCTCTGTTGGGCATTTCGAGAAATACCACAAAATCTGTGTTTCCTCCATGGGCCTGTTTCATGCCCACTTATTTGAGTTTTAAGCCTTTGTTTTGATTCCATGATGTTTGAGAACGGCGAGGAAATGAACTTCCGGTCGGTCTCTGCAAGTAGTCCCCTCTCAGAGACTGCACAGGAGCAATACTAAGAATTACTCCGAGTTCTGAAGCTGGGCCTGGTATGTGGTGGGATTCCTGTCGCAGGAGGGAGGGGGGTGAAGGGTCATCTCGGACTGGGGCGATGGGCAGAAGAGGCACTGCTGTAGTGGGGTGTGGGGGTCCACAGGAGGCTGGGGCTGGGGTACGGTAGGAACGCGGAGCGAGTGGGGGAGAAAAGGAGGAGACGGGAAGGGGCAAGGGGAACTGTAATGAGTTCGCACGCGGTACACAAAATCAGTTCTCCTCGATGAATGCACTCCTGCTGAAGGGAAAGAAAAAGCGTCGTTCATGGGAACAAGCAGGAGTAGGCATTCCACGGAATGATGCAAACAGACAGTTGAAGAAGGCAGGGAACCACTACCCCCTACCAAGTTTGATGTTGTGTTTGCAGTGTGCCTGTTGCGTGGATGCGTGTGTTGTGTGAGTACGTGCATGCTTGTTTCCTTGAAGAATGCTTTTTAAGCCTTCCCATAGGAGTGGGGAAAAAACACACGTAGTGCTTGAAGAAGTGTTCGCTGGTGCAATAGGGCGCGTCGTCAGGGTTCCTGCCAAATTATTTTCCGTACAGAGGCCGAAAAGGGACTGTTGAATATATTTGGGCAAGGTGTTGACGAAACAATGCGTCGTGTAAAGCGAGTTGAACTTACTGCAGCGCCGGGGGGGGGTGAGGGTGCGTGATGTCCTGAGTGACCGGTAGTGAATTCCGTGAGTCCCTCCATGATCCGTGTGAAAGCGGGGCAAGACCCAATGCTAGTGGTGGCTTTGCCGAGGCGTCGCCGCGTTCCCGGTCTCGAGGGCAGTGGGACTCATGGGGATGCGCTCTTGAATCCGAAAGTTACAGTGGTTGTGCCGCTGCACATGACTGCGGGACAGTAAGGCATTAATTAATAACGTACCGCACGAAACAACGAAAGTCAATGTCATTGCAAGAAGGCCTAGCTAATTTCACCTTGGATTTATGAATACCGTATTTAAATAAAAAGTTATTTAATATCATTGTAAAAAATGTTTAATTGTCACTAGAAACTTAGCACAAAGATCACTGTGAGAAAATAACGTTCGGTCACTCCGGGGTCACCAATTTTTAGTGGCCTACACATCACCAATTTGATGTGGCCAAGAAAGTAGGCTTATTATAATTTATGAATTAAATTGAAATGAATAATGAGGGTCATCAATTCGGGGCATAGCGCAAACAAACAATATTTAATAAGGATAGAGAAATTACTTTGTTGTTTTGTGTTTACTTAGAAAAACAAATTAATTACTTGTCCACAATGATTAACAATTCTGCACGCGGTAATTGTGCTATATTACAATGACTGATTCTTAGCAATGAGAAATGGTTTATAGAGTATAAGCGTTAAGTGACTATAATAATTACAAGAAATACTAATTCAGGTAGGCTAAGAAGATATGCGGCAGTGAACGCACAATAATAAGTAATTAAGCCCAATATTAACTGAGGTAATGAAAGTACAACTGTCTCCAACTCAAATTGCAAGAGAACTTGGAATTTCTAGGAACACTGTTTATATATATAGTTGAGGAGGTGGCAAGAGGAAGGGAATCTACGAAATCATCGCAGAACTGGGAAACCTCGACAGACAATTGCTGCGGATGATCGGAGGATCTGCGATGTTACCGAAGCCCATCTCTTTACCAATGCTGTTACCATAAGGGAACAATTGTAGCTTGATGTTTCGGCAATGACAGTAAGGCGGCGGCTACATGAAGCTGGGTTACACCGTCGAACCCCGGTTACCAAGGAGAACGATGAAGGAGACTTCGATTTGCTCAGCAACATGTCGACAAAGGACTTTACTTTTGGAGCCGAGTGATATTTACCGACGAAAAGACCTTTTCATCCACATCCCATGGCCATCTTCATTGTTGCAGGAGGAATAATACTCAATATACTCAAGAGCACATCTATGAGAAAGCACGTAGCGGTCATGTCACCTGTAACATGTAGGGATGGACTCACCTGTCTGGTGTAGGAAACCTCACCAAAATAGAAGGGAGGTTTACTGCAGACTAGTATATAGAAATTTTCGAAGAGGTTATGCTTCCTTCTGTGCGTGCATATGCTCTGCCGTTTTCTGAGCGAATCATTTTTATGCAAGACAGGCCCCCAATTCACACAGTACGGATCGTCATTCGCTGGTTCTCTGATCAAAGAAATATCGACCTTCTGGATTGGCCAAGTAAGGATCGTGATATGAATCCCATCCAGAATATATGGGCCAATGTTGTAAATATGTGGGAACCAGCGGAGGAACGAACAACGGACCAGCTTTTATAACACACATTTAGTGAGTGGAAGGTGCTGAGGAGGAATCAACAGCTGGTATACAGGGCCGTAACTAGGGTTTAGAAATTAGTGAGGTCCAGATTTTTTTCGAGCGCGGCGGGACGAGCAAAATTCAGACCAAAATGACATCTACAAACACAACCAAAGCTATACACTAAACACAAAACACAAAACGCTCGACGCTCCCTCTTTTCAAAAGAAAAGCGGTAATATGCGTTTCATACACGGAGAACGGTTCAGTCTCTTTTTTTTTTTTAGGAAATAATTACCGAGGTCCGGACCTCGGTGACCTCATAGGTAGTTACGGCCATGCTGGTATATAATCATGTTGCTTCTGTACCACATCGACTATTGCGATGTGGTCCAACGGTGGCTGGCCAAGATATTAAATTTGTTGTGTTCATGTATAAAATATCTCTCAAATACAATGATAATTATGAATGTGTACCACCCTTGCAAAATTGTCAAATATCGTTCAAATGGCTCTACGTTTATTGATATGACTCACTGTAATAGTTTAATTTTTTGTAATTCTCTCCTTTGAGGTGAGAGACTGCCAAGAGTCACAGCTGCAGTGGTTCAACACTTAAGTTGTAACATGGAACTTATTAATACAAAACAATTATATGCATTTATGATGCTGCCTCAATACAAAACATTCTTCGTTTCAAAATAGTATTTCTCTCAGTGACTCTTCAGTACTATATCATTGTTGCTGATCTAGAAATAGCATTTGCTCCTGATATAACAATGCCATGCCAGTAGTATCCACTCAGCTGTCGTCCATTTGCCAATTGGAAGTTATTCTAAGCAGTGACATATGAAACCTACAGATACCCATCAGTCTGATAATGTTATAATGTTACTAACGGAGCGACCTGGCGTTGCCGGGGTGGATGTTGAACGCTATATATATATATATATACACACGCACACCCGGTTAGGTAAACTGAATGCCCGGTTTCGTTAATTGAATGCCCGGTTAGGTCAACTGAATGTCCGATTAGATTAATTGAATGCCCGGGTAGGTTAACTGAATGCCAGGTTAGGTTAATTGTACGCCCTGGACGATTGGTTAGGTTAAGTCGTGATATTTTCGTTAAAGCTAACGAAAATATCACGACTTAACCTAACCAATCGTCAAGGGCATACAGATGACCTAACCTAGCATTCAATGAACCTAACCGGGTATTCAATAATTTTACCATAGGTTTCGCTATATATATATATATATATATATATATATACGTAATGACATAATGATCTTGATGACGTCATTAAATTTTAACAAATTAATTCTTTAATTTATTAACACCCAGGTACACAACCTCGGGACCTGATCAATATGTGTGGGAAGTTTCATGTTTGTAACTGCGTCCTTTTATTATTATATAGATTATTATTACCGACGGCAATGTGAAGCTCAAGATTTTCATGACTGTGTTCTTTTCTATAGTTTTATTGACCAAATAACTGAACCGACAGTAATTGGGGGTTCAATTATTTGGTCAGTAAAACTATAGTCATGAAAATCTTAAGATTCAGAAATCTTGACACAATGTGAAGCTCAAGATTTTCAAGGCTGCGTTCTTTTCTGTAGTTTAATCGTGGTGCTGGGGGCCTTCGAGCCCAGTAATTTTAATTATTTAATTTATTAACACCAAGGTGCACAACCTGGGGACCTAATCAATATGTGTGTGAAGTTTCATGTTTGTAACTGCTTCCATTTTGGAGTTATGGCTGGAACACACACACACACACACACACACACACACACACACACACACGTCCTTTTATTATTATTATTATAGATTAAAATTTAATATGCATCAAAACATTGTTTTTCATTCATAAACAGCCTATATGTGTACAGTATTTGTGTATATCAGGTTTTTGCTCTGTCTTTGTTATAACACAAAATAATACCTGAATCTGTGTTCAATATTAAATGTAAATAAATAATGAATCAATTTTGAATTTTCTCAGGGCGCAATAATGCATACCAACGGCTCTGTTTTCATACATTGAAACTTTAGTTCAGGATGACAGGCTTGCCAATACCATGAACACTATCATCACGTCCGAAGGTTTTGTTTTTAGTTTTTACAAGACCATTTTTTATTAACTTCATTGTTAATATATATCCCCTTCTTGAATTTATATTTAATTATTCATTTATATTTCCTTAGTAATATGTAAACCAGAGTGATGAATGAAAATAATTATGTTCTAAACACATTTGGCAATGAGTCAACCAATCAGCGCTAAACCCGAGATTCATTTATAAAATGTTACAACCATTTGTAGTACACACAACAAATACTGTATATGCCAGTCCCAGCTGCAGTGGGACAAAGAGCCATGAAAACGAGGATGGAAAATACCCTCAGAATACGGGGCCCAAAGCTTTTCAATGTCCTTCCAAAAGAAGTGAGGAATCTCCAGCACACCGACCTGAATAACTTCAAGAACAAGCTGGACAGATTCTTGTGCAAAGTCCCTGACCAGCCATGCGTGGCTGGCTACGAGGGCAGGAGGCGATCAGAGAGCAATGCCCTCCTTCACTAAGTCCCGCAAATGAGGCAGGATGCTTCAGAGGGGTCGACCGCAGGTCGATCCTGAACCGTCGTTCAAACTCAACAAAAGAACAAAAGGTGTCGCGATCTGTTCTCAAGCGTGTCCCACGAATAATGAGCGCAACTGTACATATACATATACATGCACATATACATACATGTATACATACATACATACATACATACCCTCTCTTTGTACTTATATATGTGTCTGTCCGTCCGTACACATGATTTATATATGACTAAATATATCTAAATTACACTGGATGACAAAAAAGAACTTTTATTTTTGCCATATGAACAAAAATGGATGGATCTTATAGATTTTTTACCGCTGAGTTAAAAAATGACCTCAAAATTTGTCTATCACCCACCAATATTGAATGAATCGAAAATGAAATTTGGACTAATTTAGAGACGTAATAACAATATCAAAGTAGAAAATGCATATTGAACTCACGTAAAATATTCACTGAGCGAAATCAAGTGAGTAACTGACAAATGAAAGTCAACAGTAACGTGCAGCAACTTATAAACAGAGGAGGAAAAGGGGCAGACCCGCCCTCTTCCTATCCTGAGTCAAATCCTAAGTAATGTGAATTCGTGTGTCACTCTAAAACTGTGGGTGATAGAAAAATTCTGTTCTCATTTTCGTAATGAAGTAAAAAATTACATATAGTTCAAGTAAAAATATCTGTGACAAAAACTTTGTTGACCAGTGTTATTAATGAATTCAGTGTTTTTTTATGGAGTTGAATTTATTTAAAATATCTGACGTTTTTCATGTCAAATTTTTTTAATTTGTAAAACAATTTATTTTGATTGAATCCTCTATTGCATTGAATATTCATTAGTATGTACTGTACTATATATATATATATATATATATATATATATATATATACCAGCGGCGGACTCTTCCTCCGAAGTATGATCAGTAAAGTATGAATGGATATATCTTAACGATTTATTACGAGGTAATGATCTATCAGATGAAACTACTGGATTACTGGGAGCTATGTCACAATTGAAAAGTGTCAGACTACCAAGTTGCTGGACTACCGATATGCCGGACTAGAAGGCTACTGTATATAACTTCATTGTTAACCTACTATATATATATATATATATATATATATATATATATATATGTTATACATTTATAATTTATAATCGAAGTAAAGCCGCACCCTGATGACTATTATGTTTATGAAATTTTATTCATTCACTATTTCTCAAGCTATGTATGACTCTTTTCCTTCCGACGGAAGTCACGCGCAGTGACGCAGACGGTTTCTTTGATTTCACTTGGGATAAACAATGCTCCCAGCTGACGTCAACCGCTTGCGTTATGGCGTAGCCAGGTTCCGTTCCTTTGACTATATAAGAAGGGGATCAGCGCCCTTAAGGCAGATCCCTGGAGGAGGTCTCCGGGCTGAAATGGGTTTCAGTCCGTTAACGGGAATTGCTTTTGAGAATTGGAAGATTGGGTATCAATTTAAAGTCCGACCATTTAGAGAGAAAGATCGGTAGATTGCAATTGATTCATATAAGTTTGGGGACTCAGAACGGACGAGAGGGCGTCTTAGAAGGGGTCTTGACTTATTTCATATCTTACAATGAAGATAACGTAACATTTTATCACTATGAAACTTATTATTTTTATTATTATTATCATCTCCCTGTTCTATGTAAAAGAAACATTTATTTCATGCTAATCGATTATATTTATCTCGCCTATATTCAAATTAAAAATCGTGTAAGCCGTTGTTTTTGTCTTCTACTCATTGGACTTTGATAACTGGGATAAAAGAAAAACACGGGCCCACACAGTGCGCCTCGATTGTGGGAATACGAAGAGTCAAATATTTCTGCATCCAGGAGTGCTAAAGTAATAACCCTTTCTCTAGTAACATCCTGACCTTGCCCGAACCACGGAGAGAGCCGGTTATTATTATTATATATATATATATATATATATATATATATATATATATATATATATACAGTAGGGTGGAGCGAAAAATACTTTTTTTCTAGTATGAAGTTCTAATAGTGATTAAAAGTTGTATTTCGTGGACGAAATATGCCTGCCAAAATATGAGTTCATTTGTTTAAAATGTTCAGCTGCCACCAGGGGGCTAAACTTAACACAATTTTGTGTAAAAAGGAAAAAAATGCTTCTATTTTAGGTTTGTCAAACTATTATAAAATTTTATCTTAGAATTATCTAATAGGTTGATTAAGATTCTTAAATGATAGGAATTCGTTTCATAAAAATGCCTTTTCATATGCTTAATATCTTCAGCTGCCACAAGAGAGCTGAAGTTAACACAATTTAGAGTAACTGAGTCATGTTGAGACTACACTGAATGTTGTGGGGGAGGGTTTGGGGAGGGTTGTGGGGGAGGGTTTTGGTGGGAGAATTTCTTTCTGTGAGTCATCAGAACAGTGTGTTAACTTGTCTTCTTAGGTAGTAGGCCTAGTCGCTCAGTTGATCGGAGAGTTTTTTAATATGATCGGAATATTATAAAACTTTATTTTAAAGTGATTTATATAGAGATAATATTGATTTTATTATAAAATGCTTGTTATAATGTATTATATAATTTTAGTTTATTTATATAATATATTATATATTTATATAATATATTATATATACTTATAAAATATATTATATATTAATTATATAATGTTTTGATGTTACAGGATATTTTGTGATTGTGAATTTTTCTTAAAAATATTATGGCATCAAATACTAAATATAAACATTTCACTAGAGAACATAAGCACACCGGACAAACAATTAGTCACCCCTCTCAGAATGTACCTAATAACGTGTGACGGCGCCTCTGGCCTTGATAACCGCACGAATCCAGCGAGGCAGAGACTCTACGAGGTTGTGCATGTACTGAACATCGATTTGCTGCCACTCGTTCATCCGCCGGTCCCGGAGTTCCGCCAGAGTCCGTGGGTGTCTATTCCTGCGCTTCACTTTCTGTTTCCAGCCTGAACAACACCTTCGACGCATTCAGGATTAAAGGCTTCATTGGACCTGCGATGTACTCGTCGCCTCCCATCATTGGAGAACAAACAAAAACGGGACTCATCGGACCAAATTACACGTTTCCAATCTGCCGCAGTCCAGTTTTTGTGCCTCTGAGCCCATTTATAACGCCAATTTGTGACTTGCTGTTAACAGCGGCCTCTTCCGTGGTACCCTGCTCCAGATGTCCATCGCATGAGTCTCGTCGCAATGTCCTTCGGAAATTGGTCGCTGGAGAACCTCATTGGTTTCTTGGAGCAATTGTTCTCTGGTTTGAAAACGATTTGCAGTTACTAGACGAGAAACATGGCGGCGGCCCCTATTGTCGAGAATTGTTTTCCGGCCACAGTTACGCCGTCGATTGCAGTTGATTGCGAACTACACCACTCTTTGTAAACTCGCTGGACAGTACGCGTTGACACACCAACAAATTGGGCTACTTCAGACATTTTGTGTCCGTGGGCTCTGCCAAACACGATGGCTCCTTTTTGCCACTGAGTAACGTCTGCCTCACGACCCATTTTGCAGACTATATCCAACACACACTTTGTTCTTCACCACCTCACGAAACAGATCTGATCCTGTGTGCTACGTCACCGCTACTTGTCACTTACCAATGCTACATCAGCGCCCTCTGTGTGACCTTGAACTTCCTACTATCGGTGCTATTAGGGGTGACTAATTTTTTGTCCGGTGTGCTTATGAAGTGTGCCATATTTGAAGTACCTTGTGAGATGAGTGATATGCAACTACCAACTTATAACTGCATTATGAAAGATTACCTGTTCACAAAACATTTAGTGAAAAAGCAGATGAATAACAAGGAGCCTTCATTTTCTGAAATAGCAGAGGCAGTTTCCAAAAAGAGAAAATATTTGGAAGAAGGCCTCTTTGCCAATAGTTTCACATACACGCGATTTACAGATGATGCGAGTGTACCATGATAAATACAGGTCCTTATTAAAGCCATACAAGTCACGCAAGGATCAGCCTAAGTACAAAAATCAGCTTGAAGAATTTGAAAACTCTTCAAAATGCACTTTGTTTGACATCTGCACCTGCAAATGTAAGGAGTTTAGGAGATGCTCATGTGAAAAGAGTAAGAAAGTCCCTCCAAAAGAGCAGGATTTTTTAAATGACCAACGAACTCGCAGAATAATGGTGATAGGAAGCATTGACATAGCACACACAAGACGATTACAAGCAAGAGAACATCGAAAGGAAATGGAAAAAGCACGTCTGGAATCCTCACAAACAACTGTGCTGCTATAACCAATACGTCCAACTTACAAATCGAAACAGAGACAAGTGAACTTCAACAACTAGAAGAGATATCTGAAGATAATGAGGAAGATACAACCTCGACTCAATATGTAATATCAGAACAACAGATGCGTGAGCCACTGCCTTCATTAGCAATTACTTGTGATAGATTTAAAATGTCGGACAGAGCTGGGGCTGCTATTGCTTCTGCAGTATTGGCAGATCTTAAAATTGTTACTCCCGAAGACAAAGGGAATATTATAGACAGAAGTAAGCTAAGACGTGAAAGACAAAAACAGAGAAAGGAACTACAACAGATAGGAGAGCCAAAAACCATGCGGGGATTATACTTTGATGGCAGAAAGGATAAAACAATGATTCAAGTCCAGGAGAGTGATGGCTCTAACACCAAAGAACCAAACGCGAAGAGCATATCAGCATAATATTTGAACCACACTCTCTGTACTTTGCACATGTGACACCTTCCAGTGGCAAAGCTAAATACATTTGCACAGTGCTAGTGAATTGCTTGAAAGAAAGGAATGTTGATAGGGAACATCGTTGCAGTTGGCTGTGATTCGACAGTGGTTAACACTGGTAGTATTGGAGGCACAATAAGATTACTGGAAGAAGCCTTTAATAAGCCATTGCAGTGGCTGATATGCCTTTTACACCTTAATGAACTTCCATTGCGCCATCTGTTTCATCACTTGGATGGTACCACTACTGGACCAAGAGCATTTTCAGGAGAAATTGGCCGAGCACTTTCAGACTGTGAAAAGCTTCCCATAGTTAACTTCAAACCCATTGAAATTCAAGAGGACATGTGTGAAGTTGATGTAGATGACATAAGTACTGACCAGAAATACCTTCTTGAAATTCACAAGGCTATATCAAGTGGAACATTCTCAAAGAGTCTTAGTCATAAGAGTCCAGGCAATATATCACATTCAAGGTGGCTCACCACAGCAAACAGGACTCTGCGGTTAATGCAAGCACAGAGAATCCTTCAGGCAATTTACAAGAATTAGCTACTTTCATTGTTAGGGTATACGCACCAATGTGGTTTCAGATAAAGCGTAAACCATTATGCCAATATGGTGCTAAACATATGTGGCATATGATTGCAAGAAGCCGGTATCTCCGTGAAGAGCTTAGGAGAGTACATGACTCAGTCATTCAGCGAAATGCATATTACGCAAATCAAGAAAACATTCTCATTGCAATGATAGCTGATGAAAGGGAGCATGTGCGTCAGTTGGGATTTAGGCGTATCATAAAAGCAAGGGCATGCATTCAAGAAACAGATGTTATCAGGTATTTTAAGGTGCCAGAAATAAATTTTTATGCCAGACTATACAGATCTCATTATGTGGCAAGATTTTCAGATAGCAGAACCACCGATAACCAAAGGAGTTTCTCTTGATGATATTGAATCATGCATCAAACATGGTACTACTCTTCATTCAGAATTATTTCAGTTTCCATGTCATACACAAGCCGTAGAGAGATGCGTCAAGCTCGTTACAGACGCTGCTGGATCAGTCTGCGGCCTAAAACAGAGACGGTTGGATTCGTGCTACATTAGAATCAAAAAAAAACAGCCAAAATTTGACACAAAAGCAAATTACTAAATAGTCTTCAGCAAGAACCCTTTCTAGAGGGAGGTTGGTTGGGGAAAGGGTGGTAACTCCGCTAAGGCACGAAATAACGTTTCTTAACTGTCTCAAGCCAGTATAAAGGAGGAGAGACATCCTAATTTATTACTGTTCCCTTTTTCAAGTAAATACAGAATCATACTTAATTGTCATTTTTAAGTTAAATTCAGCCCTCTTGTGGCAGCTGAAGATATTAAGCATATGAAAAGGCATTTTTACAAAACGAATTCCTATCATTTAAGAATCTTAATCAAACTATTAGATAATTCAAGATAAAATTTTATAATAGTTTGATAAACCTAAAATAGAAGCATTTTTTTCCTTTTTACCCAAAATTGTGTTAACTTTAGCCCCCTGGTGGCAGCTGAAAATATTAAACAAATGAACTCATATTTTGGCAGGTATATATCGTCCACTAAATGCAACTTTTAATCACTATTAGAACTTCATACTAGAAAGAAGTATTTTTCGCTCCACCCTAATATACAGGGTTGCGCAAAAGTCATGAGTCAAAGTAGCTAGAGAGAATGGATCTTTTCCGTTCTATGGCTGCGACTATTTTTGGATCAGTTTGACATATTGCTTCCTAAAGCATTAGGGAAGCAATATGTTAAAGTGATTAACACTGGGAAGCAATATGTTAAAAAGAGAAAGGTTGGTTGGTTAGAAAGAGGTTGGTAATCTAGGCTAACTAACGAAAATATCACGACCTAACCTAACCAATCGTCAAGGGCGTACAGTTGACCTAACGATTGGTTAGGTTAGGTCGTGATATTTTCGTTAGTTAGCCTTATAAGGCTAACTAAAGAAGGCTGGGGGCCCTGATCTTCAGGTGATCCAAATGTTTTACATTCACAAAAAATGGCAAAGCATAATAAGTTAAGTTGTCCATAAATTTACATTTTCTCAACTAGTTAATCTCTGAATATTATAAACTATAAACTTATATCGATAAACTTATATCGATAAACTTATATCTACATGTAATGTAGCTGTAATTGGTTGTGTAATGTCTATTTTTGGGAAGCAATATGTTAAAGTGATTAACACTGGGAAGCAATATGTTAAAGTGATATACACTGGGAAGCAATATGTTAAAGTGATATACACTGGGAAGCAATATGTTAAAGAGAGGTTCCTGGGAAGTAATATGTTAAAGTGATCCCTATTTTTAAATAGAAATTACTTTTTTAGTTAAAAAATTTATAATTTATAATTTATGTAGTGATGACCCTTTGACTCCTGAGTTTTGCGCCACCCTCTATATTTTAGTCATCGATATAAGTTTAAGTCAGGGGTTCCGAAATGGGGGGGATACGCGGCATCCTGATTTGGAACTAACTTCCACATGGAAACGTACTCTCAAAAGACGGCGTAGCGGCTACACCGTCTTTTCAGCAATTTTGAGTAGGGCTGGAGGTACGCGGCACTTGTCGAAGCCATCGAAGGGTACGCAGCCGAAAAAAGGTTGGGAACCCCTGGTTTAAGTGGAAGTCTGAATAGTTAAAAACCTTTTCACACTGAGCACCATTCGGTCTCTCTCTCTCTCTCTCTCTCTATCTATATATATATACTCTTATTTTGTTAAGGATTTATTTCGTGGAAATATAGGTTTTATCCTAAATAATAAAACCGGTGTAACAAAAATATTTGTATTATGTAGCAAAGCTTTCGATAAGTCTACTTCTCATCGTCAATGCATATACTAAAGTGTTCTAAAGGTTATATTTCAAAATATCATATTATGGATATCAAAGTACGATACTAACAAAGCAACTCCATTTTCTACTAAAACGATTTTACCCCCAAATTGACTTAAGACGAGTTTTTACCAATGATCAGTTACTTGGATCATTTTATTTCAAGTAAAAAACAGATTTCCGCACTATCTTTGCTCTTCAGTCGAGTACAAATATTCCTGTAATAAATGCAATTCATCTTATATTGGCCAAACGACTCGCCAGTTTCAAGTTAGATACTGAAGAGCGTAGAGGACGTAGCGGTCGCACCATAAACTTATTTCGTAACCCTATGCGTTCCTCAGTAATATAAGAAATCATGTATATAATGAAGATCACTCAATAAGCAGTAAGAACTTTAAAGTAATTTGCAAAAGGGAAAAACGTAATATTACTTCTTTAGAAACAATTTTTATTTCCAGAAATCCAAATTTAAACGACCGTAGGAAGCGATTTTATGCCTTTCCATATTTTAAATATTTTAAGATGAATTTTCAACAATATTTTTAATAATCTGGTATTTTTTACAATATAATAACTTCACAAACCTCATATAGTTACAGTTACGGAGAAAAGTATATGGCCGTCCTAGGCCTAGGGGAGGTTCATGATCACGGATAACCCGATTCCACGGTTAACTCACTATACCCCTCCGGTGGGTGGGTGGTGCAGCGGCTGCTGCCCACCACCACTGACTGCACTTTCACCTTGCGCGCCACCAGAGAGAGTATTATTCTGTTACACTATAATATACGATTAAGTAGTTTGTACCCGCCACAAGACGTGAAGATAAGCGAAGCCACAAAAGCGCATATGTTCTCTATAAAGCGCGGAGAGACACTGACTGAGGCGCGTTGTGGTGGGCTGGCGTGAGGCGAGCCGCGGATGTAAACCCCATTGTGTAAATCCACAATTGCCACAATTCGTCCAGTAAGTGACGATCAATTCGATCCACATTGAGTGACTTACAGATAACCCTGTGAATACTGTGTCTACGTTGAAAGCTCATTCGTGAAGTTTTGGATGCTTATTGGTGGGAGATTTAAAGCTATATCATTGGATGAAAATAGTATGCTTTTTCACTGAGCCCAACCCATTCATTTTTACGTACTGTATGCGAAGTAATAAATATATAAACGGTAATATTCTGTAATAATTATATATATATATATATATATGCTGCAAACCCACAAGGAAAACGAAAAACGATTCCAAGGCCTTTCGTGTATTCAGAGTTACACCTCGTCAGGGAATGAAGATAAAAGGCGAGATGCCCATAAATATATACAACGTACAGGAAAAACAAAACAATTAGCACATACTTAACAAGGGTTAATGAGAGGCAAAAGAAATTTTAACAGGATATTGTCAATTTTATACATTCCTGCACTGAATATTCTTTCCCTGTTCAACACAACACTCTTATTGAGTTAATTAAGCTTTGTGTCAAAGCTTGTAAATTTCAGTTTGAAAATAAGTTTTATGCTATGTCGTTTGGATTGGCTATGGGAAATCCCCTTTCACCTGTACTAGCTAATTTATATATGGAATTTTTTGAAAGTAGAATTTTGCCTACGATTGTTAATTTTAACCTGGTTTGGTGCAGGTATATAGATGATATTTTATGCCTTTGGCCTAATAATTTGGATGTTGACTTATTTCTTGGTAGGCTCAACAATTTAGTCCCATCTATTAAGTTCACAGTTGAAAAAGAAAATGATGGAAGCCTATCTTTTCTTGATCTGAAAATTTGGAGATGCTCTAATCAGTTCAAATATGAAGTCTACAGTAAGCCTACTAATAATAACCCTTATGTGCATTTTTATTCTGACCATCATCCTTCGATTAAATCCTCTATTTTCTCTGCTATGTTTCTTCGAGCATTGAGAGTTGTCAGTCCTGAATTTTTAGATTCCGAGTTATGCAATATCATGAATATTGGTACTAAATTATGTTATCCTATTTCATTTTTAGATAACTGTCTTAAGAAAGCCAAGAATAGGTATTATAATAATGTAATTGTAAAGGAATTTCAGCGTAAAAATATCCTTAGCCTACCTTACCATGTTAATTTTCAATACCTTCCAACTTTACTTAAAGCAATTGGCATTAATGTAGTCGTTAAGTATAATAATACTGTTAAATCACGCCTAATAAAGAATAGCCCTGATAATGTTGTTGGTTGTGTGTATTCGATCGGATGTACACAATGTAACTCAGTATATATAGGCCAAACCGGTAAAACGTTAGATATTAGCGTAAAACAGCATAAATATGCTTGTAGAACAGCTAATAATTCCAATGCTTTTTTTAACCATATGTATAGATGTAACCATAGCATCAAGTGGGATAGTTCTAAAGCACTTGTTAAAAACAGAGATATAATACAAAGAAATATTCTAGAATGTGCATTTATTCATTTTAAAAACAATTTCAATAACAGTGCGGGAATGTATAAAATTGACAATATCCTGTTAAAATTTATTTTGCCTCTCATTAACCCTTGTTAAGTATGTGCTAATTGTTTTGTTTTTCCTGTACGTTGTATATATTTATGGGCATCTCGCCTTTTATCTTCATTCCCTGACGAGGTGTAGCTCTGAATACACGAAAGGCCTTGGAATCGTTTTTCTTTTTCCTTGTGGATTTGCAGCATTCATTCATTTCACGTGTTTTATTGTGAAATTCATCCCATATATATATATATATATATATATATATATATATATATATACTATATACTTGGTGGAGAAACCCAATAGTTTCATAATGTTAAATAAAATTATTACTAATACAGGTTTTCCCAAGTTTTTCCAAGAAAGATTGCTAATAATATTTTAGTATCCTTTGATCCCCCAAAATCTATGTAATCCCCTTTACCCCTTATATCTATATAAATGCGTGCAGAGGGATGAGAGTTATGACTTAGGGAATTGATTAGAGGGACTTCACGTAAAACTTGATTGCTCAAGAGAGGTGATAAATACATATTCATTCCCTCTCCTGTTTGCTTCATACCTCTCTAGAATATAAATTACAGTCATTGACTCCATAATAAACTAATCATAAGAAGATGTTACAATTATTCTTACCGTTGAAATATAACTCGGCCTTAAGGTGGATGATGATAAGACCAGAAGGAGTTGGAAACGAACTATACGGCCAGGAAGAAAACCACTCAACAAAGAACATTATAAAATTTATAATATACAGTGTATATATATATATATATATATATATTATATATATATATGTGTGTGTGTGTGTGTGTGTGTGTGTGTGTGTGTGTGTGTGTGTTTTACACAACCGTGCATGGAACCAGGAACTCTTCTGGGAAAATTAAATCTACTATAGTCCGAATAAGTAATGGTAAATGACAAACACTACAGTTTTTTCCTTTTCATAATGTTAGCCTGACGTGAGCAACAGGTCACTCGCAAAGAGGCCCCAAAAAGAAAAAAACTCGTGTTTGTCATTTACCATTACTTATCGGACTGTAATGGATTTAATTTTCCCAGAAGAGTTCTTTGTTCCAGGCACGGTCTGTGTTTAACATAAAAGTTTCTTTGGGGACCATTTTGAGTCGTATCACATTAAACGGACGTGTTAAATGCCTTGAAAAGTGGACGCTCAATTTCCCAGCTGAGGTATAAGGTTTGGTTTTTGGCTAAAAATACAATAGTTACCCCTTTTTCTTTGATGTATTCAATCCGACGTGAATGCAACGAGTTTCTTGCTTATATTGAGGTTCTGAGTGTAATGGGACTAGGCTGCTTTAAACCCTAGATCCTGTCCCAAAGCTGGATCCTATCGGTTTGACAGATAGTTGGTGAGGGAAGCTACATTTTGGGGTCTCTTTGGGAGTGACCGGTTGTCCACGTCGGGCTAACATCATGAAAAGGAAAAAACTGTAGTGTTTGTCATTTACCATTACTTATTCGGACTATAATGGATTCAATTTTCTCAGAAGAATTCCTTGTTCCGTGCACGGTCTGTGTATAACAAAAGTTTCTTAGGGGACCATTCTAAATTGTATTATTTATATATATAAGTTTTTTTCCTTTTCTTGATGTTAACCCGACGTGGACAACCGGTCACTCCCAAAGAGACCAACAAAATGTAGCTTCTCTCACCAGCTATCTGCCAAGCCGATAGGATCCAGTTTTGGGACAGGATCTAGGGTTTAAAGAAGCCTTCTACCTTGTGGTGTACGGACGTTTTGTTTCAGCTCTGTGTAATATCGAAATAACTAGTGTTTATAAGTTCAGCGGTAAATGCTATCTTATACCAGTGTGAGTGTTAAACATCAGTGAATTCGCGGTAATAATTTATTAAGTAAAAGCCGGTGGCATATAACGTATACAAAGAAAAACTAAATCAATTGAAACATAATTTGAAAATAACTCGAACGGAAAATCAGCCCCTGAGATTTTTAAATTAGGCCTATACAAGGAAAGAAGGTCAGAGAAAATTCGAAAGAGCCATAAAACAGGAAGGTCAAGTTTTCGAGACGTAATTTGAGAAGAGAGAAGAAAAGAGGCAAACTAAAGGAAAGAATAAAGAATAAGGGAGTAAAGGATTAAAGAAAGAATAATAAATAATAAAGAATAAAGAAAGCAGAAGGGAAAGAATAAAGGAAAGAATAAAGGAAAGAATGGCAAAAAATACGAAGAAGTGTGTAAACTACGGTAAATTCAGAAAGCTGAATAGAGTTGGATTATGTTTAATGGAATGCGCTGCGCAACAGCTTTGCGATTGCAAAACTGGAGCGGACCAGGCCACGGGCTTAAAATGCATTCTGTACAATACCTTTAAACACTACGAATGCATGAACTTAAATATAAAAGACAAGAAAATGATAAATAGAATAAATAACAAAATCATAGGCATTTACGGCTTCCTGTGCAGTGTGCATCACATGCATGGAAAAAAAATAAGAATATGGTACAAAGAGCAATGAATATGGGCAATACAGGTTTGCCAACAGATGACAAAGAAACACTAGGAGGAAACGCTGACACAAACAGGAGGCGCAGGAAAACGCAATAGAGGAAAGCACGCTACAGCAGGACCACGAGGCTCAGCACAAAACAATAGAGGAAAGCACGTTACGCTACAGGGAGATGCAAAAGTAGCCTTAGAGAATGAAATATCCCCCGCCAAAGAGAGAGGTAAAAGAAACATAAAAGAGAAAGAAAAGGATACCAGGAATACAAAGGAGAAAGAGGAAGATACCAAGAACACTAAAGAAAACTCGTCGAAGACAAAAAAACCACTGAGTAGGAAAGAAGTGGTGGCGAAACAGAAAAAAGCAATTGAATCACATAGGGCTCGTAAGGATATTAAACGACGGACCATATGTGAATACTATAAAACAGGGTCGTGCATATATGGAGCAAACTGCAGGTACAATCACCCAAAAAAATGCTTCGATATGATGAGGAATGGGAGATGCAGATACGGACAAAACTGCCACTTTTTCCACCCTCCTATGTGCAGACTGTCACTGACAGAGAAAATGCCTAAATATAGAGTACCCATATTTTTACATAAAGGGTACCCAAAGAAGAGAACGGGGAAGAACAAACCCCACCCATATTAGAAGTAACAACAGGAGCAAGGAAACAAATTTTTTAGAGGAAATGAGAACTATAAAAGCACAGCTTGCCCTGCTAACAAGAAAGGACAGGACTCCGCAGGTATATTCCCCAGACCATTACATACATCACCCCTCTATCCAACACCACCCACCGATAATACATCCACAGTGGTATCAAGTGCCGCAACCCCAATTCTCCCAAATGCAGCGGCCAAACCAATAACACCAAACAGGAACCGACATCGACCTGGAAACGACCACTATATAGGAAAACTGAACACGGAAATTAGAAACCCAATAAATATTTTATATACAAGTATTCAAGGCCTCTACACGGACCATGCAGGCTGCAAATTACAATGATTACAGAATTTAGTTACCGAATCCAGCATAGATATTATATGCCTAACGGAAACACACTTGCATAAATGCGAAAAAGGCTGTGAAAACTGTATCGAGGATACTGAATTAGCATTGCTGGACTACAACATACACAGAGCAGATAGAGTGGCTAGACGAGGGGGAGGGTGTTGCATCTACGTGAAAAACACATACACATGTGAAGTGAAGGTAAACAAATCAAACAGCACAGTTGAAGTTATTATATTAGAAGTAAAAGAACTGAACCTAACCATTATGAACATCTACAGACCACCAAACACCACAAAAAGTGAATTCCAATTTGCTACAAATGAAATAGAAAACATATTAAAATTACTTGAAACTCCAGCAACAAATATTCTAATTTTCGGAGATTTTAATTTCCCATTCATAACATGGAAGAAAAATGACGAAGTTATATATGTCGAGAAGTTTCATGGCAACATTACTAAAGACGATAGAACCCAAGCAACAATGCTTTTAGATATTATGGAACATTACGCCCTTAGCCAGGAAATCTGTGAAGCCACGAGAAAAGAAAACGTTTAGGATTTAATCTTGACAAATAACAACAATATAATAATAAATTAAAAAGTAAAGCACACAAAGTTCTCTGACCATAACCTCATCGATATACAATTGAAGTTAGCAACCAGAGGTCTGAAAACGCATTGTAGAGAGGCAGATGGAATATTTGAAGGCTTAAACATAAATTCAAAGAAAGTAAATTGGGAAAACGTAAATAAAGATTTAAAGGAGGTAAACTGGGATTTGCTACTTCACGAGAAGACTCCACAAGAAATATTATGTATGATAGAGACTGAAACCAAACCTATAATACGGAAACATATTCCAGAGAGACAGGAAAAACAAACGTAGCAAGCTCGCTCGAGAGGAAAATCAGCACACTATTCAGGCAACGAAGACAAACCATAAAACATCTCCACAGATGCAGAACTGATGCAAAGAGACTCAAACTAGAGAGGAAACTTGGCGAAATAGAATTGGACCTAAAGCAAACATTCATACATAAGACAAACGAAGAGGAAAACAAGGTAGCAGAAAACATAAAAAATACTTCTACACGTTTGCGAAAAGGAAAATGAAGTGTAAGGAGAGTATTGGTCAGTTGATAGACGGGGAGGCCGAATACACAAATGACCCGAAAGAAATAAGCGAACTGCTAAAGGAACAATTTAATCTGTGTTTAGCACCCCTAAGTCCGAGACGGAAGTGGAAAACCCAGACGAATTTTTCGACATAGATACAAATCAACCAAGAACAAATTCCGGCACAAACCTATTAATGGACTTCGAGTTCACGGAAGGAGATGTAATTACGGCCTTGTCACAGATGTGAGACAATTCAGCGCCAGGGCCAGACACATGGAGTGCCACGTTTTTGAAGAAATGCAAAGAGAGTATTGCCAAACCGCTACACTTACTATGGAGTAAATCACTCGACACAGGACATATTCCACTCCCCTTAAAGAACGCGAACATTGCCCCTATTTAAAGGTGGCAACAGATCAATGCCCAAGAATTATCGGGCAGAGGCTCTCACCTGACACCTTATAAAGTGTTTTGAACGTATAATTAGAGGAAAAACTACCTACGACCTACAAGAAAAAGACGTATACAACCCAAATCAACATGGCTTCAGGGCTGGAAGATCATGCCTATCACAGCTACTAGACCACCAGGAGAAAATATTGGAAACATTGTGTCGAGGACAAAACATAGATGTAATATATACGGACTTTGCTAAAGCCTTCGATAAATGTGACCATGGAATCATAGCACACAAACTTAAGAATACAGGAATTACTGGAAAGCTAGGAAGGTGGATATTTAATTTCTTGACGCAAAGAACACAAAGAGTGGTGGTAAACGGAGTTAAATCGGAAGTCTCGGAAGTCGTGAGCTCTGTCCCACAAGGACAGTATTAGCTCCCTTGCTGTTCATAATAATGATTGCAGATATTGATGCAGATATTAAGGACAGTATTGTATCATGCTTCGCAGATGACACAAAGATATGTAAGGAAATATTGAACGAAGGTGACATAAGAAAATTACAAAACGACATTGAAACATTATTCCAGTGGGCAGAAGACAACAATATGAAGTTCAACGAAGAAAAATTCCAACTTCTAAGATATGGTAATAACAAGGAGCTACAGAAAAAAGGGTACAAAACTATGCAAGCCAAACAGATAACACCAAATCCACAAGTCAGGGATCTTGGAGTAATAATGTCGTCGGATGCAGAATTCAGAGAGCACTATAACATCAAAATTACAACGGCTAGAAAAATAATGGGAATCATCTGGAGGAGCTTCCGCAGCAGAAAAGCAAACATCATGCTCAAATTATGGAAGAGTCTAGTCCTACCAATAATTGAGTATTGCTCAGTACTCACAAGCCCATACAGAAAACGAGACATTGCGAACATTGAAGCTATGCAAAGGACTTTTACGTCTAAGACAGAAGAAACGGAAGGTGAAGACTACTGGTCCCGACTACAGTCCCTGGAACTCTACTCTCTCGAAAGAAGGCGGAGTGGTACACAATAATATGCTTATGGAAAATACTTGAGGGCTCTGTCCCTAACCCTAGAAATGAAATAGAAACAAACTGGAATGAGAGAAGAGGCAGATTTTGTACGGTTCCCGCTGCGATGGGACAAGGGGCCATGAAAACGAGGATGAAAAATACCCTCAGAATACCAGGCCCAAAGCTTTTTAATGTCCTACCAAAAGAAGTGAGGAATCTCCAGCACACCGACCTGAATAACTTCAAGAACCAGCTGGACAGATTCCTGTGCAAAGTCCCTGACCAGCCATGCGTGGCTGGCAACGAGGACAGGAGATCAGACAGCAATTCCCTCCTTCACCAGATCTCGCAAATGAGGCGGGATGCTGCAGAGGGGTCGACCGCAGGTCGATCCTGGACCGTCATTCAAACTCACCTTAAGTAATAAGTATATATATCACTGCAGAGTTCATGAGGGTATATATCTTGCCCCTGGTCGAAAATAGGTATGGAGACATTCTGTCCAGCAATAATTACAGGGCCTATTGCTCTCGCTTCCTGCTTCTCGAAAGTACTAGAGAAACTCTTGTTACTCCGATTAAATGATTACCTATGGACATTTCCTAATCAGTTTGGTTTTAAAAGGTTCCACTCAACTGACCTGTGTATCTATGTACTTAAAGAAACAATATCTAAATACATTGACGATAATTCAACTATTTTTAGCTGTTTCCTAGATATAAGTAAGGCATATGATAGAGTGAACCACAATATTTTATTTTAAAAACGAGAAGGCCGGAAGGTTTCCATGTACATATTAAATTTATTGAAATTTTGGTATTCCCACTAATCTTTTACCGTTAGGTGAGGCAATGTACTATCTGAATGTTTTGGCTCCTCTTGCGGGTTGAGACAAGGCTCCTTGCTCTCCCCTATGCTGTTTAATGTGTATATTCACGGATTAATTGCTTCACTTGATGAGGCAACAGTGGGATGTTGTATAGATACCACAAGGATAAATAATTTAGTTTATGCCGATGATATGGTGTTAATAATCTCTCTGTTAAAGGTCTGGATCGGCTACTAAAAGTCTGCGAAGTATATTCGCAGAAAAATGATATTCTTGTTAATGTTACAAAAACTAAGGTTATGCAGTTTCATCCTAAAAGCTGTAATCAGCCAGCTGATATTAGGTTTAAAATGAAAGGTGAAGTAATTGAGGAAGTACAAGAGTTTAAGTATTTGGGTCAAACTATTACCACCTCCTTGAGTGATAACTCAGATATAAGAAAACAATCTTGAAGCCTTTGTGCCAAAGCGAATATGACCATAAGGAACTTTCGGTTCTGTAAAGTGAAGCTAAAGACACTCTCTTTCGTACTCTCTGCAGTAATATATACGGACAGAAACTCTGGGTGAATTATAAAAAAGGTTCTGGCAGAACCCTAAATTTGCTGTACAACAGGTCGTTTAGACTCTTATATAAATTACCCCCGAGATACTCAGCTTCGCAAACGTTTGCTACCCGCAATGTCCCGAGCTTCTCGGAGGTAATAAGACGGGCTCAGTACAGTGAAATTATCCAAGCTATCCATGAGTCCTGCCGTTTATCCTCTAAGCTATGGAATTCTTGGTACGAAAACGTCTGTCTGTATCTCCACTTAACTCCGACATTACTGTATTATTTCTAATCAACTGTATATATTTTTATCCTTAGTATGTGAACTGTCATTGTATTAATAATATTTGTCATATGGACTGTAGTCTACCAATAAACCTTTTCATTTTCATATATATATATATGATGAATAAAACCACGAAGGAAAGGAAACACAAAATGGTGCTCAAGCGCTTTCGTCTAATGACATCCTCAGGAACACTGAAGTATATAAAAAGGTTAAGCCTATATATAGGTTACAGAAAGAAAAAAAATAAAAAATAAATAACATACATACACACACACATATATATATACATATATATATATACATACATACATATCTATATATACAAATACATACATACATACATACATACATATATATACAATAAACAGAGAAGTAAAAATTAAAAATTAAAAATTAAAACCTTAAAGGATTACCAGTGAGGCGTACAGATTTGTAAGGAAAAATATCGATTTTTAGCACAAGATCAAATGGATTATAAAAATACAAATTTATACTGGAACTCTGCCCGGGCTTTAACACACTGCTGCCTATGGTCAGGTTTCGATATATATAAAAAAATAAAATGCAAATTAAAAGTTAATAAAGTAGAAGACAAGTTTACCAAAGATTTAATGTTTTACCCTTCTTATCTAAATCTGTTTTAAAGGAATTCAAAATAACAGGATCGAGTTGAAAAAGACCTTTGCTTATGTTGAAGTTATTTGAAAGTTGGATAATGGCAGACTCAAGAATATTTCTATTAACAATGTTGCTTGAATGGAATAAAACTGAAGCATTATTCCAATCAATACAGTGGGCTAACTCTGACAAATGGACACAAAGGGCACTGGACAACTGTCCTGTTCTAACGGAATATTGATGCTGTTTTATACGTGTGTGCAAATCCTTTCCAATCTGACCTATGTAAAAGGAATCACATTGTTTACAACCAATTTTATAGATAATGCCTGAATTATTGGTAGGGCTATTTTTTACTATGATATTTTTCACAATATTGTTATATGAAAATACTACATTAATATCCAAAAGTTTAAGTACATTAGCAATGCCTAAAAAGCCCGGGAAAAATGGAAGTACTAAAATATTTTTTGACAAAGTACGAGTGTTAATATTGACACGATAGAAAGTTCGTTTTGCCTTGTTGAGACAAGATTCCATAAACGCAGATGGATAACACAAATCACTTCCAATACCGTTGATTTTTTCCAATTCGGCATCGATGTATTCCGGACTGGCGATCCTAAGGGCGCGGAGAAACATTGATGAAAATATGGCCTTCTTAGTAGGGATATCATGTCTCGAGTAAAAGTGTACGTAGGACAAATTGTTTGTCGTTTTCCGATAGATACTAAACTTAAAACCTGGGCTTTCCCTATGTACACGCACATCCAAAAATGGGATTGAATTGTCTTGCTCAACTTCTAAAGTAAACTTAATGGAGGGGACTTGAAACGCCTTCTCAAAGATCATAAGGACTTAATTCCGCTTTTCATGTCCACTTCACCTGCTCTGCCCTACCTTTACGGTCTTATTAAAACCCACAAACCTGGTAACCCTATGCGCCCTATTATTAGCTCGGTGGGCTCTATTACTTATAAACTCTCCAAATGGCTTGTCAAAGTCTTGTCCCCCATTCTCGGAACTATCTCTGATTCACATGTAAAAAATTCCATGGATCTTACGGAAAAATTGAATAATGCACGTACTGAAACTAACGATAAATTGATCAGTTTTGATGTTTGTTCATTGTTTACAAAAGTGCCGATTGACGATATGCTTGACTTTCTCTCCCAAGAATTACATAAGTATGACCTGCCACTACCTTCACACATTGTTTTGGAACTCATTAAGCTTTGCATCAAAGACTGTAAATTCACTTTCAATAACGAGTATTATCAACAAGTTTTTGGGATGGCTATGGGCAACCCCTTATCGCCCCTCCTCTCCAATATTTATATGGAGTTTTTCGAAATTACCTATATTCCGAGAATCCTGGGGGTTGGCATCCCTGGTTGCGGTACGTCGACGATATTTTGTGTTTCTGGCCCATGAATCGTGACCTGGATAGCTTCCTCCTTCAGTTAAATGATCAAGTCCCCTCCATTAAGTTACTTTAGAAGTTGAGCAAGACAATTCAATCCCATTTTTGGATGTGCGTGTACATAGGGAAAGCCCAGGTTTTAAGTTTAGTATCTATCGGAAAACGACAAACAATTTGTCCTACGTACACTTTTACTCGGGACATGATATCCCCACTAAGAAGGCCATATTTTCATCAATGTTTCTCCGCGCCCTTAGGATCGCCAGTCCGGAATACATCGATGCGAATTGGAAAAAATCAACGGTATTGGAAGTGATTTGTGTTATCCATCTGCGTTTATGGAATCTGTCTCAACAAGGCAAAACGAACTTTCTATCGTGTCAATATTAACACTCGTACTTTGTCAAAAAATATTTTAGTACTTCCATTTTTCCCGGGCTTTTTAGGCATTGCTAATGTACTTAAACTTTTGGATATTAATGTAGTATTTTCATATAACAATATTGTGAAAAATATCATAGTAAAAAATAGCCCTACCAATAATTCAGGCATTATCTATAAAATTGGTTGTAAACAATGTGATTCCTTTTACATAGGTCAGACGGGAAAGGATTTGCACACACGTATAAAACAGCATCAATATTCCGTTAGAACAGGACAGTTGTCCAGTGCCCTTTTTGTCCATTTGTCAGAGTTAGCCCACTGTATTGATTGGAATAATGCTTCAGTTTTATTCCATTCAAGCAACATTGTTAATAGAAATATTCTTGAGTCTGCCATTATCCAACTTTCAAATAACTTCAACATAAGCAAAGGTCTTTTTCAACTCGATCCTGTTATTTTGAATTCCTTTAAAACAGATTTAGATAAGAAGGGTAAAACATTAAATCTTTGGTAAACTTGTCTTCTACTTTATTAACTTTTAATTTGCATTTTATTTTTTTATATATATCGAAACCTGACCATAGGCAGCAGTGTGTTAAAACCCGGGCAGAGTTCCAGTATAAATTTGTATTTTTATAATCCATTTGATCTTGTGCTAAAAATCGATATTTTTCCTTACAAATCTGTACGCCTCACTGGTAATCCTTTAAGGTTTTAATTTTTAATTTTTATTTTTACTTCTCTGTTTATTGTATATGTATGTATGTATATATGTATGTATGTATTTGTATATATATGTATGTATATATATATATATATATATATATATATGTGTGTGTGTATGTATGTTATTTATTTTTTCTTTTTTTCTTTCTGTAACCTATATATAGGCTTAACCTTTTTATGTACTTCAGTGTTCCTGAGGATGTCATTAGACGAAAGCGCTTGAGCACCATTTTGTGTTTCCTTTCCTTCGTGGTTTTATTCATCATAAATATTTTTCACGTGTTACTTTCGTGAAATAATTTTCATATAATGAACACCACGCGTTCCTTCGGCTTGCTGTTCCCTCTCTTGTCTCCGTTTGTGTCCGTGTTTTCTTCTACATTAATGAAGGGGCATGCAATTCGTATCCGACGGAAGTTTCTTACTAAGTGTCTGGAGGAGCAAGTTCTTCCCAAATCCCTGCTTCCGATTCGCCTCAGACAAATTGACGACCATCCGTTCAACAACTTCAGCAGATTAATTTTAAAGAAACATATTGAAGTCACCAGACAAAATGAGTGGTCCGCCTTCAAAAATTTAAACATCGCCAAACATAATTTTGTAACCGTTATTCCCCAACCGTGGATCCAACCTTTGTTTGATGAAATTTACAACGAGTTGCGTCGGAGAACTACTTCACTTCGTAACATTTTGGATCGAAAAATTAAAAGTCTCATTCGAGATAGTCAGTGGAGTAAAAA
Source organism: Bathynomus jamesi (assembly GCA_023014485.1). Lineage (NCBI taxonomy): Eukaryota > Metazoa > Arthropoda > Malacostraca > Isopoda > Cirolanidae > Bathynomus > Bathynomus jamesi. The sequence continues at coordinate 391,516 of JAJOZX010000631.1, forward strand.
AGCAAGCTCAAAGTGTGTTTTGAACCTTTCTTCGAAAAACATTAGTGACGATGCAAAAAGTGCCCTTGGATATGGTATGTCCTTTTTTATTGTTAAAAAACCTTCGGCTTTACAAATTTGTTACAGTCTCGCGTGTTTTGAAAAACAGTGTAATCTCCCTCAGTATTTGTTTAACATAGTTAAAGGCCTCGTTTATAGTGCGGCGAATGGTAATTACGAAGATAACTTTCCTAAACGTTTTCGCAATAGCCTCTCACAATTAAAAAAAGATGGGGAGCTCCATATTACTAAAGCAGACAAGGCTAACACCATAGTTATTATGGACAAAGTGGACTACATCGGAAAGATGAACGAGCTTCTCCAGGACCCCGCCACATACACCAAACTTAGGAAGAACCCGCAGGATGACGTCATCAAATCATTTAATAGTGGCTTGAAACGCCTTCTCAAAGATCATAAGGACTTAATTCCGCTTTTCATGTCCACTTCACCTGCTCTGCCCTACCTTTACGGTCTTATTAAAACCCACAAACCTGGTAACCCTATGCGCCCTATTATTAGCTCGGTGGGCTCTATTACTTATAAACTCTCCAAATGGCTTGTCAAAGTCTTGTCCCCCATTCTCGGAACTATCTCTGATTCACATGTAAAAAATTCCATGGATCTTACGGAAAAATTGAATAATGCACGTACTGAAACTAACGATAAATTGATCAGTTTTGATGTTTGTTCATTGTTTACAAAAGTGCCGATTGACGATATGCTTGACTTTCTCTCCCAAGAATTACATAAGTATGACCTGCCACTACCTTCACACATTGTTTTGGAACTCATTAAGCTTTGCATCAAAGACTGTAAATTCACTTTCAATAACGAGTATTATCAACAAGTTTTTGGGATGGCTATGGGCAACCCCTTATCGCCCCTCCTCTCCAATATTTATATGGAGTTTTTCGAAATTACCTATATTCCGAGAATCCTGGGGGTTGGCATCCCTTGGTTGCGGTACGTCGACGATATTTTGTGTATCTGGCCCATGAATCGTGACCTGGATAGCTTCCTCCTTCAGTTAAATGATCAAGTCCCCTCCATTAAGTTTACTTTAGAAGTGAGCAAGACAATTCAATCCCATTTTTGGATGTGCGTGTACATAGGGAAAGCCCAGGTTTTAAGTTTAGTATCTATCGGAAAACGACAAACAATTTGTCCTACGTACACTTTTACTCGGGACATGATACCCCCACTAAGAAGGCCATATTTTCATCAATGTTTCTCCGCGCCCTTAGGATCGCCAGTCCGGAATACATCGATGCCGAATTGGAAAAAATCAACGGTATTGGAAGTGATTTGTGTTATCCATCTGCGTTTATGGAATCTTGTCTCAACAAGGCAAAACGAACTTTCTATCGTGTCAATATTAACACTCGTACTTTGTCAAAAAATATTTTAGTACTTCCATTTTTCCCGGGCTTTTTAGGCATTGCTAATGTACTTAAACTTTTGGATATTAATGTAGTATTTTCATATAACAATATTGTGAAAAATATCATAGTAAAAAATAGCCCTACCAATAATTCAGGCATTATCTATAAAATTGGTTGTAAACAATGTGATTCCTTTTACATAGGTCAGACGGGAAAGGATTTGCACACACGTATAAAACAGCATCAATATTCCGTTAGAACAGGACAGTTGTCCAGTGCCCTTTTTGTCCATTTGTCAGAGTTAGCCCACTGTATTGATTGGAATAATGCTTCAGTTTTATTCCATTCAAGCAACATTGTTAATAGAAATATTCTTGAGTCTGCCATTATCCAACTTTCAAATAACTTCAACATAAGCAAAGGTCTTTTTCAACTCGATCCTGTTATTTTGAATTCCTTTAAAACAGATTTAGATAAGAAGGGTAAACATTAAATCTTTGGTAAACTTGTCTTCTACTTTATTAACTTTTAATTTGCATTTTATTTTTTTATATATATCGAAACCTGACCATAGGCAGCAGTGTGTTAAAACCCGGGCAGAGTTCCAGTATAAATTTGTATTTTTATAATCCATTTGATCTTGTGCTAAAAATCGATATTTTTCCTTACAAATCTGTACGCCTCACTGGTAATCCTTTAAGGTTTTAATTTTTAATTTTTATTTTTACTTCTCTGTTTATTGTATATATATGTATGTATGTATGTATGTATGTATTTGTATATATAGATATGTATGTATATATATATATATATATATATATATATATGTGTGTGTGTATGTATGTTATTTATTTTTTCTTTTTTCTTTCTGTAACCTATATATAGGCTTAACCTTTTTATGTACTTCAGTGTTCCTGAGGATGTCATTAGACGAAAGCGCTTGAGCACCATTTTGTGTTTCCTTTCCTTCGTGGTTTTATTCATCATAAATATTTTTCACGTGTTACTTTCGTGAAATAATTTTCATATATATATAATATATATATATATATATATATATATATATATACACACACACAGACATATACTTACTTTAGGTTACTTTAGGTGAGTTTGAACGATGTTCAGGATCGACCTGCGGACGACCCCTCTGCAGCATCCTGCCTCATTTGCGAGATTTGGTGAAGGAGGGAATTGCTGTCTGATCTCTTCCTGCCCTCGTAGCCAGCCACGCATGGCTGGTCAGGGACTTTGCACGGGAATCTGTCCAGCTGGTTCTTGGAGATATTCAGGGCGGTGTGCTGGAGATTCCTCACTTCATTTGGTAGGACATTGGAAAGCTTTGGGTCTCATATTCTGAGGGTATTTTCCATCCTTGTTTTCATGGTTCCTTGTCCCACCGCCACTGGGACCGTACAAAATGTTTGCTTTAGGTCCAATTCTATTTCGCCAAGTTTCCTCTCTAGTTTGAGTCTCTTTGCATCAGTTCTGCATCTGTGGAGATGTTTTATGGTTTGTCTTCGTTGCCTGAATAGTGTCCTGATTTTCCTCTCGAGCGAGCTTGCTACGTTTTTTTCCTGTCTCTCTGGAATATGTTTCCGTATTATAGGTTTGGTTTCAGTCTCTATTATACATAATATTTCTTGTGGAGTCTTCTCGTGAAGTAGCAAATCCTAGTTTACCTCCTTTAACACTTTAAGCCCTGAATTTTTGTAGGGTTAAGTTATGAGTGCTTGTATTTGAAACGTTAGCAATTTGTACCTTCAGTCCTTAAAGGGTTAAATCTTTATTTACGTTTTCCCAATTTACTTTCTTTGAATTTATGGTTAAGCCTTCAAATATTCCATATATAATTATATATATATATATATATATATATCTATATATATATATATATATATATATTATATATATATAAACCTCCTCTGAGTTTTTTCTTGATACACACAGACCGTGCATAGAACGGTTTAAGTTTTGATTTTTTGCTAAAAATACAGTTGTTACCCCTTTTTCTTTGATGTATTCAATCCGACGTGAATGCAACGAGTCTTTTGCTTATGTTGAGGTTCTGAATATAGTAGGCTAGGTGTAGCTGTAACCCCTAGATCCTGTCCCAAAGCTGGATCCTATCTGCTTTGCAAATAGCTAGTGAGGGAAGCTATATTTTTGAGGCCTCTTTGTGAGTGACCCGTTGCTCACGTCGGGCTAACATCATGAAAAAGAAAAAACTATAGTGTTTGTCATTTACCATTACTTATTCTGACTATAGTGGATTTAATTTTCCCAGAACAGTTCCTTGTTCCAGGCATGGTCTGTATGCATCATATATATATATATATATATATATATATATATATATATATATACACATTTAAACTGCAAACACGCAGTATAATTAACGTAAAGAACGACGCTTGTATAGGAGAATATTCCGCGCAAGATGAGAAGGAGAGAACGAAACAAATGAAAAAATGAGGTAACCACCAGGGAATCGAACCTGGGATCTTCCGATTGCCGGTCAGATATGATAACCATTACACCACGGGCCTCACTCAATCAAATGCCGTAATTCCTCTACATACGCGCAGAAACCAATGCCCCAAGGGGGCACCTCCCGCATGCCGTACATTATATACATTTAAACTGCAAACACGCAGTATAATTAACGTAAAGAACGACGCTTGTATAGGAGAATATTCCGCGCAAGATGAGGAGAGAACGAAACAAATGAAAAAATGAGGTAACCACCCGGGATCTTCCGATTGCCGGTCAGATATGATAACCATTACACAACGGGCCTCACTCAATCAAATGCCGTAATTCCTCTACATACGCGCAGAAACCAATGCCCCAAGGGGGCACCTCCCGCTTGCCGTACATTATATACATTTAAACTGCAAACACGCAGTATAATCAACGTAAAGAACGACGCTTGTATAGGAGAATATTCCGCGCAAGATGAGAAGGAGAGAACGAAACAAATGAAAAAATGAGGTAACCACCCGGGAATCGAACCCGGGATCTTCCGATTGCCGGTCAGATATAATAACCATTACACCACAGGCCTCACTCAATCAAATGCCGTAATTCCTCTACATACGTGGTTACCTCATTTTTTCATTTGTTTCGTTCTCTCCTTCTCATCTTGCGCGGAATATTCTCCTATACAAGCGTCGTTCTTTACGTTATATATATATATATATGTGTGTGTGTGTGTGTGTGTGTGTGTGTATAATATTATAGAGTACTACAATATCGTAGGTTAGTATTGAATTGATACAAAGACTGATGACAGATGCGCAAGTTTCGGGCTCATTTGGTTCACGAAGAAGGTGTCGCCGAAGGTGACGACGAAGGTGGTAATTATGGTAGAGTGACCGACCTGCAACAAGGTGGTAACGTGGCCGAAGATGAACACATTTACTTAGAACTAAGTAACTAAGTGTCACACAAATTGGTAGCACGTCTGTAAACTCATAATTCAGTGTCAATTTAGTGTAGGTTGCCAGTTATATTGTAGGTTCACGAACAATTTAACCATTAAGTGTCAAGTACTATTGTAAGTGTCACCGTCACGTTTAGTTTCATTAAGTTCACTACAGGGTCTTATTGAGTACCACAACAGACTAGGCCTACACACGAATACCTTATTAAACAAGTAAATATATCACTGATGAAACACCAAGATAAAATTTACACCATTAATCTTACGTTCACATTAGAATTAAACTTACTTGCGTTATACAATTTCAACATGGCCAGTTGATTAACTAAGAAAATTAAGACGGCCTAGGGGGAAATAAAATTGATTAAATTTAAATACTTCGTTAATTAAAATCATGATGGAAGTCCCGCTTTGCACACAGCCTACTTATAAAAATATTAAACTGAATACGAATGATAAAATGAATATGCTGAATCGATTTTCAATCTCTCTCCTTGTGATTAATCTTCCGATCTCACTTTTTGTCTGCGTTCGACCTTTTATAAACGATTTCTAGAATATTCCTCGTCAATTGTCAGGATGCACCCCAGTAAAATCTTTAGTTTTTCCATTATGTAAAGACTGAAACTAGAAAGGCAACATAAGATTTTCAATAATAAAATATGTAATGAAATAAACTATTAATTCACCTAAGTAAGTCTATTATATGAGTAATTCATATTTATAATTCGGACACGCCAAGTAGAAACATGGCGTCACGGGGAATACAGGAGCGCGACTGGGCGCACAACTCACCTAATACAAGATGGCGCGCGCATGCGCACAATGATACCAAGGGTTGTGCAGTGCACGAGACCCCTCCTGATCCAGATCCAGATCCAGAATGTTGGGCGTATCTCCAAGGCGATTGGGGATACGAGTAGGGTGTTGTACATTCTGCTCTAGGCCATTCAGGATAAAGAAGTTGTAAGCTAGTTCACTAGGGATGTCAATGAAATGGGATGAAAGCCAAAGGTGGTGGTGAACATTGAAATCTCCTAAACTGGAGATTTCAGCCAAAGGAGAGTGGGTTAGAATATATTCCACTTCGGAAGTGAAGTGGTCAAAGAGTTTAGGATAGTCAGTAGAATTAGGAGAAAGGTAGATACTGTATCACAAATGTATGTAGTATGAGATTGGCAAGTAAGCCGTAGACAGAGGATGTAGAATTCGGAGGATTAAAATTCGGAATATGAGAGCAAGTTAGGTCATTGTGTACATATATGTAACATCCACCTTTGGAATGAAATTGAGTATAGAGAAAGCAGAAAGGTACAGAAAAGGTTACTGTCAGTCATCCTAGACACCTGAGTTTCAGTGAGGAAGAGAAGGTGAGGTTTAGAGGAGGAGAGGTGATGTACAACAGATTGAAAATTTGAAGAAAGGCCACGAATGTTGCAGAAGTTTATGAAAATTGAATCAGGCAGAGGCCCAGTACATGTCCAGTAGGCAGTAGCCGAACCAGCCCTGCTGCCAGGGTCTGCGTTCCCGGTATCGGCAGCAGGGGAGCCAGAAGTGGGGACAGTTATGGTACCGTTCCCAGGGGACTCCGGGTCTGTTGAGGTCGATGCAATTTTTTTTAAATTTTGAAATGATTGTGTAACATGTAAGATGCATGTATGTGTAGTGAGGAATAGGGAAGAAGTGTGTGCTTGAGAGCATACTGACTGCTCACAGAGTAGATGAGACACGGAAAACATCAGCTAAGGAGGACAATGACAGGAGAAATGGGAGTTCCAGCACCCCCTGTCTCCTGCCTAAAGTCCCCTTGCCCCGGAGTACTCCCCTGATTGAATGGTGTCTACAATCTCCTCTTGTGAATATATATATATATATATATATATATATATATAATATAACATGCTAGATATTTGAGTTGTTTGTTAAAATTCATTATTTAGAAATGTATATATGGTGTGATATGATGTTAAGTCGTGTATAATTTATCAGAGTTTTTTGGGTTTTAATTTCCCAAAAGATCGAAAACGTTTGATTATATATTTAAGTCGAATAGTGTTCAGTAAAGGAACCGTGTAATAAATACCATAGGTGTGCAAGATGATTTCAAATACTTTGTAAATTAACGAAGAGTATGGTGACGTTATGCTATTCCGACTCTAAATTTAGGCTTAAACTATGAAAAACCCGTCAGAATTTTGCCTTATAGACACCATCAGGAGAACTGACCTGAGGCAAAATATCAAGTTAAACTATAGTTGGGGTAAGTTTGGCAGTTATGTTGAGCAAAGCATTGTCCATATAAGTATGAAACAGTATCCCCGTACTGTTTGTCATATGAAAAGAAAGCCGATTTTCCTGCGCAAGCAAAAACTCACAATCATATATCTTCACTCCCCAGCTTCTGTAGTTCGGTGGGCAACACCGTTTCCCTATAAGCGAAATGAAGGCACTAAGTTGGGGGTTCGAATCCCGATGATGCTGGTTATGATAATACAGCATAACGGATCAGTTAAAACACAAATACAAACTTTCTTCGCTGTTTCTATAATGGCTTCTCACCTTTGGCAACCTTCAAATCGGCTGGCTATCAACTTTCTTCACGTGCAGCCTCGGTGATGGCAATGCCATGATTGTAAACGCGGCTGGAAGAATGTTGGCTGCAATTTACAGCCCATGGATGCATTGAATTTACACTGTTTACACAATCCCTTCACAATAATAATAAAATAACTAGCATTTACAGTATAAAAGTTTATGTAAGTAATAAAAGGTAAATCTCTAGGAGCGCTCCATTTTTCAATATTAAACATACACTCATAAAACATATACCATTTGAAAGCTCACATTTTTCTGAGTCTAAAAATGTAGTAATGCAAAAGTATCAATAGCAAATAAAAAGTAACTAGATTTAAATATAAAACCCTATACCGATCAATTTGTGATGCGTGATCTTTAAGGGTGCTCCGCCCCCGTACCCCCGAGACGTAAATTATACAAATGATAATGTAATAACATATTCATGTTAGGTTAGGTTAGCGTAACAATTACCAAAAATACCATCTTACAACACAGACTGAAGATTTATAACTTAGTCAACTTTTTATTTGCTATTGATACTTTTGCATTACTACATTTTTAGACTCAGAAAAATGTGAGCTTTCAAATGGTATATGTTTTATGAGTGTATGTTTAATATTGAAAAATGGAGCGCTCCTAGAGATTATCCCAATAGAATTATAATTGCAAAGGCATTAACTAAAAAATGTCATTACGTAGATCTTAAAATTTATATAAAAAATTTTTGTTGTGATTCTGGTTGTGTAGCGCATAAATGACATAAAAATTTCGGACCTTTTCCAGTTTGTGTACCGTTTTTCATATAATTTATTTTTGAGAATATTTTTGTTAAAACTAACGAAAATATCACGACTTAACCTAACCAATTATCAAGGGCGTACAGTTGATCTATTATTAATTATAACATTGTTTGTTTCTGGAATAGTATTTACTACTTACTAATAGATCAACTGTACGCTCTTGATAATTGGTTAGGTTAAGTCGTGATATTTTCGTTAGTTTTAACAAAAATATTCTCAAAAATAAATTATATGAAAAACGGTACACAAACTGGAAAAGGTCCAAAATTTCTGAGTAAACACAATATCGAAAATTTCAACCCTTTAATTTGATTTGATTCATTTTAAGCTTGTTTAAATTAGGTTACGGTATGTTACACTGTGCCCAGTTAGGTTACTTAATGACCGGTTAGGTTACGCTAGGTTAGGTTAGGTCTGGTTAGGATAGGTTAGTTATTTTCATAAAAAATCTTTAATATTTTAACGCCCACTTAAAATATTAAACAAATTTTTCATCTTCATTTGAAATCTCAAATGCACATACCTGCATGTGGTCGATCTGGAATAATGTTGGCATGAATAAGGTCGAACGTCGACATTTTTTAATTCGACATTGTCAATGTAATTTATTCTGATACTGCTGTACAGTATTTGAATGTAGTCGCTGGATGTAGATTGTAGCCATCATTCTTTCTAGCCGTATCTCACTTAGCAACGTCGGACAGCAATGGAAGTGGAGTATCTGGTTATCCATGACTCGACCAGAGTCCACAAATTAGCATGGTTTGTTCATGTTTCTACAAATATTTCATAAATTTATGAAATAGAGAAATGGAATTTAGTAAATATAGTTAAAAAAGAACGCACCCGTCAAAATTTTGAGCTTCATATCCGAAACCAGTGGGTAAAAATGCGTGAAATTAAATATTTAACTCTCATTAGTTGGAAAATGCTCTTCAGAATTTGATGTATGTTTTTTTTTTTACCTTTAAATAACTTCTACTTATAAATTAACATTAGTTTTACTCTTCTTTTAGTTTTAACATAAATAATTGTAAAATGGGACTATTTATTCTATTTAATTTGTTCCTTAAGCTTTAAGCTCTACTGGGTTCTTAATTAAAAATAAAGTCCATCCATCCATCCATCGTGTTCTGCCTATCAGGCAGGTCCAACTTATGTGTCCCGCCAGAGTGTTCTATCCTAAGCTATCCTTTTCATCTCATGGTAGCTCCTGCCTGCCTTCAAATCATCCAGCAATGCTTTCCTTTTCCTTCCCCTCGGCCTTCTACCTTCATATCTACCCTCTATCACCTCCTTTAACAATCCTTCTCCTCTCAACACATGTCCGCTCCATTTCTTCTGTCTTTCTCTTATCACCTTTATGAGTCTTCTTTCCTCCCTCACTTGTTGTAGTACCTCCTCATTACTTTGGTGTTCCCTCCAGCTTATCTTGGTTAATAAACTTCCAAGATATTTAAACTGCTCAGCTTCTGCTAAGGTCCGATTTCCTATCGTTAGGTTCATTTGTGCTCCTTTCCTTCTTGCAATTTTCATTACCTTTGTCTTGGTCTCATTAATTCTCATTCCGAATTTTTTCGCTGTTGTTGTCAAGCTATTGACCATTCTTTGCAGTCCTTCCTCAGTACTACAAACAAATGTCTTGTCATCTGCAAACCTTACAGATTTGACCAATTTATCTCCCACTCTGATTCCCTGTTCCAGATCTGAGAGTGCTTCCTTTATCATTGCTTCCGCATAGATGTTAAATAACACGGGGTACAAGGAGCATCCTTACCTGACCCCTCTCCCAACCAATCCAGGCTCCGATTCTCCTCCTGCAACTCTAACATTCACAGTCTGCCTAAGATATAGATTTTTTATCAACCTACGGTCCCTCCGCCTGGAATAGACGCTTGCCTGGATTAGATAATTTTCTTTCGAAGTGGGTTCAGTCTGATGGCGTCAGAGCTAAAAAGGCGTCGCTCTCGCAGACGACAAACTTGACCAAATTCTTCGATGGACTCTCAAAGAATTTGTTCGATATCGGAGTTCCTTTCATTTTGTCATTTTTCATTTTTAATTGTTAAGTGAATGTTGAAATTACTTCATTGGCAATTATAATTGCCTTTTAATGCTTGATGAACTTTTCAATGGACTTCCAAGCGTTAAGATAGCTAACTTCATTAATAACACTCTACAACAGTGAAAAAAAACGGAAATGAGATCGTCATTTTTATGGCTAATTATATGCGTAGATTGCGAAAATAACACTCATTTATTTGTATCACCCACCGATTTTATGAAAATGACCCTATTTCATTGTATCATTTTGAGAACCACTGGTTCTCTGAACGCATCTTTTACATTTTGTTCAGTCATGCATATGCTGTGGTGGTGGTGTTCGGCTCTGTGTTTCCACTTTGATTTCATGAAAAATTTCTTTCATTAATCATTTAAAACAAAATTGTCAGCCATATTTTATCATAAATCGGTGCTATAAGTGAGTATTATTGAATAACAGCTATCAAATTATGTATATTTCACCGACGACGTCTATATTGTGTGAAATTGCAAATTAATCTATCATTTTCTTATTTTACAGGTTTTTACTGATGTTATGCTACAATGCCTAGAGAGTGCAAAAATTCGCCAGACAGTTTGTTATATTTGTAGGACATTAACGTTAAAACAGTATAAAAGGAAGTTGACTTCTCATGTGAAAAAGCTTTATGAATTATACTTCGCATGCAAAGTTGGTGATCAGGACAAGCACTGGGCGCCTCATATCTGCTGTGTGAGATGTACAAGCTCGTTATCTGCATGGTTCAAAGGCACCGGTCCTGGTCTGGGATTTGGTGTCCCAATGGTATGGTGAGAGCCGCTGGACCATTCAACTGATTGCTATTTCTGCTTAACGAACATCACAGGTTTGAATTTTTTATTTTTCTGAATATACGTCAAATTTGGTGTTTTTAGCACATTTTAGCATATCCTGCTCTGCATAATGTATTACACAATTATGCTATCTTAAGCAGTCAACAACAGAAAAGGGAAAAAGGCCATAGTCTACCCAAATCTTCGTTTTGCTATGCGTCCTGTGGAACATTCTACAGATATACCCATCCTCGTCCTCCAGCTGAAATGCCGACCGATAACACAGACTCTGACAAATTGGAATCAGACGGCGAATGCTATGAAGCTCAAGTCGAGTCCAAGAAAGAACAACATCTCATCACGCAGCCTGAACTCAATGATTTGGTCCGTGATTTAATACTTACCAAGCAACAAAGTGAACTGCTGGCCTCACGTCTACAAGAATGGAATCTGCTGGCGGAAGACGTACGAATTACAGCATTCCGAAAGCGCTCCTTGGATTTGCAGGAATATTTCACAATGAAAACAATCTTTGTTATTGCATTTATATACATGGTCTGTTCGATGCTCTGGGTTTGTGCTATGAACCGAATCAGTGGAGATTGTTCATTGATGCATCTCTGTACAGTGTTAAGGGTGTACTGCTACACAATGGGAACACAATGCCTTCTGTTCCGATCGCTCATTCAGTCGTCTTGAGAGAAACGTATGACAATGTTGCTTTTATTCTGGACTGTATAAAATACAATGAACATGAATGGCTTATTTGCGCAGATTTGAAGGTTATGGCTATTCTCAATGGATTGCAAACTGGTTATACGAAATACATGTGTTTCTTATGCAAGTGGGATAGCCGAGCAAGGTCTGAACACTACACACGCTCAGTATGGCCGCCGCGAGACAATTCCTCACCTGGATCTCACAATATTATTCACGAGCCACTAGTACGAAAGGAAAAGGTTATCTTGCCGCCACTTCACATAAAACTAGGGCTGATGAAACAATTTGCAAAGACGTTGAAACAGGATAAGCCTGCTTTCAAATATCTAAAGGAAAAATTCCCAAAAATAAGTGATGCCAAGATTAAAGAAGGCATATTCGTCGGCCCTCAAATTCACCAACTCATGCTAGACGAACATTTTGAAGCGGTGATGGAAGAGGTTGAGTTGGCAGCCTGGCGTGCATTCAAAAACGTGTGCAGCGGTCTACTAGGAAAGACTAAATACGACAATATGCTGCACTTGTGGATCAACTTATCAACTCATACCAACGCCTCGGATGTAAGATGTCATTGAAAATTCATTTTTTGCATTTACATCTCTCATTCTTTCCGGAAAACGCATCTACTGTTAGCGACGAACACGGGGAGAGATTCCCAGTGGTGTAGTGCTAAATAAAGAAGTGAGGGAACGCATTTTGAAAGTGTTACTCAGATGCGGGGGGGACAATGGCGAGCGCGGTGAGCCCATACAGCTGGGGGTCCGGGGGCACTGTAAGCCCCCCGGGAAATCTTTTGAAATCTGACCAATTTCAGGGATATTTTGAGGTCATATGCACTGGATATTAGGATATATTCCAAGGTTGAAGATGCAGTATTTCCAGTGTCATTAGATATACGACATCCAGTACGATCAATAAAAATAGCTAACAACTGGAATGATTAACTAAAAAAAAGTTAACAACTGGTACGCCGTGGTGACTGTTTCACCAGATCTTTATAGGCTAGCATTGCCTCAGTCGAAGCTAAAAGAAATGAAGCAGTTAATGATTCTTTCTCATATTTCTTCTAGGGGTGGGAATTAAAATTTCATGCGTTAGAGATTTATAAGTTCGGATTTATTTGAAATAGTGAGGGAACGCCGTTCCGTCTACCAAAAAAAGTAAGGGAACGCCGTTCCCACGCGTTCCCACAGCACTACACCACTGGAGATTCCACCAGAATATAACCACAATGGAGAGCCGATACAAAGGGAAGTGGAGTCCTGCTATGTTGGCCGATTTCTTCTGGAATTTAAAGCGTGACCAACCAGAAGCATCACACAAACGCCAGCATAAATACAAATAATGAGTTGAAAACAGTATAATACGAGAGTTTTATGTTAATTTTTTGCATATATGTTGAAGTATAGCAACAATTAAACTGTTCCATACGATAAAGCCTATCTGTTTATTAATATATTCTTATTTTTTGGTATGAAGATTTTAAGTAGTCATTACAAAAAAACGTGACGTGATAGAAAAAAACTATTTTCAGATTTGGAATCAGCACACTCGAAATATTAAGAATGACCGAATGTTATTCCCGTTTTTTTTCTGAACCGAAAATTTGTTGTACAGTGTAATTAATTAATAATTGTTATTTAATAATTCCCAAAACTTTCACTGTTCTTTCGTCACAAAACTATCGAAAATTGCTCTTAGCTATTATAGAAATGCAAAAGTGGAAATTGAAAGGTTTTAGTCCAAATCTTTATTGTTTATTTAAAGTGAGTAGAAAAATTAATAATTAAGTCAATTAAGTCAATTAAATGAGTCAAGCTTAAAAGTTAATACGTAAGTACGCAGAAATTATTTATTTCATAATTGCTATAAGTTCATAAAACTTACAAATAATTATTATTAGCGACGGTTTATAGCAATTTTCTTCACTAACAATTTTCACAGAATTTTCAGAAGTTCAGCTTCACTTTAAGTTTCAAATGCAATTTTAATTTCTCGAAAGAATTTTAAACGTTTTTGCTATTTATAAAGAAACTACTTTAAGCAAGTGGCTTAGAATGTAATTCCATTTTAAGATTTCCGGACAAGCAATTTAGCTCTGCAGAGACTTAAATATGCAAAAAAGAGGCTGGTGCTAATTAAAATTTTAGCAGAGTGATAGATGAAGTTAAAAGACTAGAAAAATATCCGTTTGTTACAATTTCCACTGGAATCAGTTAGGCGGCCAGAGGTTACCAACTATTGGTTCGCGAATGTTGTTTTACCAATCCATGCACCAATTCTCTGAATTTTAAAGATTATTAGGTAAAAATTATGATGATGAAGTATTTTTACTGAAAAGAGTATGTTAAGTGTATTTTTTTCAGTCTACTTATATTTAGTCAGTCCACGCTCGTCTTATAACATAATATCAAAGTCTATACTAATCTAGTCGGTTCATGTTCGTGTTATAAACTGCAAATAGTGTCACAGAAAACAAAACATTTTCAAAAGCTTTTCATAATGAAAACCTTTTGAATGCTCATTTAATTTTTGAGAACGTTCAATGAAGTTGAAAACTTTTCAGAAGGAGAGTATTCTTATGAAAGCATTCAGAATGTGGGAACAATGTTTATATTTTCAAAACATTAATCTGTGTCCTTGAATTAGGTCTTTTTATCTTAAAAGACCACTCTTCCTAAAATTCTAGTACTTCCTAAAATTCTAGTGTATATATATATATATATATATATATATATATATATATATATATATATATATACAGGGTGCTCTAGAACTACCTAGGAAACTTCTATATGTCTGTCGATCAGTAGTCGGACGTTGTGAACAGTGTTAAAGTTGAAGGAAGACACTTTAGATACCTAAAATAAACAATTATTGTTGCTTTTCTTATTGTTGCTGTATTTGAAATAAAATTGCTAAATATCGCATAATTTTTGTCAAGATATTGCCTTCATACAAACGTTTACTAGATAATTTTAGAACACCCTCTATATATATTATATATATATATATATATATATTATATATATATATATATCGGGTGGCCCCCAAAAAACGCCTTGAGATTTGAACATCAATAACTTTAAAAATATGCAGTTCACACTTCCAAAATTTATATATCGTTTACCTCAATCTATTGATAAGCCATCATAAAAATTTCAGATCTCTACGTATAATACTTTTTCCACAGCTGAAGGAAAAATGAGGTATGGTGAAAAGAACGAACATCATAAACTGAAAAAAATTTTATTCTTCACATCTTATCAACAAATATGATCACTATGTCCGCCGTCCTGCTTACAAACTAATCTTAAATTTTTCTTCCACGATACGATACATTTTCTGATTTCTTCTAATGTTATTTTGTCCCAACATTCGAGTATTTTTTTCTTTAATTGCATTTCTGTAAACTTTTCTGTTTGGCCTTCATGAATCTTCTCTGATCGAGTGTTCCATAACTAATAATCCATGGGATTGCAATCAGGTAATTGCGGGGGCCAGTCATTTTTTCCACTGAAGTTGACTACATTCTGTTTTAGATGATTCTGTGTGAACTTGCTAGTATGAGCTGCAGCACCATCTTCTTGGAGTATTTTTATTTATTTTTATTGTTTTTTATTTAATTTGGCCCTTAAGCTTTAGGCTTTACTGTGCTCTTATTGAAAATAAGCAGCTAGTTGTTATTAATTAATAATAATAAATAAATAAATAAATAAGTAAATAAGTATTATTAATAGTTAAAACATGTATTACAATATTAAACAATATTAGTGGATATTAATCCTAGATTTTTGTTAGTATGCTATTATTAATCGGGATTTCAACTTGATTTTAAACAAATTTACATTCACAATATTTTTTATATCGGCATGTAAGTCATTCCATAGTTTCAATCCAATGAAAATGGGTAGTTTTTGAGATGAAGACAATCTAAATTGAGGTACAACAAGCTTCGATCTATTTCTTGTCTGATACGAGTGGATTTCTTGATGAGTTACAAGATATCTATTTACCCATTGCAAATTAATGATTTTGTTCTTACACTTGTAAATAAAAATAAAATGTGCCAGTTTAGTTATATCGTTGAGCTTTAGTAGGTTAGCTCTTTAAATAATGCACTAGAGTGATCAAGGAAATCAGCATCAAATAATAACACTGGTCAACACTCATTTTATTGCCAATCATATTAGAGTGATTTTGGGGTAACTTTGTGGTGCTGATTCCGAATATGACATCGGTTTTGCTAGATTGGCTCTAATTTATGAGATAATTGGTACCCCATTGAAACACGTAAAAATGCAAAAAATTTAATGTTCAGGCGGAGCCTACTTACAAATCGCATTGAAATTGTCTCAAATCATACAAAAGTAAACACATGAAATACATAATGGCATTTTATTCGGTCTCACCATCTAGAATGTTCCGGTAGTTTCCCATATGCACGCGTTATGGTTACGTTTCCTATTAATTGAGGGTATTCATTATCTCAAGAACTAGAACCAAATCGGTAAAAACTACTTTCATTTTGGAATTCAGCAACCCCAAAATACCCTAAATTCGTACGAATTTCCTTGGCAACGAAAAAAAAAAGTTTTTTTGTTGACCTGTGTAACCTTATTGCTCGTTTTTGGATGACAAAGATACCATTTAATGCGTTGTTAGCGGAGTTTCTACGAACAAGGGTGCAGTATGTTATATAAGGAAGAACAAGAGTATGATAAAGAGTCAATAAAACTTGTTTAGGGACTACATTTCTAAGTTTAAACATTATAGCAACGCTCCTTGAAATCTTTTTCGCGATATAATTTACATGATCACTCCATTGCAAATTCTTATCTAGCATTACACCAAGAAATTTAGTTGGTTTGCTCATTGTATCAGTTGCTCGGAGACACTAGTACCGGACCTTGTTACAGTACACTCCTTTATGGCGATTTCATTAACATTAAGTTCATGAAGATATACATTTCTTTTATTAGTAAAAATCATTAAATTTGTTTTACTAGTATTTAGGAAGAGTTTATTGGTGGTCAACCATTTCATTACACTGATGAATTCTCAATGAAATATATTCTTAGCTGTATTAATGTCTTTGCAAGAAAAAGAGACAGTTGTATCAACTGTAAACATTATGAAGTTCAGTATATCAGATGAATGTGGAAGGTCATTTATATATAATAAAAATAACAGTGGACCCAGAACTGAGCCCTGTGGCACACCATGTTTGACAAGCGCTTTAGTTGAGCAAACCTTATTTACTGATACAAAATGGACAAATAACTTTTAAACCAATCACTGATTGCTCCTCTAAAGCCGTAACAATATAATTTATTAAGTAGAATATTATGGTCTATTACATCAAACGCCTTACTCAAATCCATAAATATTGATATCATTATTTCTTTGTTCTCCTTAGCTATATTTACATTTTCCATAAGATTTAAAATTTCCGTTGTTTTATTATTACGGAAGCCATATTGATTTGGAGATAATAAATTGTAGGATTCTAAATATCGCTGCATTCTACTTTTTACAATTTTTTCAAAAACTTTGCTGAACACAGAGAATGAACACATCGGCTTGTAATTTGTTGCTAGTGTAAGATCACCCCCTTTGAAAAGGGGTGTTATGCAACCAGTTTTTAGCATTGATGGGAATATTCCTTTGGAAATACTTTGAGTGATAATTTTAGCCAAAGTTACAGATATCTTGTCTTTAACAAGTTTCAATATAGGTACAAGAATGCTATGAATGTTATTTTTTGTATTTTTTAATTTACCAATAATATTCTGGACCTCAGTAGAGGTAGCAGGAACAAAAGAAAATGAATTTAGTGGGCTTGTTGGCTTATATTCTAGAGGTGAGTGATCATTATTTATTAATGAAATCGTTTCCATAATACAGACGCCGACAATCAGGCAAAAGATTCTCCTCTAAGAGATTTACATAGGTTTCTGAATTAACTTTTTTATTTTCTGAAATGAAATGAAATTTCGTCTTTCCATTCCACGATACACCTGCTAATACCATGATTTTTTTAGAAAACCGACTTGTCTGGTGGTAAAGTATCAATGGAAGAATATCTTTCTTACGCCGACCATAAACAACATCGTTCCGGGAGTTTCGAGCAATCTCGATGGTGAAATCTTTTTCATCTGTAAAAACTATTTTTTTAACATCATTGGACGAAAATCTATCAAGCAATTTTCTACAACGAATTTTTCTTTTAGCTCTTACACTGCTGTCACGTCTTGAAACACGGATCCTTTTAAATGCTTTAAGTCCTACCGTTCTCCGCATTCTTTGTATGGAACTTCGACTGATACCTAAATTTCTTGCAATTTTCCTCTGAGAGCAGTGTGACCCAGGTCGATCCTCTTGAGATTGGCTGATCATTTCCATCAGTGCTACATTGTCTTGAGTGTAAACTGTTTTAGGCCGACCACTTCCACGCTTCCGTGCCGTCGAACCGGTTGCTTTAAGTTTTTTAATTATTCTATTCACAGACGTAACATTACAAGTTATTCCTGGAAATTCCCTCAAAATTCTTGCCCCAGTCCATCTTTTTTCCAAGAAACACTTTTCAATTACCGCTTTTTTACTGTTAGTTGGAACCATAATTTGAAGGGTAAGTTTAAAAAACAGTATTTAAGATGGGCGTAGCCTATATCATCTGACGTTTATAGAGACTAACAGATTATCCATAGGCTAAGGAAATTTTTCAGAGACTAACAGATTATCCATAGGCTAAGGAAACTACTATAAGTCTTAGAATAGTTGCCAGGTACAGCTATACACATTTAGGATTTAGGATATTCATTTTTTTCACCATACCTCATTGTTCCCTCAGCTGTGAAAAAAGTATTTTATATAGAGGTCTGAAATTTTTATGATGGCTTAGCAATAGATTGAAGTAAAAGTTACTACATATTTTTGAAGTTATTGATGTTCAAATCTCAAAGCGTTTTTTTGGGGCCACCCGATATACAGGGCGTCCCAAAAAAATGTATACACACTTTAACAGCTGATAGCTCAATTGATGTTTCTTTCTTTCCAAGTTAAACCCATTAGAATTAATAATGGCAGTCAGACTAAGCTTTGAACAAAGGAAATTCATTTTAAAATGCTACTGGAAGTGTGAAAACGCAGTTGAAGTGCAAAGACAGTTTAGGAGGGAGTTTCAAACAGATCCACCAACGCGACTTACCATCACTCGAATTAGAGATAAGTTTGAAGCCGATGGAACTGTTCAGAATGTCCACAAGAAGCGTTCCGGAAGACCACGGACATCGACAAGCCCCACAAAGCAAGAAAGAGTACTGGAAACGTATCACCAAAGTCCAAGAAAATCTGAGCGGCAAACGAGTCGTGAGGTAGGAATTTCAGAATCGTCTGTCCAACGCATTTTGAAGCGCTGTCAATGGAAAAGTTACATTCCAAGATTAGTCCATGCTATTAATGAAGATGATGATCCGGACCGAAGAGTGGAGTATTGCGAGTGGTACTTGGCACGATGTGGATGTGGATTGGACGAAGGGGTTTCGTAGAATACCCTCCGCGTTCACCAGACCTCACACCACTAGACTTTTTTTATGGGGATACTTAAAAGACAAAGTCTACGCTATAAAACCTGCAACAGTCGCTGAATTGAGAGCAGCCATTGAACGAGAATGCACACAAATACCAAACGAAATGTTTCGTGATGTTTGCGATTCCATTGCTTCGCGTTATCAGCAGTGCCTGGACCAGAACGGACGTCAGTTTGAAAACAGGCATTGACAAAACAATTAAATAATGTCTGTAGATTCTATTACATTTTGAAAATGAAATGTATTTTAATAAACACTGCCTTTATAATTATTTAAAGTGTGTATACATTTTTTTGGGACGCCCTGTATATATATTGAAAAAAAATAAATAATATTGAGGCAAGCTTCTTTCTACCAGTGCCAAAATGTTCTGGATATAAATTTCTATGTAGAGAGTAGCACTGTAATCCAAAGGCATAGTAAGCTAGTCGATTACTTTCCATTCCCACCCGTGGACCGCAAATGAAAATGTACAAAGAGAAAAATCCACATCGTGGTAAAGGCGTCAAATGGGAATGGCTAGTATTTCCTAATTTAAATTTAGAATTCACTTTATGAATGAACAATGAAAACGTTTTTATTCATCACTATCATTTCAGTACTTTATTTTTTATTGTTTCAACCTCGCTTCAACTTTGAATGATGAATGTTGACACAAATTAAATTAGTTTTCTTAATTAATATTGACGCATCAGCACTGACTAATCTTTCAGCTCTCTCTCAACCTGGATTTCTTGATGAGTTATAAAATATCTATTTACCCATTGAAAGTTAATGATTTTGTTCTTACACTCGTAAATAAAAATAAAATGTACTGGTTTGATTACATCTTTGGGCTTTAGTAATTTAAGCTCTTTAAATAATGCACTATAATGACCATGAAAATCGGCATCAGATAATAACCTTATTGCTCGTTTTTGAATGACAAAGATGCTGTTTAAAACGTAGTTAGTGGATTTTCCACACACAAGGTTTTAGTACGTTATGTAAGGAAGAACAAGTATGATAAAAAGTCAATAAAACCTCTTTCGGGACTACATTTCTAAGTTTAAACATTATAACAACGCTCCTTGAAATCTTCTTTGAGATATAATTTACATGATCATTCCACTGCAAAATCTTGTCTAGCACTACAAGAAATTTTGCTGCAGTACACTCCTTTACAGCGATTTCATCAATATTTAGTTCATCAATAGTTCATCAAAATAGCATTTCGTTTATTACTAAAAATCATAAAATTTGTTTCACTGGTATTTAGGAAGAGTTTATTGGTAGTCGACCATTTCATTACATTGATAAATTCTGATTTGAATGTCCTTAACTCTTTAGCGCCAAGTGCCACTTTACTGATTTTGTTCTGGCTAACGCCAGACGATTTTATTCAGTCTCGGAAAAGACCTCTGGCCGCTAATCGGTTAGCCGAGATAGCATCTTTGCGAGAAAAAGACACAGTTGTATTATCTGCAAGTATTATAAAGTTAAGTTTTTCAGATGAGCGTGGAAGGTCATTTATATATAGGATATACTGTATATATATATTTTTTTTTAATTGGGGTTGTTCAACCTCCTTCGCAACATCTAAGGTCATATGACGGATGGGACCTACAGCTTTACGTGGGATCCGAACCACGGGGCGCTACATAATCTGGGCGCAGAGGACGGTCTCCCATCCAACTATTACCCAGACCCAGTGTCGCTTAACTTCGCTGATCTCCGGGAAGCGGTGTTACGACATCGGCCACGACGTAGCCCAATATATATATATATAATATTGTGTGACATCGGTTAACAGTGTAACTGTAAGGTGATTCCTAGACTTAAGGATCAATTCAACTGTATTTATTGACTTTACTTAGATTGCTTATATTCGTTTGATTGTCATATGAGTTATCGCAGTTCTCTGAGGATGCACAATTCGTGTTTTGAAAATAATAGATATTTTTTTTTTTTTTATCAAAAAGAAGGTTTTTTTCTCTGTCTTTTACAACAAAAGAGGTGTTACAAAAGTCGTGGTTTTTTTTTTTAGGATTTCAGGATATTTGGCAGGCTACCTTTGAGCAATGTTCACAGAAACATTAAAAGTTTTGCTTACCACTTTAGGTTAATGGGATTGTACAAACTATTGACATCGATTTTAGAATTATTGAGCTGACGTGTGACGTTGCAATGCGAACGACATCAGCAAACAAACGCCACACCGAATGCCGCGTTTGTGATATAAAATTTGACTTCCTTGAACACCATGAAAATTCTCGAGGCAACGATGATATGACGTAATGTTAAAAATATGAATACGACGTTGCTACTAACAAACCGAATTTTTCTAGTTCTGTTTTTGGAAAAAACATGCTGAACTCATGTTTTTTTTTTAAAAAAAAAATGCTTTTTAAAAATATGATAAAAATCCTGAGGAGAACACACCACAACTTTTGTAACACTTTTTATGAGCAAGTATATGCCAGATTCTTCGTAATCTTTTCATTATCTGTTTTCGTTACATGAAACCGGGTGCCATTTTCATTTCTGAGTGTAATTTTGCTTACATAACGCATACTTTTTACGTTACACAAGATGCTTCATATATAAATGAACAGATTTACTGCTTACCCCTAGAAGGAGTAATATCGTAAGGCAGCGAATTTATCCAATACCAAATGCGTACTTGTTTTTACATTTTGTATCAGGGGTTTTCAAATGTATCCCTTGAGCTGACTCTGTGTTCCGCAGCCAGGTAGGAATCAAAGTGAAATTAATGTACATGTAGCTTAGTTACAATTCAAAGGAATAGTGAAAAATGCTGTAATTTGTAAGAAGTGTGAAATTGTGCAAGTTTTACAAAGAACATGGAAAATTTATTATTTTTTTTTAAACATAACTAATTTTATTTTGCGTTTTCTTTTATTACCTAAATTCAAATGTAGAATTTTAACAAATTGCCAGTATGTTGCCCGATCCACGAAGCTACCCCTTTTCGATGGGCCTTCATGAGGGAAACTTTGAAAACCTCTGCTTTATATAATACCAGTATTTATAAACACCTTCCCATCGCGGTGGTTGGATGAATATTTTCCATACCGTTAATTAGAAAGACGTGGATCGGTCCGGTTGCTTCCAAGATCGTGATCTAACACCCACAAACTTCTTTATACGGGTGTGGTAAAAGTAGAAAAACCATAAAATATTCGGAACTCAAAGAAAAACATCAACGCAGTGAAGCAAGGAATCAGCCAGAACTTGTACCAAAAAGTGTCTCCGTAAAGGGTCATTTGCTGGAGTGTAGAAATAAAAGTGATGCCCAAATTCATTAATTTATTCACTCTGTATCAATATCATATGAAATAAATACTTTTTGTGCATTACAGTGAGCTTTGTACCAAGGTTTTGTGCATTCTTTACTTTATGATAAATGATCATTTCAGTTTTTTCACTTAAATATAAAAGACTTTATAGGATTAATTACTAAGTTACCAGCACTTGCAGCCCGAAGGTCATAAACTTTGTTCAAATATTGGATACTTTCTACACTTAAAAAAAAATGTTCTTTGTTTAATTTAAACAAAAAAAAAGTTTTGTTTGTATTAAATATAAAGAGTTTAATTTAATTTAAATCTTTAATTTACTGTAACTCTTACGGAAGAAAAAGCAAAATTACAGCAAAATTTTCCCCTTCCTATTTCACATTTCTCTTATCAGTAAATAAAATGAACTCCAATTTATAATGTAAACACGGTAGAAGGCTCATATATTTTAATTTTTCATATTCAAAAACGACAGTGGGTAAAGACGAGACAATTCACTCATTCTCGTGGGAAATTAAAACCATGGTTTGGAGTTATCAAATCACTCGTACGAATGAATGAATGAAGGGAGGAACTTCCACACATGAAATAAGATTAAAATAAACTTTTTAATATTTATTATTCGGTCACGTTTTATTTATTTAATTAAATTAATAACTGAAATAAACAATCTTTCCGGATTCTGAATAATTTATAGTTACGAGGATAAAAATAATGAGAATTTCTATAATTTTTTTATTTTTCTTAATCCACAAATAAATAGAATACATATATTAATTTATACGCTTAAAAATATGTAAAAATATATACATTTGTTTTCAGTTTTACGTTATTAACACTGAACATCATTATAAATTAAAATACACCTTTCCATTGGATCTTACTAAAGAATATCTGAACAATCCAAATTAGGGTACAGATAATCTTTTAAGCGGGTTAGAGGGGATTAACTCCTAATAAATGCACATCAATTAAGTGAAGTTCATAAAGTTTCCTCAGATACACTTCTTAAAGAAGATCGCAAATGCGTAATTAAGTTTCCAGGAAAAAAAATTGTTGAATAGGGCAAACCCGAAGCCATTATTGTCATTTCAAATAATAATAATAATAATGCTTGGAGTTTAACTTCCTTCGTAACGACAAAGGGCGTGTGACGGAGGAGCCTTATAGCTTTACGTGGGATCCCAACCATCTAAAGGTCGATACATCATCTCAATGCGAACGAGAGTTATCCATCCAACTACTAAACAGACCCAACGTCACTCAATTTCGCTGATCTTATGGGAAGCGGTGTTGTGACGTTGCTATGTACGACATGACCCAGTTGTCTGTCAAGAAGTTTCGACATTTTGTACCATTTACAATACATACGGTGACTTGACTGCTGTGCCAGAACCTTCTTTGGTGTCCTCCTACTGGTCGTTAGTTCTAACGAAAATTCACTATCAGACGGAGCTCTCCCTCTTGCTCAGAAGGGGTGTCGTAGGAGCAGTCTCGTCGCATGCCCGGAGGGAACTTTGCGCAAAGGAACAACGCTTCTCTCGGGGTTGCGTTCCCTTGATTACAACACCTTCGCAGATCCCACCGGGATGTTGATGGGCGTGGGGATGATAATGATGCGGGTGGTAATGGAGATTTGATTTTTGGTGATGATGATGATGACATTGCGAGTGAAGACGACGAGGAAGAGTAGATGACTCTGACGGAGATGGACGTTCATTCGTCTGCAGCCATGAGGCATTCAGGGGCGTCGTTTCGCAAACCAGTTCAGAGGGAGGCGAGACTGCCATCTGATGCGACGCTCGAGAACTTTCCTGTAAAAGAAGAAAAAAAGGGTTTTAATAAGAAATAAAATACCGGATATAGTTTATTATTCTTTAATTATTTCGTTTATTGTGACCGTTAAAGAGCTCCATGGTTAGGTTGGGTAGGAACTGGATTGAAGTTACGAAGGCATGGGTTTGACACTTTGACTCCCAGCTCCCCCCTGCGGGTGGAAATGGGTCGGCCACCTACAATGTGATCGCTTGGGTTCAAGTGACTCTCTCAAGAGTTCACGTCTGCCTTCCGTTTCTTTTTGGCCTATAACTTTGTGTCCATTTGCCAACAGTTACACTATAACCAGCATCACACATTTGCGTGTAAGCCCATGAATTTACAGGTAAATAAAGTTACTCTCAGAAGTGTTATTTATGATTTTCTCGAAGAAACTAAAAACAAAGCATAAACTGGTGCAAGTCCAAAATACCACATTTGTTTAAAATACTACGCTAACTACCTCTCAATTCTCTCCCAATTTGGAAAGCGGCCTAACAACGTAAGTTTCTGGAAATCCTGATATATTTTATTAAAACTGGAAATTAAAGTACTGCAAACATTGTGTTAATGTAATATATAATTAAAGCAAATTCTTTATATACAATATTTTATACTTCACAAAAAAAGGAACCAGAACTGCCGATATAAACTCAACCAATTCATAATGAATTTGCTTCAAACTATGTAAGAAATTCTAAATTGTTCATAAATCCTCGCAACAAAGAGAGAGAGAGAGTTACAAGGAGTTACAAGGAAAAGAAGTACCTCAAAAGGCCTTGCGGCCCATACCGAGGAGGTACCAATGGCAACGGGTGCCAGGGAAAATTTTCTACACACTCAAATAGTGTGGAAGATTTGCTCTAACCTTTTCTTGAACTGATCCACAGAGGAACTGTTCACAACTTCTGAAGGTAACCTGTTCCACGTGTCACAGATCTTATACGTAAAGTAATTCCCACACAGACTAGTCCTAAACCGTTTCAAATCCAACTTCCAACCATTGTTGCGAGTTGGGTTATCATTTAAACTAAACATGCTTCTAAAATCGACATCGTTGAACAAGCGTAAGAGCTTTAAAACCTCGATCAGTTGACCGCGCAGCCTCCGAGTTTCCAGCGAAAACAAGTTCAGGGCGCGCAAGCGTCGATTGTAGCCCATATGCCTAACAGAAGGGATTAACTTTGTGGCCCTCGCCTGCACTCGCTCCAGCCTCTCAATATCTTTCCTGAGAGTGGGCGACCAGAATTGCACAGCATACTCCAGGTGCGGCCGAACCAAGGAATTGTACAGAGAAAGCACAATCTCCTTGTTCCGAAACTGAAATTGCCTCCTGATATAACCCAACAGCTTCTGGGCTTTCTTTTCCACCTCTACGCACTGTTTGGTAAACTTAAGGTCGCTGCTAATTAGCACACCCAAGTCCTTTTCCAAATCAGTCGCCTCGACATTACTCCCCAACATCGAGTAGTTCGACTTGGGATTGGCGTAGCCAATGTGCATCACCTTGCATTTACCCAAGTTAAACGGCATTTGCCATTTTTCGGACCACTCTCCTATCCTACCTAGGTCCGCACGCAGTTGCTCGATCGCCTCCGGCGTCCCAACATTGGTCCCAAGCTTGGTGTCATCAGCGAATTTGGCGATCCGACTGACCTTATCAAAGGCTTTCTGAAAGTCGAGATAAAGTATATCAATCGCCCTACTCTTATCATACTCACTCAACATGACGTGGAAAAACTCGAGCAAGTTGGTGAGACACGGCCTCTGCCGTTTAAACCCATGTTGGAAGTCCCCAAGCAGCTTGTAGGAATCCAAATGGTCAATGACCCTATCCTCTATTATCCCCTCTAATAATTTACCTACAACTGAAATGAGACTAATGGGACGATAGTTCCCTGGACTTTCGTGATCCCCTTTCTTAAAGATAGGGGTCACGTTGGCTTCCCTCCAGTCACCAGGCACCTGGCCCGTCTCCAACGATTTGTTGAAGACTGTAGCCAGGTGGGGAGCCACCTGGTCGCGCACCTCCCGCAACACTCTGGGGAGAAACTGGTCTGGCCCAGGAGCCTTAAACGCGCTCAGTTTGTCTATTGTATCGGCAACGACTGTCGAGGTACATCGAACACTATCCAGGCCAGCACCTTCGTGCCTGACGCCTGGCTCGGGGATGATGCGGGTGTCCTCCCTGGTGAACACTCCCGCAAAGTACTCATTAAGCACATTGGCGATGTCCGCGTCGGAGGTCCGCAGAACGCCGCTTCGGTCCTTTAACGGATCTATGATGCTTCTAATGGGCTTTCTACTATTAACATAACTGAAGAACTTCTTAGGGTTCCCCTTGTAGAGGCTTGCCATCTGTAGTTCTTCCTGTTATTTTTTGACTACTCTAGTAGTAGTAGAAATCTGCATAGAAAAGCATAGGGCTCTCTGCCCACTTTCCGCTCCTTCCCCGCCAGAGGCAGGTACTGAAAAAGGTTGAAAAAAAATACCTTGACCGTGGAAAAGTAGCCATAGAAATTTTAGAGGAAAGAGGAGAATATATAAATTAGCTGTACAATTACGCTATTCGCACATAGAAATCGTACACTAGATATCACCGTTGCATAAACTAACTAATAATATATTGGTGCCGAACGTATATCAATTGCTTGGTATCATCACAAAAATTCGAACATATGGTTTTGATTTTGTACAAAACATTTACAGTTCTATTTACCAAATTATCGGGCTAACAAGGACCCTATGGCACACTCCAGGCTAGCACCAAAAGGATTAAAAGAGAGGTAAAGGTTAAACTTTCCATGTCTACACCCATGTACGCACAAACCATCACGCTGCCAAATGACGAAATACTTCTATAGGAAAGGGGTTGGAACAGAAATTGAGAACGGAAATCATATTTTCCACACCAGCCCTCACCCCTCACGTGCATCCAGCCACCCAAGAGAAAGAAGAGAAAAAAGAAATCGTGATAGCAGAAACGCAAATCTACCTCATCTAATCCATTCCATGCATTTTTTTCTGTTCGTTATAAAAATAATATATTTCTACAAAATACTTATCTACTCTTGTCGTGAAATGTCTTTATTTTCTATTTACTTTTCTTTACTCTGCGTTATTTTCACTCTTAATACTTATTTTACACCGATTTCTCAATTCTATAAAACAGCAGATGTGGAGACATACCGATCCTCACTTGAGACATGGGAGCCTGCAGCTGACTTCATTTTGAATAAAGCGAGGGAGTGGAAAATGACGACGATTATCACTATTTACCGGTTTATTTTAATTAGGACAGTAATAATGACGGGGGAAAGCAAGCAAAAATTCATAATTTAACACTGGATCGTGGAGGAAACCTTAAGTTGAATAAATTTCAAATCACAAATTACATTTCTTTAGCACTAAACAGCGACCTTGTCTCAAGGACCCCAAAACCGAGACTGGTGAACAAGGTCCTTTTTAAAATCTCATAGACCTACCCTTGATTGGCCTTCTCCTTCTCAATACTAATGGTTATACTTCTTCAGGAAAGTACACCCCCGTAAAGTGTTATCCCCGTGTATTTGTCACTTAAAACGAGAGAGAGAGAGAGAGCGAGAGATATCGGTACTTGTAGGTTATCTCCCCCCCACCACCAATTTTGATAGAATATTTTCGTTAAAACTAACGAAAATATCACGACTTAACCTAACCAATTATCAAGGGTGTACAGTTGATCTATTATTAATTATAACATTCTTTGTTTCTGGAATAGTATTTACTATTTACTAAAAGATCAACTGTACGCCATTGATAATTGGTTTGGTTAAGTCGTGATATTTTCGTTAGTTTTAACAAAAATATTCTGTCAAAATGATAGGGGGGAGATAACCTACAAGTACCGAGATATCTATAAAAATCGATTTGTGCATATACATGTACGCAGTTACGCCGCCTAGGTGGTGTAATGGTTGGTAAGCGTCTCTGACTATAAGTCCACTGGCCAAGGGATCGAATGCCTGTGCTGTCGGCGTACCAACTTCTCTTCGGATAAAGTTACTACACAGCTTTACGTACTGAGAAAATCCGGAAGACACCGCAGTTATTTCTTCTCACGTATTTAACAAACCTGCTGAAAAACAGATTGCTGTTTGCATTTTACATACACAATTACAACGTACAGTTCATATGAGGGGTCCCCCGTCTTAAGGTACCTAAGCGCCAAAATTAAAATTCGCCAGAAATCGCCTCCAAAGTTCAGCAATATTCTGGCAATAGTATCTCTGTTATTAATTGAGCTAGAACGTTCATTTTTGGATAAATTAGAGTTCTAAGTATGCTAATGAAGATGTTGATGAGTTTTTGGAATAGATTTTCATATTGTATATTTTATATATATTTTTTTAATTTTTTGATTTTCTTATTATACCGAACTTTGGGTGCGATTTCTGGCACAGAATGATTCCATTGATTTTTCATCACTATCACTAGCACGGTGAGACATTGCTGCACACGTTGATAATAGTTAGAAGCCGGGTGAATAGAATAATCCACGCAATATTCAGCAATATGAGCACGAACACAGGACGCCTGCTAACAGCAAGGCGAATCTTAAGGTACTAGGGGGATGTTTGTGTCGTGTCCCTCTCGGCGCGTGGAGCGGGTGGCCAATCAGAAAGCAGAGCGGCGTGGCTGCCATGTTTTCATTGGCTGGCGCTCCTCCTGCTGTTCCCGCCACCAAGAGACCGAGCGTCCCACCCCCACCCCATCACCTCCCACCAGTTGAACGGGATATTGGGGCCTTAAGACGCGCATCACATCTGGGCGGCAGAGCCCAGCTGGCGAAGAGGTGAAAAAATAGTTCGCTTCATAAGGTTTTGAACAATACTTCTAGTGTCGTAAGGTCATTATAACCTAAACCACGCGATAGAGGAAGGGTGAAAATAATGATATCCATCAAAAACACGTTTTCGCCTGTGGTGGCGCTTAGGTACCTGAAGACGCGCGACCCCTCAATTATGTATTAAGGTTTCCATAATCACTCGTGATATATATATATATATATTAGTGGTGGACCGGATGTCAGTTTTTCAACATCTGCGGATGCGGATGCGGATATTTAGTTAATCTATCAATATAATATAGCATTATGAGTATATGACATAATTTTTCAAATTTGGTGATATTACTATTATGGCAGGCAATGCATAAGAATTAAAATTAATATTAATGTTTTCATTATGATAAAAATAATAACTTTCTCAAGAGTTTCAGCCACAGAAAATTCAATGAAACAAGTTTCATTCAATTTTCTGTTACCAGGTATTTATATTTTGAGGTTTATATATTTGTTTTTCATTAATAATTAATTAATACTTTACATGAAATGTGCGTGAATGGGCCTTATAAGCTACTTTATAAGCTAATTTAATTGTAAATTGCATAATTTATTAGAGGAAATATCCGCATAACATCCCCAGTCAGAAGTGCGGATGCGGATGTTAAAAATGATGCGGATATCCGGTCCACCACTAATATATATATATACGCACACATACATACACACACGCAAGGTGGCGCAAAAGTCAGGAGTCAAAGGGTCATCATTGCATAAAGAATATTTGTAAAGGATAAGAGGAAAAGATTGCTGATAGTGAAGAGAATACAAACTTTAATGAATTAACATACGAGAGTACCACTGATTGAGTAAATTACAGTACATGTTCGAATTGTTGCCCATTAACTCCCAGACACTTCACGAAACATATCTTAGCATCCCGATACTGATATTTGCGATCGCAGAACTGAGTTTTCCCTTCAAATGTTTTATGTTTCTAGAATAGTTAACATAGACGACCGACTTGAGATGACCCCACAGAAAGAAATGAAGAGGCATGAGGTCTAGCGATCTAGTAGGCCATTCAACAGGACATTCAACCTTGCCGTCTAATTCACTTGTTTGGGAACGCCTTATTTTAAAAAAATCACCGACATTGAAAGCAAGTGGTGGTACACCATCCTATTGGAACTACAGATTCGCCCGTTGCGCCAATGGTACGTTATCTAGAATGGGTTGTATGTATGTCTGCAGAATTTGCAGATATCTGTCACCAGTTAGAGTGTTGTCGAAGAAGTAAAGACCAATTATCGTATCTCTCCATGTAGCTGCCCACACCATTACCTGGGAATCATATTGTAAATGAGTCGCATCCGTCCAGTGGGGGCTTTCGTCAGCCCAAAAGTGCGCATTATGCCTATTATACCTATTATGCCTTCTGAGGTAGAATATCGCCTCGTCTCTGAACATGATTCAACGGATTCGAGCGCGTTGTTGCAAAACCCAGTGACAGTACTCCACCCGCCGGTTTGTATCATCGCCATGCAATCTCTGAACCAGCTGGACTTTGTAGGGATGGAAATGATATTTCTTTAGAATTCGCTGGATAAAACGCCTGCTGACATGCGTCTTCTGAGATAACTTTCTTGTCGATTTTTTCGGGTTGTTCCGAAGGTGCCTCAAGATGTTTGTTGCTGTTGCTTTATCAGTTGCACTTTTTGGCCTGCCAGCACGAGGATGGTCTCCAACACTTCCCATTTCTTTGAACGACCTAAAATAATTTTTCGAACAGTTCTATGATGAACTGGGGCCCTTTCTGGGTATTTTCCACTGAATTCGGTAGCAATTGATCGGTTTGTAGTACCTAACCTAACATTCATTAAAAGAAAGCTCCATTCTCTCATTTATTGTTAATTTTGCTGCCATCATTTACGTAAAAAAAGGGAGTAATTCGAGGGTCTTAGCTTAGGTCCTTTGTGCGAACAACTAATTCGATAGCCTTGGGATAGGTCCTTTGTTCAGCGTCGATTTCTTGTACAAGTGTTTTGAAAAATATCACATTTTAAGCGAAATACATTCTCTCTGGCTCCTTTGAGTCCTGGCTTTTGCGCCACCTTGTATATATATATATATATATTTAAAAATGCATTTTCTGTACTCAATAAAATAATTATTACGAGCATTATCACTTATATATTCATTATTTCGCATAAAATACGTAAAAACAATAAGTGTTATTTTCATCCAATCATATGGCTCTAAATCTTCCACCAGTCAGCATCCAAAACTTTACCAATGTGGTTTCAACATGTACAATTGTACATACATATCAGACATAGCCATATAAAGACGCCAACGAACTTTCTTCCGCAAGTGTACATGTATAAATAGAACGATAAATTGTAAATTTTAATCGTAAATTTTAAATTACATCATTTCTTGGCATCCCATTTTTACTGTTCTTTACTATTCAGAACCAACTAAGACTATTACGTCATAAAACGTCATCATGATGTAATCACACCCGCATCTGAGGTTACATAAAAGACAAATCATACTCGTTTCCAGCTTCCTTGGCATCCCCTCATCATTTGATGGCTACGTAATACCTCGTAGAAATTTCTCTGTAAATGCTTTATTCACAGATTTAAACTTTAGTTAAATGTGTATTCATGATCACTTTGTGAAATAAGGTGAAGCGATTGTACTATTTTATAATTCGCCTTTAAAAAGGTCATTCACACTCTTCCACAAAATCAAGTTAATAAAAATTACTCAGAAGTGCCAGACTATGTCAGAACTGACATAGCGCTCGATCATTTAATGCGGCCCATTGTCCTAACTCTTGTTTTATTATTACTAGCACCATCGAGAGTCGAACCCCCAATCTCAGTCTTCGCTTCGCTTATAGGAAATCGATGTTAATCACTGAATTACGGACGCTGGCGAACTCATTTAAAAGTTTTATTGCATTCTTCATCGGAGGTCAGATATAATCCGCTGTGATTTCCTCTTTTTACCCCGTTTGTGATGAAGGGCAGTATGAAATGGGACGGTGCCTTCTGTGGGGGCAAGAAGTCCCTTTAGCTTTTTGCAACTCGAGTGGCAATATTTTTGCGGTAATCTCGAGCTCCCACCGAACATTATATATATATAGAGCCTAGAGAGAGAGAGAGAGAGAGGGGTCGACCGCAGGTCGATCCTGAACCGTCGTTCGAACTTACATTAAGTAAGTAAGTAATATATATACACAGTGGCGGATTATCTCTTAGGGTATTGAGGCTGAAGCCTCAGGCTCCCATGCTTGAGGGGCCCCCCAATCAACTGAGTTTCGATAATATAATTCGAGATTTCGCAAACTTCTTTGATTAAATATGACAGAGTACACAAACTGCCAAATTCCCTGTTTTATTTTATGTTTTATAGGCCCTAAAGTAAAGTTTGTTTAATACTGTTTGGTTTTGGCAAACGGCAAAATACACTGTGTTAAGCTTAGTTCGTTTAAGTCTGTTTCTCAATTCGCCTGAGCACCGTACATATAATTTGTGTAAATGTACTATGTACTGTACATGTACAATTGTACATGTATTGTTAATAAAAAGCTATAGAAAAAGGCCCCCATATTCTTCATTGCCCCGGGGCCCCGAAGTGTCTTAATCCGCCTCTGTATATATATATATATATATATATATATATAAGCACACCGGACAAAAAATTAGTCACCCCTCTCAGAATGTACCTAATAACGTGTGACGGCGCCTCTGGCCTTCATAACCGCACGAATCCGGCGAGGCAGAGACTCTACGAGGTTGTGCATGTACTGAACATCGATTTGCTGCCACTCGTTCATCAGCCGGTCCCGAAGTTCCGCCAGAGTCCGCGCTTCACTTTCTGTTTCCAGCCTGAACAACACCTTCGACGCATTCAGGATTAAAGGCTTCATTGGACCTGCGATGTACTCGTCGCCTCCCATCATTCGAGAACAAACAAAAACGGGACTCATCGGACCAAATTACACGTTTCCAATCTGCCGCAGTCCAGTTTTTGTGCCTCTGAGCCCATTTATAACGTGCCAATTTGTGACTTGCTGTTAACAGCGGCCTCTTCCGTGGTACCCTGCTCCAGATGTCCATCGCATGCAGTTCTCGTCGCAATGTCCGTTCGGAAATTGGTCGCTGGAGAACCTCATTGGTTTCTTGGAGCAATTGTTCTCTGGTTTGAAAACGATTTGCAGTTACTAGACGAGAAACATGGCGGCGGCCCCTATTGTCGAGAATTGTTTTCCGGCCACAGTTACGCCGTCGATTGTCAGTTGATTGCGAACTACACCACTCTTTGTAAACTCGCTGGACAGTACGCGTTGACACACCAACAAATTGGGCTACTTCAGACATTTTGTGTCCGTGGGCTCTGCCAAACACGATGGCTCCTTTTTGCCACTGAGTAACGTCTGCCTCACGACCCATTTTGCAGACTATATCCAACACACACTTTGTTCTTCACCACCTCACGAAACAGATCTGATCCTGTGTGCTACGTCACCGCTACTTGTCACTTACCAATGCTACATCAGCGCCCTCTGTGTGACCTTGAACTTCCTACTATCGGTGCTATTAGGGGTGACTAATTTGTTGTGCTTATATATATATATATACACACACTGAGCGGCAGAAAAATCGGCCCACTTGGAATATCGCAAAAAGCAAAAAAGTGGGCAAGCTTCTGTTTATAAAAGTTTTAAAATTCGAAAATATAGTCTATGAGGCAACCAAATAACGAGACAAAACAGCGTCAGCTGCGAACACACTACAGAAGCTGTAATGAATTTTCGACTTCTTTTAAGAATTCGACAGCCTGACATTCAGTTGCTCTTAGACTGCTAGTGCCTCTTTTTTCTTCCACTAGTGGGAGTAGGCATTTGCGTTTAATAACAGATAAACTTCTCATTCTTTTGGGTTAAAAAATTGGACATTTACAATGGATTTGAGTGCCGTGAACGTCGCAAGAGTCATCGTCCTAATTGAAGATGGTCTGAGCCAGCGTTACGTCGCCGATGCGCTAGGAATTCCAAGAGCAACCGTTCACCCGAAGACCAGGATCTGGAAGATCGCGCTGCACATCTGCCCGTGACGATCCTTTCATCGTCTTGAGTGTTTTGCGAGATCGTCGCTTGACTGCCACAATCATCCACAGTGAGCTGGAAAGGTCTCGAGAAGTCAGTGTATCAGAGCGAACCGTTAGAAGGAGACTTATGGAAAGTGGCTTACATGCTAGACGTCCACCAATGGGCCCGGAATTGTGCCTACACCACCCCAATGCTCGTCTTGCTTTCGCTCGTAAGTATGTTAATTGGACTCCCCCAAAAGCAACCCTCTCCGTAAAAGTGCACGGGGCGAATCTTTCTCCTGTTCTTCTCCACACTCTTTCCCGTCCATCGGATGTTTGAAGATTAAATCTTGATTTGTCCGTGAACAATACTCGTCCCCGTTGGACCATAGTCCAATTGACATGCTCACGAGCGAAAGCAAGACGAGCCTCATAGACTATATTTTCGAATTTTAAAACTTTTTTAAAAGGAAGCTTGCCCACTTTTTTGCTTTTCGCGATATTTCAAGTGCGCCGATTTTTCTGCCGCTCAGTGTAATATATATATATATATATATGGGATGAGTTTCACAATCAAAGACATGAAATTAATAATTGATACACACCCACAATGAAATATGAAAAGCGATTCCAAGGTCTTTCGTGTACTTAGTAGTACTTCTTATCAGGGCATGAAAGAAGATAAGAAGCAGAATATAGATACAGGGTGTTCTAAAAATTACCTAGTAAACTTTTATATGTCTGTCGATCAGTAGTTGGACGTTGTGAACAATGTGTTCAAGTTGAAGGAAGACACTCTGAACATCTAAAATAAACAATTATTTTTGCTGTATTTGAAAGAAAATTGTTAAATATCGCATAAATTTTGTTAAGATATTTCCTCCATATAAAAGTTTACTAGGTAATTTTAGAACACCCTGTGTATATACATGTACATCGTAAACAAAATAGTTCGGAGGAATTAACAAAAACTTTTGTAGGACATTTTTTGTGGTTAACCAAATCGTTAAAAAATTTTTTTGAGGGATTCAAAAAATAAATGAATTTGAAGTGCAAGAACTGTACTTATGTTCACTTATATGCTTTACAAAAGCAAAGGATTCGAATGAAACCTGGTCAAACAGCACAAATATGGGTTTCGCTTGAGCAAACACTTTTTAGGGTTTTGGATAGCGTGATCGGTAAGAGAGCTCACCCTAAAATCACGCGACGCGGGCTCTAGTTCCACTAGCTCGTAGTTTCTCACTTTAGTACCTTTTCCGAATTAAGAAAGGGTCTACTTCAGTAAAATACTGAATCATAAACCGTATCATGTCATATGATGTCAGCCAGACTCCTTACTCATTCATCAGCCAAACTCCTTACTGAGCGGACGCATTCCCTGGCCGCTCTGATGTTGTTTCTACTTTTGGATATTGCCAATAAATTTACTGTTGGAAAGTTCTGAATTTTATATAATTGCGTTTATATTCACATTGTTATAGTGAAGTAACTGAATATTAGTGGTTTTTAGTGATTTAGAAGTTTTCAAAGCGTGCCGGATTAATTTAATTTAAACTTGTGACGGTTATAAACGTTAACTACTTTAATTTGCGCGATGCCGTCGCAGCAGAAAGCGTCGTGTGCTAGGTGTGGAGTTAATCGGTGGTATACTGATTTTAAAGATTACAACGGTGGTCCTATGGCGATTACCGAGAGGTCAGTTTGTTTCTTTTGTGAGTTGAGTGAAGAGATAGTGGATTTAAAACTTAGTATACGCGAGGTGACGGGAAGACTTGCAACCCTTGATGAGGGCAGGGATAGGCTTGCAGTTGACGAATGCCTAACCTATACTAACGTTGAAGGGTGAGGTTAGGAACCTAATTTCTAGTATAGGTAGCTTATCGAGAAGGTTAGATAGAGTTGAGGAAGGGGTTAAGGTAGGCCCGAGATTAGTAGACGGGGAGGGATTTAGAGTAGTTAAGGGTGGAGCTAGGCCACGTACGTTAGGTGATAGGAATCCCCCCTTATCGAGGTTTGGAACCCTTTCTCCCAGTTGGATAGGGATGTGAACGAGGGGGAAACGATTTTAATTGGGGACTCCTTAGTGCGTCACATGGATAAGGAGTTCGTTGAACGGAATCGAACCAAGAGGAGGAGGGTCTATCTACCGGGGGGCCAGGGTTGACAGAATTAGAGACGAAGTAGATAGAATTGATGTTGCTTCCCGTCACTCGATGTTGGTGACGATAGTAGGGGGCAACGACACGTATAGGCCAAATACGAGAGTACCTGACCTTTTTGAGAGATACAGGGGGTTAATTAGGTCCCTGAAGGCAAGATCAAATGGGTCTTTAGTTCTAGGTATTACCCCTAGGCATGGTTTAAGTCTTAGGATTACGTCAAAACTATTATTTTTGAACATTAAGCGAGAAGAGATTTGTGCTCAGGAAAATGTACCTTTCGTGATCCTAGCCTTTTTATAAAAGATAGGGTGCATTTCAATGAAATAGCGAATGCTAGGCTAGGTAGGTTAATCGATGAGAACGTTCGAAAGCTGTATAGGTCGAAGCCCTCTTTAAACGATGTGGGTCCCGGAAGCGCCGTCCCGACGTGAAAAATAGTTTAAAACGCCGATCAGTGGTAAAAAAAAATTTAGACGTCTTTTATTGTAACGCGCGTAGTATTAGAAATAAATTGAACAAATTTAAGGCGATAATTTATTCCGGGAACGACGATATAGTTGCTATAACCGAAACGTGGTTAAATACCGTAACTCAGGACTTGTTGGGGGAACTTGATATAGCTGGTTTTAAACATTTTACTAATGATAGGTTACATGGATTGGTGGCGGCGTTTCGTTGTATATTCGTAATTCCCTTGGTGCTATCGAGATTAAGATAGATTTTCCGGCAGCAATTAATGCGTTGAAGTTAGGGCGCGTAGCTTTAATTTTGTTGTTTATAGACCTCCCGTTCAACCCCTCGATACCGATGCTAGATTTTACACACTTCTTGTAACTTTATTAATAATCGGGATAGTATAATTGTCGGAAACTTTAACTGCCCTAATGTTAATTACGAGACTTTTACTGGTAATGATGAGGGTTTGAGACTGAGTTCATGGAAGATAATTTTTTGACAGATGGTTACCGAACCAACGCGTGGTGACAATATTTTAGGCATGGTGATGACGAACGACGAAAATATAGTCGAAGGTTTGGAAGTAGGCGAGAGTTTGGGATGTAGTGACCACCAAATTATTAGGACTAAGCTATTGATAGAAAACAGTAAGGATAGTAACGTAATAGAAGTCCCTGATTTTCGTAGGGCTAATTTTGATAGTTTTGCGGAGAGGATGAGAGTAGTGGACTGGGATAATTTATTTATGGGTAATGACGCAAATTTTCATTGGGAGGCGTTTAAAGAAAGTTTTTTGAATATCGAAAGGGAGTTTATTCCGCGTAGGCCCAAGCACGCTAGAAATTATGGTAAGCCCAAGTGGTGGACTAGGGAAATAGGCAAGTTCATAAACGAGCGTAACAGAGCGTATAGACTTAATAGGCGCAATGGCACGGTAGCTAACTTTAATAGATATATCGAGCTTAGCCGTCAGGTTAAAAGAGCTGTTAGGAATGCTAAGCGTAATTTTTAAATAATTGTAGCTGCGGTTAATAAACATAATCCGAGAAAGTTTTTTGACTACATCAATAATCGTAAGTCGACAAAAGATAACGTAGGCCCTCTAGTAGACGCTAACGGCGCTTTGACTTCCGACGCTCAGGCGATGGCGGGTATTTTTAACACCTTTTTTGGGATAGTTGTTTTTACCGTATAAGACGTAAATAATATCCCCAATGTGGACGATATCGTTCCATTTAGTAGCGAGACTATTTTGAATGAAATAACTGTTTACGAGGGTGAGATTGCGCATTATACCGATAAGCTAAAAGTTAGCAAGGCTCCAGGCCATGACGCGCTGTATCCTAGACATTTGAAAGACGTTATCGTAGGCTCATTAACAAAAATTTTTAATAAGTCATTGGAAGCGGGGATTATTCCTGAAGACTTCAAATTAGCTAACGTTACGCCCATTTTTAAAAAAGGCGACCGTACAGTAGCTAGCAATTATAGGCCTATTAGCTTAACGTCAATTGTCGGTAAACCTTTGCAATTTGTAGTTAGGGATCGTATCGTCGATCACTTAGAAAGTCGCGATTTGATTAATAGTAACTAGTCAGCATGGGTTTCGACGCCATAAATCTTGTTTAACTAATTTGTTAGAGTTTTATAACTCTCTCGAGTTAGGGAAAGTTCTAACCGACTGGAAGTTAACAAATGTAACACCAATCTTTAAAAAGGGTAATAGGGAAAATCCTTGTAATTACTGCCCGATCAGTTTAACATCAATTGTCGGCAAACTGTTGGAATCCATCATTACAAAACGTATTGTGTATCACCTTGAATCTAACAATCTAATTTTTTATTCTCAACATGGATTTAGGCGACATACTGTAGATCCTGTCTGACAAACCTGTTAGAGTTTTTCCATAATATGCATACACTATACGATGCAAGTAGGGCAATAGATATAGTGTATCTCGACTTTCAAAAAGCCTTTGACAAAGTCCCTCACGCGAAATTTCTGGCTAAAATCAGAGGACTAGGAATCACCAGGCTCGTTTCCAATTGGATTGAGGATTGGTTAAAAGATAGAAAGCAGAGAGTGGTAATAAATGGAGTGGCTTCAGAGTGGGCCCGTCACCAGTGGTGTCCCACAGGGTTCCGTTCTGGGTCCTTTACTTTTTATCATCTATATTAATGATATAGACGTCGGGCTTCTAAGTACAATCTCCAAATTTGCAGACGATACGAAATTAGGAAGTAGTGTAGGTACTGAGGAGGGCGTAAGAACGCTTCAGAATGATCTTGACAGGTTGGGCGAATGGCCTGCTACTTGGCAGATGCCATTCAACTTGGACAAATGTAAGATAATGCACATAGGTTATAAATCCCGAAGATCGATTGCTCTCTCTTGGGAAGGAACTTGACTGAGGCCGATCTAGAGAAAGACTTGGGAGTCTATATCAGCAATGATCTGAAACCGTCGAAGCACTGTGCAGAAGTCGAAAAGAGGGCCTTAAAAATATTAGGTTATATTAAAAGACCGTTCCAGTTTCGGAACAAGGAGACTGTAATGTCTCTCTATAATTCACTAGCCAGATCTCAACTGGAATACTGTGCGCAGTTTTCGTCTCCATCCCTCAAAAAGGATATAGAAAGGTTAGAAAGGGTACAAGCAAGGGCTACAAAATTGATCCCTTCAATGAGAATGCAAAACTACCAACGGAGATTGGAGCGCCTAAATCTGTTTACCATAGAGACGAGAAGGTTGCGCGGTCAGCTTTATTCAAGTCTTCAAGATGCTCACTGGAATAGACAGGGTAGATTACAGAAACCTATTCTCACTTAATGCCAATCCGACAAGAAATAATGGGTTTAAACTGGAACTAAAGACATTTAGGATCTCTGTCTGCGGGAATTTCTTTTCCTATAAAATAGTTAATATCTGGAACCAACTTCCCTCAGAGGTTGTTTCCAGCCAAAGTGTAAATGTGTTTAAAAATAGGCTAGACAAAGTACTGAATACTCTCATGGTTTAAGAATAAAACATAACGTAACTCTGCAGGAGATCGCTTGCACGGTGTGTCTGTGGGCATGCTAATTATAGAGCTTTTTTATATATTCTCCACTTTCCTGTAAAATTTCCTTGGCTACTTTTCCAGGGTCAAGGTATTTTCTTCAACCTTTCTCCGTACCTGCCTCTGGCAGGGAGGGAGCGGAGGTTGGGAGAGAGCCTTATACTTTTCTATCCACTTTTCTACTACTGCTAGAATAGTTGAAAGAAAAATAAACTTGTTTAATAACAGGAACCTCCCAGAGTGGACCGGAAGGTCTTTGAGGCTTCCTCTTGTCCTTGTAACTTCTTGTAACTCTCTCTCTCTCTCTCTCTCTCTCTCTCTCTCTCTCTCTTTCTCTCTCTCTATATATATATATATATGAAAGGAGCGGTTGGATAAATCTAAGTAGCCAAACAAATAGAGCGAGCGAGTGTGTACAGTATATACGAGCAGTCGTAAAAGCAAGTTAGTGGAGCGGTTGACTTGCACCTAATTAACGAAGCAGTTTATAATGAAGGGAATCCAGATGTTGTTCAAATTGTTCAAACCAACTTTATTCACATTTTAAGTAAATATCTTACTGTTACTGCATTTATCAACAGCAACATATTGATAAAATTTAACAAATCAGAGCTTATAATGTTAACAAATGCTAATTAGTAAGGAATTACTATAAGTGAAAGTTTACCGATTTACAGTTATGGATTTGCACGTGTTTTGCATTTATATATAAGGATCACACACACACACACGCATATATATAATATATATATTATATATATATATATATATATATATATATATATATATATACATATATATATATATATATATATATATACAGGGTGTCCGAGAATTATCTGTACAATTTTTGGCTGTTATCAAAAGTCAACCATGAAGTGTAGAAATTCCAGTGTTGTCCCATTTTACAGAGAATATCAAGTTTTTTTGATACCACGTTTTGACAAGTTTTTTAGAAATGTACGCGGGTGACAGACATTGATGATTTAAAAGCAAGAATCACAGCTGCTATTGAGCGAATTGATGTGGATATGCTGCAGCGTACATGGCAACATTTGGAGTATCGATTGGATGTTTTGCGAATCACTAATGGTGCACATATCGAATGTTTGTAACAACGTTACTTTAATAAAAGAAACTTTTGAAAATACAGATCCTAAATAATCTTGTTTAAGAATTTTACGTGTGTTATCAAGAATTTTATTAAAAGATGACATTGTACAGATAATGTTCGGACACACTGGAATTTCTAAAAAACTTGTCAAAACTTGGTATCAGAAAAAACTTAATGAGATTCTCTGTAAAATGGGACAACACTAGAATTTCTACACTTCATGGTTGACTTTTAATAACAGCCAAAAATTGTACAGATAATTCTCGGACACCCTGTATATATACACTATATATATGAAAATTATTTCACGAAAGTAACACGTGAATATATAGGTTACAGAAAAAAAGAATAAATAAATAAATAAATAAATAACATACATACACACAAACATATATATATATATATATATATATATATATCTACACACACATATATATATATATATGCAATAAACAGAGGAGTAAAAATAAAAATTAAAAATTAAAGGATTAACAAAGAGTGATACAGATTTGTAAGGAAAAATATCGATTTTTAGCACAAGATCAAATGAATTATAAAAATACAAATTTATACTGGAAATCTGCCCGGGTTTTAACACTTTGCCTTTTATAGTCAAGTTTCGATATATATATAAATAAAATGAAGATTAAAAGTTAATAAAGTAGCATACAAGTTTACCAAAGATTTAGCGTCCTACCCTTTTTATCTAAATCTGTTTTGAAGGAATTCAAAACAACAGGATCGAGTTGAAAAAGACCTTTGCTTATGTTGAAGTTATTTGAAAGTTGGATAATGGCAGACTCAAGAATATTTCTATTAACAATGTTGCTAGAGTGAAATAAAACTGAAGCATTATTCCAATCAATACAGTGGGATAACTCTGAAAAATGGACAAAAAGAGCACTGGCCAACTGTCCTGTTCTAACGGAATATTGATGCTGTTTTATACGTGTGTGCAAATCCTTTCCCGTCTGACCTATGTAAAAGGAATCACATTGTTTACACCCAATTTTATAGATAATGCCTGAATTATTGGTAGGGCTATTTTTTACTATGATATTTTTCACAATATTGTTATATGAAAATACTACATTAATATCCAAAAGTTTAAGTACATTAGCAATGCCTAAAAAAAAAAGACCGGGAAAAATGGAAGTACTAAAATATTTTTTGACAAAGTACGAGTGTTATTATTGACACGATAGAAAGTTCGTTTTGCCTTGTTGAGACAAGATTCCATAAACGCAGATGGATAACACAGATCACTTCCAATACCGTTGATTTTTTCCAATTCGGCATCGATGTATTCCGGACTGGCGATCCTAAGGGCGCGGAGAAACATTGATGAAAAAATAGCCTTCTTAGTGGGGGGTCATGTCCCGAGTAAAAGTGTACGTAGGACAAATTGTTTGTTGTTTTCCGATAGATACTAAACTTAAAACCTGGGCTTTCCCTATGTACACGCACATCCAAAAATGGGATTGAATTGTCTTGTTCCACTTCTAAAGTAAACTTAATGGAGGGGACTTGATCATTTAACTGAAGGAGGAAGTTATCCAGGTCACGATTCATGGGCCAGATACACAAAATATCGTCGACGTACCGCAACCAAGGGATGCCAACCCCCAGGATTCTCGGAATGTAAGTAATTTCGAAAAACTCCATATAAATATTGGAGAGGAGGGGCGATAAGGGGTTGCCCATGGCCATCCCAAACACTTGTTGATAATACTCGTTATTGAAAGTGAATTTACAGTCTTTGATGCCCCTCCTCTCCAATATTTATATGGAGTTTTGACGTTGAGTCCTTGTTTACGAAAGTTCCCATTGATGATGTACTTAGTTTTTTAGATAGAAAATTGCCAACATGTAACGTAGAACTAGGCATGCCCACATCTGTATTTTTAGAACTGATAAAACTCTGTGTCACCAATAATGCCTTCTCCTTCGGTGAAGAATTTTATTTGCAACGTTTTGGTATGGGAATGGGGTCCCCTTTATCCCCACTACTGAGTACATTATACATGGAATACTATGAGTCGGAATTGTTGCAAACAATATGTCCCAGGAATCTAATTTGGTTTCGTTATGTAGATGATATTTTCTCATTTTGGCCTGACCACTGGAATAACTTTGACACTTTCTTTCAGTCATTAAATAATCTTGTTCCCTCTATTAAATTTAAATATGAATGGGAGAACGACAACAATTACCTTTTCTAGATGTTTTGGTCATTAACGAAAGCGGAAAAGCCCAATTTCACGGTCTATAGAAAACCTACTCATTGTAATTCGTACATTCATTATTTTTCATATCATGATGAAGGGGTTAAAAGCTCAATTATTTCTTCCATGTTTTTAAGAGCACTCAGGATTTGTAGCCCACATTTGCTGGACCCGGAAAATTCAAAGATTTGGAACATTTTTAAGGATTTAAAATATCCCGAGTGGTTTATCAGAAAGGCGTATTTTAAAGCCAGAAAATCTTTTTATGCCCCTCGGGAACCTTCAGTTAACCAAAAACAATATGTGAGTTTGCCTTACATTGCCGGCTTAGAAAGAGTAAAACCGTTGACGAAAGATTTTAAGTTTGCTTTGGCGTTCAAATATTCGTCTACCGTGAAAAGTAAATTGGTTAGGAATAACGTGGCAAAAGAGCACCAAGCCTGTGTCTACAGCATTCCCTGTAAAAGTTGTGATTTAGTATACGTGGGAGAAACTGGAAGAAATATTGAAACCCGTATTAAAGAACACAAATATGCCTTCAGAAGTTGTAATACTAATAATGCCATTTTTTATCACGCCAGCCAAAATAATCATGCTATAGATTGGGAATCAAGTAAGGTACTTTATAAATGTAATAATTATGTCAAAAGAAAAACAATAGAATCTGTGTGTATAGAAAAAGTAGATAATTTTAATTTGTGCGAAGGTACTTATAAGTTAGACCCTTTAATGAGATTCTTGGTCAAAAAATCCCTTACGTAGTTGTGGGAACGTGTTCAAACCTAAGTGTGAATTTCTTAAATGTCTCTGGATTGGAATGTTTCCTTACTCGCTTTTAGTAAATATAATAATGGAAGTAATAAATGTGGAAATAAATATAAATGCAACAGATGTAATAATAAAGGTAATATTATAAATTTAATAATTAGGGTAAAGGTAATAATAATAAATGTTAAAAAAAATGTAAATGTAATAATAAATGCAATAATTATGTCAAAATATTAGAATCTGTATGTGTAGAACAAGAAGATAGTTTTAATTTGTGGGAATGTACTTATAAGCGGACCCTGTAATAAAATGCCCTTCCAGTGTCGGGAGAACGGTATCTAACCTAGGTGCGAATTTCTCAATGGTCTCTGGATTGTTTCCTAATCGGCTTTTTTCATTCATTTTTCGGTTTATAAGTTCTGTATAATAAGCAACAATGTAATAACCAATGTAATAATAAATTTATAATTTCTGTAATAAATAATTATGCAATATTAAGGGTAATAAGTTTAATAATAGAGGTAATAATTATGTAAAAAAATATAATAGAATCTGTATGTTTAGAACAGGAAGATAGTTTTAAATTTGCGCGAATGTACTTAATGAAA
The DNA here is from genome assembly GCA_023014485.1 of Bathynomus jamesi. NCBI lineage: Eukaryota > Metazoa > Arthropoda > Malacostraca > Isopoda > Cirolanidae > Bathynomus > Bathynomus jamesi. Next base: position 436,367 of record JAJOZX010000631.1, read on the forward strand.
ATGCCCTTCCGGTGTCGGGAGAATGGGATCTAACGTATGTGCGAATTTCTTAACGTTCGGTCCCTGGACTGTTTCTCCCTCTTGTTTTGGTTCATTCGTGTTTCTGTATCCACCCGAGGAGAATGCCAGTGGGCGTCGAAACTGTCGTGGAAATAAACTCTGTCTATTAGAGTGGGTTTTTATTTTCATATTTTGACCTTCACGTAGAAAAAAGTGAAGTTTTTTGCATTTAAAAGGCAAAGTGTTAAAACCCGGGCAGATTTCCAGTATAAATTTGTATTTTTATAATTCATTTGATCTTGTGCTAAAAATCGATATTTTTCCTTACAAATCTGTATGCCTCTTTGTTAATCCTTTAATTTTATTTTTACTTCTCTGTTTATTGCATATATATATATATATATATATATGTGTGTGTAGATATGTATGTATTATATATATATATATATATATATATATATATATATATATATGTTTGTGTGTATGTATGTTATTTATTTATTATTTTTTTTTTTCTTTCTGTAACCTATATATAGGCCGTAACCTTTTATGTACTTCAATGTTCCTGAGGATGTCATTAGACGAAAGCGCTTGAGCACCTTTTGTGTTTCCTTTCCTTCGTGGTTTTATTCATCATATATATAATATATATATATATTTTTTTTTTTTTAACTGCAAACAACACAGTATAATTAATGTAAAGAACGACGTATGTGTAGAAGAGCGTCCGCACAAGATGGGGAGAGAGAACGAGCAAACGAAAAACGAGGCACCTCCCAGGAATCGAACCCGGGATCATCCAATTGCCGGTCGGATATGCTAACCACTGCACCAAGGTCCCCGATATACATGTCCAGCATGAGAAGGTGCCCCATCAGGGCATTCGATTCCCCTCGTATGTAGGATAATTACGAGTTGTGACTGATCGGGGGTCTTGGTGCAGTGGTTAGCATATCCGACCGGCAATTGGATGATGCTGGGTTCGATTCCTTGGAGGTGCCTCGTTTTTCATTTGCTCGTTCTCTCTCCTCATCTTGTGCGGACGCTCTTCTACACAAGCGTTGTTCTTTACATATATATATATAATATATATATATATATAAATATATAAAGCGATTTAAAAGTTCATGCTTAAATTAAAAAACATGTATTTGGAAAAATAAAGGAAAGTCGCGCCAAACGAATGTATCATTATTCAGATTAGTACTCAGAATTAGATTTGCAAAAGAGATAATTCCCCTCTAAACCTTTTCTAACCTTTAAGTCACCTAAGTAGAACTTTATTAGCAATAATGCACAATGCTTATGTAGAAATGTAGAAAAAAACATTTGCTCCCTCTCTTCTGTTCAAGCATATACTAATGTCGCTGTAGAAGCCAAGGGAATGTATCCAGAGAGCCATTTTTCACCGCCGCAAAATTTAATATTTTCCTGCCATCTTAAACAAAACATTCAGAAGTTTTGTGAAGCAAAAAAAGTCCCATTAATGTTCCTTTACCCATTATCTGCCATTGTCCCATTTATGGACAATAATAGTAATAATCACATTTCTTCATAATACAGTGTACAATGTATAGTTATAGTGTATTCAATATATATTTTTTAGAATGTTCATTAGTTACATTATTTATGCTCCTCACATGTTATTTTTAGGAACAAATAACTTTAATTTAGTTTATTCAAATTTCACTAGTAACTTTTTATATACAACATTAAAAAAAAAATCAATAAAAATTAAATATCAATTATTTTGGCAGAGTACAAATTAAAACCCAAATTCCTCCAAAAATACATATAAGAAAACAAATTAGACATGCACATAGTCATTACGCATTACTAATCTAACCTACCCGCCAGGTTAGGTTAAGTCAGTAATACGTAATTATATGAAATTACAAGTTCTACATATTAACTAATATATATACGAGTGTGTATATATATAATCACCGATGCATTCACAGATTAAGTGGAAGTATGAAGAGTCAAACATCTTTTTACACAGAGCACCATTCCACCCATACGTCCATTTCAGGGTACGAGCAGCTCGCAGCAGCATGCCAGGGAGTCAAAGTACTGACGCTTTCGTACGTAATTCATCACCAGTGAAAGCAACAATGCTCCTTGTTAGTCAAGTTCCAAAAACATCCGTAATCATATTCAATTGATCGCAATTTTCGTTAGTTTGTATTGCAGACACTCTCAGTTATTATCATTCCTGGTACATGATTCTTCAGGAGCAAGATGCAGCGCAAGTTTGCGTTTCCTCCTTAAGGCAGTACAAATTTATCCCATCAATCACAGTCACACTCGTAATACCTTAGACTTGCTCTACACAAGCCAGATCAAAAACACAAAGTATAATCCGCAATCGCAAACTGTCCGTATACAGTTCTGTATTTCGTTTAGAATATTTTTTGGAGCTATTGAAGAATAGGGACCCCAGCCTTCTTTAGTTAGCTTTATAAGGCTAACTAACGAAAATATCATGACCTAACCCAACCAATCGTCAAGGGCGTACAGTTAACCTAACGATTGGTTAGGTTAGGTCGTGATATTTTCGTTAGTTAGCCTTATAAGCCTAACTAAAGAAGGCTGGGGTCCCTATTCTTCAATAGCTCCTATTTTTTATATATATTTGTAGACTCAACACGTAAAAATTGTCTTTGTAAACTCAAACTGAATAGAATTTAAAGAAAACTTCGTCTTAATGGTCTAATGATCTCCAAAAACCAACCTCAGAGTCTAATTCTGACAAACTTTTAATACCTTACCTTTTCTTTGCTTTGCAGTCGCGATTTAAATATACATCTTTATAATCTACAGGGTGTTCCACTTAAATGGAACCATAGGGATTAATTCATAGTAATTTTTTTCCAGATTTGTGAGGGCAAACGTAATAAAGGTAATAAGTTAATAAAAGTAAAGTTAATAAAAGGTAATAAAGGTACCAATATCCTTTCCAATCTTTATTACTCCCAATGGTTCCATTTAAATGGGAGTAATAAAGATTGGAAAGGATATTGGTACCTTTATTACCTTACCTTACCTTTATTACGTTTATCCTCACAAATCTGAAAAAAGTATTATTAATTACTCCCTATGGTTCCATTTGAATGGAACACCCTGTAGTTTAGTCCCCTCTCTCCCCTCCATTATCACATCAGGATAATTACCAATATTAATTATATATATATATATTTATATTTATATATATATATATCGGACATCGATTGATTACAAGAAAAACAATTTAATTTTAACAGACTTTCGTAAATACCGATATATGCGTGACCTCAGATCTCTCAATCGTTCACTCTAAATAGAAGTATACGTTTCGTTAGGCGTTTCATTGTCCCAGTTTTGAGAAGTCTGAAATGTCTACTGCTTTAAATATTTCACATTAGTTAAACATTTTGTTAGACATTTCAGGATCACCTGAAGATCAGAGCCCCCAGTCTAACTAACGAAAATATCACGACTTAACCTAACCAATCGGCAAGGGCGTACAGTTGACCTAACGACTGGTCAGGTTAAGTCGTGATAATTTCGTTAGTTTGCCTTATAAGGCTAACTAACGAAGGCTGGGGGCCCTGAGCTTCAGGTGATCCCATTTCAGTAAGTCAGTTAAAATGTCTAAATTGCCCCAACTTTTTAAACAATTGAAAAGATTAATCTGAAATGTCTAACAATGAAATGTCTAATGCATGAAAGTTTAAGTAGTTTAAAGTCAAGTTTAAGTATAAATCTAAGTTTGTGTGAAAAGAATTGCTTCACAGCATTACTTTTAATAACTTTAGACTTTCAATTTATATCGATTTTTTCTTGTAACTGATTTTCTATCACTATCAAATAACTTCCTCTAATTTACATTATCAAAGTCACTTATCACCTTTAAATACTCGAATTAGTTCTTCTATAAGTGGAGGCTTTTCGAATGAATACATAGTTAGTTTAGCTAATTTTTCCTCAAATATTTTACTTCTGAGCTCTGGATTCATTTTTGGTTGCTCTAGCCCGAACTTTTTCTAATTTATCAGTGTCTTTTCTCAAGTATGAGCTATCTAGCTGAGAGATTGAATCTAGGATTGGACTACTGTATATCAAGAAGCCTAGTTCTAAGTCGAGGCTCAGGGTTCAGGGTTATAGGCTGATTTTTAAGCTTGAAAGACTTTACTAGCCAAGGCCTAGCCGAATATATAAAAATAATAAGTGCATGAAAGACATTTGGAAGATCTTAGCCTACATAGAATAAGTGGATAAATAATAATAATTGTAATATAATAATTGTTTCCTCCTCTTTCGAGATAACCTAAATACGAGCAAATAAATAGACTACGTCACAATTTCCAATATTTTTAACTACAATGCGCATGCGTCTAGGAGCAAACAATAGAGAATTAACTTATTAAACAAAAAATGGTATGGTATGTTTAATTTCCATGCCTTTATATATCTGAAACATTTAAGCACCGTTTTCAAATATTTGAAATATCTAGTAAGCATTTCAAAATAGCTATTATTCATTTCAGAAAGCTCAGTTCATTATGAGATAGCGAGTAGATGTTTCATATATACTGTATAACTAAACTTGTAGTACCATTTAGAATGTTTCAAGAACGTTTGGACGATTTATTCGATATCGCCAATGCCAATGCTCTGCAAAAAATGACAGTAGAAGAAGACAGAGCTTTTCTACAAGCTCAACGAGAGAAGGGGAGGAGAGGCTCCATAGGAAGTGTGGACAAAATATGTGCTCTCAAACAATCTAAGAGATCGTTTGAAGCCCTTCAAAAGAAGGGAAAAAAATCACATTTTTCATAAATATTACAATAATTTTAACATGAAACATAGTTACATAATTACAGAATTACAGACCAACAAAGCCTCTAATATCCACTCTAGGCTAGTACAAGAAAGAAGTAAAGAAAAAAATAGAAAAACCAAATGAAACTGGCGAATAATAAAAATTTATACCATTCTTACACTTGTAGACGCGTAAAGCTTTTACACAGAAATAGTAGTAATTGCAAAGTATAGAACAGACAAGGCTCTCTTTCGCCCGACAGATACTACTAACTGAAATCTGTTGTGAAAGAAGATTTATATGAAAGTAGGAAATTATATAATAAAAAAGTAGCCTCTGAGTTCATTCAAACCATGCGTACACTTATCTCCTGTACCCAATTACGCATTAGAGAATAATTAAACTAGTAATATTTATGTTCACGAAGGAGTATTTTAAATAAACGGAAAATGTTCAGATGGGTTTGCTCTTTGAGCCAATATTAGCTAATGCTTTTCGTTGTTACCATGACACCAAATAGCTCAACAACAACCCTCCAAATTTTAAAGCAATTTTTTTAGGCAGACACCTTTTTACCATTTAAGTTTTCTGAACATGTCGAACTTTTATTAGATTACCTCAATTCCAAGAAGACAATAGAGAATTAACTTATTATACAAAAAATGGTATGGTATGTTTAATCTAATGACACTATATATATATATATATATATATATATATTATAATATTTATTTATTTTTTTTTTTAAGTTCGGGAAGAACCGATTCGCCTCTATTTAAAAGGGCATATCTCGGCTGAAAAACAAAGAAAAAGTGAGAGGAAAGACAGAGGAAAAAGAAAGGGTGGAGGGGACAGTCGAAGTGGAAAAAGACCAAGGATGACAAGGACTGCAGGGTCGAGCCCCATCATCCTTGGGTGCTAGGGCCGGGAGGGCGCACTTGAAACCTCCAGGAACAAGCACGTACAAACGAGCACAAAGAGCACTCAAGAGCTCGAGCTTAGAACCCCCTTGCGGGGATATATATATATATATATATATATATATATACAGGGTGTCCCATAAGTCCGGCATCATAGGAGAAATTCATATTTTTCTATTTCTACAAACCACCATTCTGTTCAGTGACGAGGCTGTTTTTTATGGAAATGGTGAGGTAAATCGACAGAACACCCGCTACTGGTCTCAAAACAACCCTCACTGGTATACCTCTTCAAAGGAACACGGTGCATCTCGGGTGATGGTATGGTGTGGCATTTGGAAGGATCGCATCATAGGCCCCCTCTTTTTCGATGAACATGTCACTAGAGGCACCTACCTACGCATGCTCAAGGAAGAAGCATTTCCCAGTGTCTTGAACGAAGAAAGAAATTTCCCAACATGGTTCCAGCAAGACGGCGCTCCTGCACATTACAGCACCCAATTAAGGGAAATACCTGTACCAACAATTCCCTGGTCATTAGATAGGACGTCGAGGGCCTGTGGAATGGCCAGCTAGAAGCCCGGATCTCACGCCACTAGATTTTTATCTCTGGGGCCACTTGAAAGCGCTGGTATACGCAGAGAAAATTAGGAGTGTTGAACATTTGCGGCATCGCATTATTGGGGCATGTAACACCATTACTCCTGACATCATTCACCGTGTGCTTGCTGACTGGGTATCACGTCTGAATTTGTGTATTGAAAACAATGGTGGACATATTGAGCACGTTCTGTAAATAAAAGCTTTTGTTTTGCCTTTTTTTATTATTCTTCCTATGATGCCGGACTTATGGGACACCCTGTGTATTATATATATATATATATATATATATATATATATATATATATATATATATATATATATGTTACTATCAACATCTCCCGACGGACTCAAAGGAAAAAGTTTAAATGACAATAGGAATAACAATAACAATAGGAACAACAATAGGAACACAATAAGCGAACAAGAAATTTTTTTCAACATCGCGGACACGTTACGGATGCTAAATGTCATCCACATGCAGTTCACACAGTTGGAAACCCCCGAGCCAAACCGCTACCGGGCAAGAAGCTACCAGTACAAGTAGACGGAAACGGATCTCTCTCGGAGGATCATAGGGCAACGAATCAAGAGATATCGAAGGAAAACGAACTTGAAATGCACAAGGGGCAACGAAAAACAGAGAACATAAAAATTGTCCTGGCTAATATTCAAGGAATAAGACCAAACCAACCACTCAATAAGGTTTCGTACCTGAAAGGATTTATGGACGAAACAAGGGCGGACATCGCATGCCTCACAGAAACTCATCTTAAGGATTGCCAAGGAAATTGTGAAAACTGCGAACATTGTATTGATAAGAAAGAGATAAATATAGAGGGCTTCAACTTACTAAGAGCGGATAGAACGACGAGACGTAAAGGTGGCTGTGCTATATATGTACAGGAAGGCCAAATGACAGAGACGATAATTAAATCAAACAGCTATGTGGAACTCCTAGCAGTGAAAACAGAAAAACTAAACGTGATAGTAATAGTCATCTATAGACCTCCAAGCACCCCAACCGAAAAATTCTCGGAGGCCATTGATGACATCAGAAAGCTAATAAAGGCCATAAACCTCCCATCCCCCAATATAATGATCTACTGAGACTTTAACTTCCCATTTATAAAATACAAAACGGTGGATAGGAATATATATATTCACCAGGACAAGGGGGCCACAAGAAAAGACCAGGAGCAAGCAAAAATGCTGATGGCTCTCACAAATGAGTTTATGCTGACACAGGAGAAAACAGAAAATACCAGAAAAAATAACTGCCTGGATCTGGTATTCACGAATAACACGAACTTGATTGCTATATAAAAATAACCCCAACCTTTATCTCAGACCACAACTTAATCGAGATATCAACAAATATGACGACAGCATTAAAAGACAATACACATATTGAGGAAAGAAGTAAATTCGGGGTCTTTAACTTAAACTCCAAGACTATAAATTGGGAAGCATTCAGATCGCACATGGCCCAAATAGAATGGAGAACAAGTTTCGCGAATAAAACAACTGAAGAAATGCTAACAATCTTGGAAGAAAAAACGCTGAGAATTTTAGAAAAATATGCTCCGAAATCACAGCCAAAAGGAAAGAGGAGCTGGCTAGAGAGGCAAAAAAGAAGATTATTCCGCAAAAGAAAGAGAGTGGAGGCGAAGTTAGGCAATTGCAAAGATAATGACAGGAAAGCAATAAAAGAAAAACTGGGGGGGGTATCGATAGGGAAACACAAACCCTGATTAAGGACCATACAGAGAGAGAAGAGGAAAAGGCGGTAGAAGCAATAAAGGAAAATCCAAAATATTTCTATAGCTATGCAAAAAGGAAAACAAAAACGCGCGCCGCTATTGGGCCCTTAAGGACGAGAAATAATGAACTAACCGACGATCCCAAAGAAATATCTGATACATTGAGAGCTCAATATGAATCAGTTTTCAGTACCCCAAAAAGACCCCAAAAAGTGACAAAGCGATACCTGACATAAATGCATTCTTTGAAGAGGAATTGCAAGGAGTAGTATATAACAGACTTTGATTTTACCAAGATGATGTAGCGAGAGCTATAGGACAAATGAAACCACATTCAGCTGCAGGTCCGGACAACTGGAACGTATTATTGATTAAAAACTGTAAAAATGAAATAGCTACACCTTTATACTGGATATGGAGAAGATCCCTAGACACTGGGGAAATACCGAGCATCTTGGAAAGAGCAAACATTGTCCCGATATATAAAGGAGGGGGCAGATCTCAAGCAAAGAACTATAGACCAGTGTCATTGACGTCCCACCTCACCAAAGTATTTGAAAGAATAGTTAGAGAGAAAATTTATGATTTCCTGGAGACACGGGAAAGATTCAACGAAAATCATCAGCATGGATTCCGATCAGGTAGATCATGCCTATCACAACTAATAGAATACTACAACAATATCCTAGATGCATTGGAAGACAATGACAACTACGATGTTATATACACAGATTTTGCTAAAGCTTTCGACAAATGTGACCATGGTATAATAGCACATAAAATGAAATACATGGGAATAACAGGCAAAGTGGGAAAATGCATCTACAACTTCCTCAGAGAACGTCTGCAGGTCGTCAAAATTCAAGGTATATCATCATCAGAATCGGAAGTACGCCGCTCAGTACCACAAGGGACAGTACTGGCCCCACTTCTGTTCATTATCATGCTAACAGACATAGACAGCGGAGTAAACAGCAACAGTATAGTAACATCCTTTGCAGACGATACAAAGATCAGCAGAAAACTCAGCGATGTACATGACGTGGAGGCATTGCAGAGGGACACGAACAAAATATACAAATGGTCAGAAGACAACAACATGTCATTTAACACCGAGAAATTTCAGCTCTTGAGATATGGTAGAAAAGAAGAACTTAAACAGACTGCATATTATGCTCCAGATAGACAGGAAATTCAGAGAAGCACGAAAGCGATCGATCTCGGGATAATAATGACAGATGATGCGAAATTCGAAACACAAAATCAGATAGCGATAAATAAAGCAAAAAGAGTCGTGGGACAGGTACTAAGAACGTTCAAGAGAAGGGACAGGACAGCAGTGTTGGGCACTAAAGCGTTAATCCGATAACAGTTAATTAACGAAGTTAACTTTTTTTAACGGACTATTAACGGAAGTTAATTTCCATTTATCGTTATCGGACCAGTTAACTTCCGATAACTCGATATTTAGTCTGTTAAAGTCCGTTAACACGTTAACTGCGAGGAGTCATTCACGGAAGATCACCGCTCCGCGAATGAATTCAAACCGCCATAACTTCAGTCTGCCAATTCCGTCCTCTGCCGCAGTGGAACGGCTCTTCTCTCTCGGCAAGGACATCCTGAGGCCAAAGAGGTCAAGACTGGCGGTTGGGCCTAACTTTGAGAAGTTGGTCTTTCTGAAGGGCAACCAGCACATTGTGTCATAGTCTTTAATAAATGTGCCTAAAATTTAATTTTACCTTTTAGTTCCCGCCATAATAATTCTCTGGTAAATTAAAATTTAGTTATTGGTTAGTGGTTACAAGGGTTTCAAAACATGTAATCAGTGCATTTTTTATTAAAAATAAAAAAAAAGTTATTAAGCAAAAAAGTTGCAAAACTTGATAAAAATACAGTTAAATACCTATTTATTGTTGGATTTTGCATAAATAAACATTTTTTATGGGTTTTAAAGCTTTTTTCCTTGATTTTTTTAAATGTTAGTAAAGAAATAGTTATCGTTAACGGATTATCGTTAACTTCCGTTAACTTTGTAGTAAAATTATCGGATTATCGTTATCGGAGTTAAAAATTGGGGTTAACGGATTATCGTTATCGAAGTTAACTTTTTGGTTAACGGTGCCCACCACTGCAGGACAGTAATGATTCCCCTGCTAAAAACACTGATTGTACCAAAACTTGAATACTGCTCAGTTTTGACGTCCCCATATAAAAAGGAAGAAACTAATAAACTAGAAGAAACGCAAAGGTATTTCACAGCCAAGATTGATGGCTGCAAAGAACTCAACTACTGGGAAAGACTACGTAAGCTAAATCTGTATCCCCTGGAAAGAAGAAGAGAGAGGTATACCATAATCTACATATGGAAAATGATCGAAAAACTGGTACCAAACCTAAAACTAAACCCAATTACCATTCAAACAACACTGGAAAATAGGAAAGGCAGAATGTGTAGTGTTCCCAAATTAAAGGCCCGACAAGGGACCTCCTCAACTCTGAAGGAAAATAGCTTGGTTGTCAGGGGCCAAGACTTTTCAACCAGCTTCCAAAGGACCTCAGAAACGTAACGGGGGTCAAAGTTGAAGTCTTCAAGAGAAGACTGGATACCTTGCTCAGGACGGTACCAGATGAGCCGGGCGTGCCTGGCTATGTACGGTGGAGAGCGCAAGAAAGCAACTTGCTCCTCCACCAAGCCAGACCTAGAGGCGGGGCTACCAGCTTGACCTCCGTGTGAAGAGAGACCAACGCAAGAAACAACATAAGGTTCATAAGGTAAGGTATATTTAACAACAAAGCCAATTTCTTCCTATGAAACTTCATTCAGTGTACCACAAACCACTGCTAATAAACAACACATTTCATTTACCTCCAGCTCCGTGAGGAGTGGAGCCGAGGTATTGTTTCCGGTGTTGTGTGTGTCTGTGTGTGCGTGTGCACACATGATAACTCACAAACGGACCAACCGAGCCACGTATCTGACATTGCCTTTCACTAAATCCTTGTTATAATACACGCAACAAATTTAGGTTTTGTGAAGAATTTGATCTACAATTATAAATTAGAGTCGCATAAAAATCGCTTAAATTAATGCATTTGACTTTCTGGAAAGGTAAAGGTAATTAAGTGAGAAACTAAGAGTTTATAGGGCTCGAACCCGCGTCGCGTAGGAGTGTCGTCAGGAGCGCTGACTATGAAACCATGCAACGCGGTTCCGAGTCTCTCTTGCTCCTAATTTCCCATTTAATTCCTTTTTCCCTTATCTAATAATGGATAGTTTATTTGGATATAAAGACACCAATCCAGCTCCTTCGATACTCTGTCGTTTACTATGATAGGTGACCGATGAATGTTTGAGGTCGTGTATAGGAAAAAATAAAGAGGCATTTGAAGTCACCATATGTGATCATTTAAAAAAAAAGTCTGTTAGGGCAAACCACCCTATCAATAAACCAACCACTTCATATGTACGCGATCATACACACAATGAAAACCCCTCTCATCACTCAGTCAAACAACCCACCCATGAATTGTCTCAAGTCAGTCTGAGAAATTAAGATTAGAAGTGCTTTACCTATGCATCCCCCCTTTTAAAGGGGACTTATTTTTCCCTGTTGGTAGCGTTATCGCCCGTCTTAGCGCCCTCTGGTGAATGAAGGACTTAAAACGGACTAACCAACCAACCAGAACTTCAAATGTTAGTCGGAAACAGTTGAAAACTGCTTTTTGTGCTTCGAATGACGTAATTCAATTCATGTTTAATGTTTGTTCTCATTTTATGAACTTAAATTAATTTTAATTTGTCTTTTATTGTTATTTTATTGTTTGAATTTAATGGAATGCAAATGTAAAGTTTTAATGCAATTAATTATAGAGCCTTGAAGAGAGAATTACCATAAGTGAAACGTTGGCAGCAAAGAAATAAATAAACCATGCTTGTATTCTCCCATGGCTCCCTCTTTATCATTCTATTTATCTATCTATCTATCTATCTATCTATCCATACATAAATACATAGTGGTTAAGACGCTGGGCTGCGTATTGGGAAGGCATGAGATCGAGCCTTGGCCATAGAGTTATATAATTTCAGATTTCGGTGCTACTATAGCGTTATTCCTACCGGTGACTTCGATACTATAGGGTGATTCCTACCCGTTTTGGTTCGAAACTACAGTACTGTAGAGTGTGATTCCTATCCAAGGTATAAATGAAAATATAATAAATATAAAATGCTATTTATTATTCAATTTTATTTATTTAAAAAATAGTTTCGGTGCTACTATAGTATGTGGTCTACCTACGATTGGTTAGGTTTAGTCACGATATTTTCGTTAAAACTAACGAAAATATCATGACTAAACCTAACCAATCGTCAAGGGCGATGGACATTGGAATGTAAACAAGCAATTAGTAAACAAGGTAAGAAGCTATAATTAAAAGGTAGACCGCCGAATCGAGGTAGGAATCACGTTATAGTAGCACCCAGATTTCCTTGGTGGGTTGTGGTTAGGATTCCACGTTAAGCTGTAGGTCCAAGGTGAGGGCGAAATGCTTGACTAACCTTCGTCAAAATAAACAATTCGGGTGGAAGCAAAAGTTGAGAGAGAGAGAGTGAGAGTTAGGTGCTGGTTAAGTATGCGGTCTACCATCTGAGTTTTGACAGAATATAAACTAACGAAAATATCACGACTTAACCTAATCAATTATCAAGGGCGTACAGTTGATCTATTATTAATTATAACATTGTTTGTTTCTGGAATAGTATTTACTATTTACTAATAGATCAACTGTACGCCCTTGATAATTGGTTAGGTTAAGTCGTGATATTTTCGTTAGTTTATATTCTGTCAAAACTCAGATGGTAGACCGCATACTTAACCAGCACCGAGAGTTAACGTAGAATTGTGCTATGTTGGAGGTCTTGGGGGTTTTCCTTTAAGTGTGATGGGATATTTGAGAAGGGGAGAATTTTGAGGGAGGAATGTTGAAAAGGAGGGTGCTTGAAGACTGAAAGGGATTTTCAGAGCAAGTGTAGTTTACGTCCCGCTGTGGTGCCTAGTGTAGTTTGCATTCCCCAACTTTGTCTGTGTATACCCAATCAAATAAAACGTTAAAACTAATGAAAATATTACGACTTAACCTAACCAATCGTCAATATAATAAATATATATATATATATATATTTGGATCACCTGAAGATCAGGGGGCCCTGAAGTTAAATGAAGTTGAATGAAGTTAAATGGTTGAATGAGTGTCCTTCCAACTTTAAACCGGTTTTTTATAGAAGATATATTGATGACACTTTTCTCCTGTTTAAATCACCAGACCATATCCCTTTGTTTCGTAATTACCTTAATTCTAAGCACCCTAACATTCAATTTACTTCAGAAGTTGAATCTAATAGCTCTCTGTCCTTTTTGGACATTAAGATAATAAAAACTAATTCCTCTTTTGAAACTTCCGTTTACCGAAAGCCGACATTTACCAATCTTACTATGAACTTTTCTTCCTTTATCCCTTTAGGTTTCAAACGAAATTTAATCTCGACTCTGACCAATAGAGCTTTCAATATCTGTTCAGATTACTTCAAACTACACGATGAACTAGATTTCATCCGAAAACTCCTTGCCAAGAATAATTTCCCTTCTAGACTGGTCGAGACTACAATAGGCAGAACCTTAAATAGACTAATAAGCCCTACAACTAGAAACTTAATTACAGTCCCCAAAGATATCCTGTATTTCACTTTGCCCTATATGGGAACCTCAAGTTTTAACATTAGAAATAAACTTTTAAAATTGCTCAAGGAATTCTACCCACAACTGTGTATAAAAATTATATTCACCCCGTCTAAATCGATTTACCATTTATTTAAATACAAGGATGTTATTCCTACACTTCTTAAGTCATCTATAGTTTATCAATACAAGTGTGACCACTGTATGGGGTCATATATAGGTAAAACTAAAAGACATTTAAAATCTCGTATTTACGAACATCTCGGTAAATCGGTCCGTACAAATTTACCCCTCTCTCATACGTAATCACTCGCACAACAATAACCACCCAATTTCACAGTCTAATTTCACCGTACTTGCTGCTGGAAGCTCTGACCTTAAGCTTAAAATTATGGAGTCTCTGTTTATTTATAAACTAAAACCAGACCTAAATTCTGACGAATCATCGATAGATCTGCTATGTTTTGGTTAAGGTACTAGTTTATTTTATTTACATTTCAGTTTTAATGCTTTTACTTTTTATAATTTTAACTTTTTAACTTCACATTTATTTACCTTTTAGTTTTAATGTTTTACATTTTCTTAGCTACTTTTTATAATTTTTTTTTAAGTTTATTTTAAATTGTTATTAAGCAATTTGTATTTTGTAATTTTGTATGTGATTTGGAATTTTATTGTTTTAGCCCTGAAGATGGAATTAGTGCATTCCGAAACGTTGGTACTATTAAGCCTTGAAGGATGTTTGTATTTTCTCTGGTGTTCCTGTTCATTATTATATATATATATATATATATATATATATGGACCTTTTCCAGTTTGTGTACCGTTTTTCATATAATTTATTTTTGAGAACATTTTTGTTAAAACTAACGAAAATATCACGACTTAACCTAACCAATTATCGAGGGCGTACAGTTGATCTATTATTAATTATAACATTGTTTGTTTCTGCAATAGTATTTACTATTTACTAATAGATCAACTGTACTGCTCTTGATAATTGGTTAGGTTAAGTCGTGATATTTTCGTTAGTTTTAACAAAAATATTCTCAAAAATAAATTATATGAAAAACGGTACACAAACTGGAAAAGGTCTATATATATATATATATATATATATATATATATTGACGATTGGTTAAGTTAAGTCGTAATATTTTCGTTAGTTTTAACCTTTTATTTGATGGATTCGTTTAAAAAATGTCTCCTGAAGTTCGTAGTGTAGTTTAGGTTCCCCAACTTTGACCTAGTATAGTTTGTCCCCCTTTTTGCGTCAGGGGAACGTAAACTACACTTGCTCCGGATTTTCATTAGTTTAGAAAAATATTTTGAAAGCCGTTTTAAATGAATAAATGAAGATATTTAACGGTTTCACTTTACGAACTAGAATAAGGGAGCTATTGAAGAATAGGGACCCCAGCCTTCTTTAGTTAGGCTTATAAAGCTAACTAACGAAAATATCACGACCTAACCTAACCAATCGTTAGGTTAACTGTACGCCCTTGACGATTGGTTAGGTTAGGTCATGATATTTTCGTTAGTTAGCCTTATAAAGCTAACTAAAGAAGGCTGGGGTCCCTATTCTTCAATAGCTCCAGAATAAGTTTATGAAAGTTAGAAACGCCATTTTAATTTTAGGAAAGATTTTATTTGAGATTAAAAATGTTTTTAATTATTCATACGGAAACGCATCTCTTAATTCCTCGCAATGGCGTTCATGCAAAATGCTTATATTATACTTAGGTTACAAATGTATTCATCAATGTGAACAACATTCTTTACAGAAATAATAATAATAATAATATATAATTTTAAAATCTTTTTCAATCTTCTTAAATTGCTGCTATTTTTCAAACTTTCCTTTATCTTCATTTTGACAAAAACAACAGTTCGTTTCATGACATTTATCGGGTTAAGTTTTTAGTAATAATTCAAGACTTTCAACCAATTACATCATCTGTCCTCTTCGTAATAAAATATATATATATAAATATAATGTAATATTTTAGATTAATTAGCTCCTACTTACGTATAAGTTCACTACTGCCATTTTTACCATAGTAATGAAGTTCCCATTTTATAATCAACTATTTAAAATATGCTAATTTCATTAAACACTTTTAATTTCATAATTTTTATTTTTTAATTAGCATCACTTATTTTCTACTAAATATACAATAAATCATTTAATTTAAAATTATGTAACATTTTGTAAACTTTATATTCTATTTATTATCATTACTGCTCTTGTTATTATTATTTCTTGTCACTATTATTATTATTACTTGCTACTGTCACTTTTTATGTAAGAAATAAAATAAATGCCATTAATTTTGCTTAAAAAGTCCCCATGCTTCTAACTACATATTCAGATGAGAGTACTTTGAATATATTAATGTCATAACGAGTATGTAAAAATTGTAAAACTCTGTCACTCGTAATATTTTTGGAATAAAGAGTTTTGAATTTTGTACTTTGAATTTTCGATTCTATAATATATTTAACACGTTCAAGGCAACAGCTCATTCGGGCGGCAACTCTGTAATTCTGTCCCTCCAATAAACGTGCTTTGAAAAGCTCATTTATATTATTATTTCAGATACGTTTGAAAATCGTTAAAAAATGCATTCAGAAGTCGCATATAATAATAATATTGATAATAATAATTAATGTAAATATTGCGAGTAAGGTACGTAGAAAATGGAATTAAATAATAAATGATCGCTTTCATTTTGAATGCATCTATCTTTCCATTTGAAGACTCTCTCTCACATTCAATGATATAGAATCCTTTAATCTTTTACTCTAACTTAATTACGCTCCACAGTTTACCGTCAGCGCTTTGTTAAACTTTAATTTCATTCACTTTCATGGCTTTGTGTAGAGATTTGCTCGATTTCTAAAGGTATCATAAAAATGAAGCTGGCATCCTCTTCATTGTTTATAAAAAGGTGAGTGCTGTGAAGTTATCACTCCGAAAAAGAGGTGAGCTATTTAGCTATTAAACTTTTATATACAGCACTAAATTTAATTTATTTGTGGGAAAGGTGCCGTCATTTTAATTTACTTTTGAGTTGTATATCCTCACTTTTTTTATAGTAACCTTGGTTAACTTTGGGTTACCTTCCGCCCGAATTGCTCATTCTGACGAAGGTCAAGCTTGTCACTCCACCTTAGACCTACAGTTTAGCCGTGGAATCCGAACCACGCCCCACCAGCAGCCCGGCGTCTTAACTTAGCTATCCAGGGTACCCATTTATCTACCAACCAATTTTTTTTATTGTGTGGAAAGATGAACAGCTCGGTTTGCTGTGTGACGCCTGCCGTCACGGATCTCGATCCTGGGGCCGATGGATTCGTAGTCAGCGACGCTAACCACTACACTACCGAGTAGATTGTAAAGTGTAAATTGAAATAACCTACCTTACATACGAGCTACCTGGATTAATTTTAATTTAATTTAAAGTTAACTTTAACACTTACTTACTGATTATTATTAATTAATTTTAACTCGCTTCTTCTGAGTGTAAAGGAGCCTAATAATGATCTATACTATAAAAAGGCAGTCCTGTCTGTCTGTAGACACCATGTATTTACTATTAAGTGATTCTGAAGATAGAAATAAATGCGCTTTGCTTTGTTTCATCTCTTTACTCTAGCCGTCTAGCGCCTTAAGATTTTCATTGCTTGATACAATGGGTTCGGATGTGAAGCTTAAGATTTTCATTGCTGCGTTCTTTTCTATAGTTTTATTGGCCGAATAATTGACTTAACCCCCACAATTACTGAGGGTTCAATTTTTTGGTCAATAAAACTACAGAAAAGAACGCAGCAATGAAAATCTTGAGCTTCACATACAAACCCATTGCATCAAGATTTGTGAAACTTAAGATTCTCATGGCTGCGTTCTTTTGACCGAAAACTATTGACTCGCCAGTAACTGGGGGGCCACAGGCCTCAGCACTGCAGATCTAGCTAAGTTGACCCGTAGGGCCCACTTTAGCTAGTAATAATAATAATAATAATGCTTTGGGTTGTTTAACCAACGTAATAGCAAATGGTCATGTGACGCAGGGGACATACAACTTTACGTGGGATCAGAAGTCAGAACCATCTATAGGTCGATACATCATCTGAACACATCCAGTTACTGAACGAATCCAACTTCGCCTAACTTTGCTGACTTAATGGGAAGTGGGTGTTGCGGCGTGGTCACTGCTTAACCCTCTGAGAGACGAAGGTAGTGATTACTGTTAATTACATGACTTCGGACATTCGAAAATCTGAATGAAGAATGAACAGATGAAAAGGCGTTCGTGGACATCCATTTGGAGTTTCCAACCAAATTTGTTTACCCAACCTTTGTCCTTTCGGGTTATTTCGAGATTTGGTTTCTGGTTAATATTTCAATTCATATTTTTTACTCACTATATCTTATTTCGATATATTACTGTTCAATTTTACGGTTATTTGACGAGTTTCCTTTAGGTAAAATCTCAAACAAGTTTAGTTAAAATCTCTGTTATGAGGATTATAAGTCGAGATTTAATTAATAAAGCTAATCAGTGTAACCAAAAAAAATTTAAAAGTTGATCAAAATGTTGAATAAATGTTGAAATCAATTTACGAATAATGAAATTCTTCAAAGAGTGAATAAGTAAAAGTTTCTAAGTTTTAACAAGTCTCAAACAAAGGTTTTAATAATGGATTCGATTTTTAAGACTAAATATCTATTTTTTAACTTCAAAAGAATAATTTTGATAAGTAGAAAGTCTTAAAGTTTAAAAAGTAGATTAAATGTGTTGTAAAGTTTAAAATATAGATTAATTTTGTTGTAAAGTTTAAAATAGAATTGAATTCTAATAAAAAATTGAAAATTATCTCCGAAAACTTAGAAAATTTGAAACAATTCACAATATAAGAAGGTTCTTTTCGAACAGAACACTGCCATAGAAAATAGTAATCTATTTTTGGAAAAAATTCGCCTAGAAACAAAAACTTCTGAAAAACATAACAAAATATTAATTAGTAATAATTGTTTTGTTTTTTAAAATTTGATTACTGTTACTAAAAAAGTTGAAAATATCCAGAGAAAATTAGATATTATCAATTAATAATTTTAATGTTGTGAAGAAATTTTATGCTTCGGGGTGAACTTTTTTCCGAAACTGTACATGGATTATCCGTAACAAAAACAAGAGTTTTAATACTTTTACGGATAAATTACTTTTTTAAGCGTTCAAGTATTTCTTCCAAAAGTGATTAATTTTGTGATGTTTTAATTTCTAATCATTATTTCCACAAATGCGACGCTCAATTCGACACTTAAAAAATTTAATATCACATTTCTAAAAAGAGTTATTGTTTTTTTAATTCTACATTAATGCAGTTAGTTCCAAAAGTTACTTCAAAATTGAGTGTAATTTATATTTCGTTGTTACCTCCTCTTAGAACGCCCAATCAAAGGTCTGCTTCAGCTCAGCTCCTTTCTCAAAATCATGTTTGACGTCCATTTTCTCAAAAAAAAAAAAAAGAAAATTGTGAATTTTGTTCCCCAGTGGAATTCTTTATCGGGTTGATTGGCGTTTTCCTGTTGGTTCACGTGCCGTGTTATATCTTCCTATATTGCAATATATACTGTAGGTTGTTTGTGTGTGTGTGTGTGTGTGTGTGTGTGTTGAATATAATTTGTTAATTAATATGATCGTTCATTAAAAGGTTATAAAGTGATCATTTTATTTAACTATTATTTATTTTGAAACAAAGACCAAAAATTTGAGGAAGAGAAAATGGGCGTTTTATTAAAAGGTAATCAATCATAAAAAGGTTTATTTACAGAAACGCTTTTTCTTTTAACCAACAGCAAAACACCAGTTTAAGTGCTCAATCGCGCACCAATTTTTCATACAAGATTTTAGATTTCTTCCTCGGTTTGAGACCGTTTTCTCTCTGTATCAGTTACTTGGAGACACTAGCACCGACCTCCAAACGGACGTAGGTTAGGTTAGGTTAGGTTAGATTAGGTTAGGGTGAGATGTAGGTGGTGTTTAGACTGCACTGCTAAATTTTAACTGGAAAAACCTAATAATAATCACTTAATTATTGTCATGCAAGCTAGCTAGCTCTCTCTCTCTCTCTCTCTCTCTCTCTCTCTCTCTCTTGGGGAGTTCGAAATTCCCGGGTATAGAATGTTTCGCAAAGACCGCACCCGTGGGGAGGGGGGTGGGGTACTAATATACGTCAGAGACACGTTGAGTCCGGTTGACTGCCAGTTCCGGTCGGAACGGGAGCTGCTTGGCGTCGATCTGTACGTGGGACGGACGAACTATAGGTTAATCTTGGTGTACAGACCTCCGCATCTCCTCCTCGAGGAGGATACAGCCCTGTACACCGAACTCAGTAGCCTGCTAGGGGATAGGGTGTGTGTAGTTTTAGGAGACTTCAACTGTCGCGGCATAAAGTGGGAAAACAGGACTGCCGATGCTGAAGGGAGGAGGCTAGTTGACTTTGCTGATGAGAACTTCCTCACTCAGTGGGTCAACGAGCCTACACGAGGCGAAAGCGTTCTAGACTTAGTATTCACGACTGAAGACAACCTCGTCACTGGCCTCACCGTTGACGAATCATTGGGCGGGAGTGATCACAGTCTTATTAGGTTCCGTGTGTGCGTCCCTCGGGTGAAGCGTAGTAACTCGAGAGGCAGTAAGCTCGATCTCCGGCGGACGAACTTTGTTAGCCTCAGGGATAACGTAGGAGAGATGGGGTTAGAGGTTGGCGGCGATGTTGAGGGAGTGTGGAGTGCATTCCGGGACGAGTTTATGGTGCTGCAGTCTGCTGCCATACCCTCAAAACCGGTCACCCCTGCTTCAACGCAGCCTAAGTGGTTCAATCGTGACATCGCTTCGGCTATCCGAAATAGGAAAGTAGCGTATAGGAGGGCGAAGGCCAATCGTTCCCACGAGAACACTGAAGCGTATGTCCGCCTCTGTAGGGAAGTGAAGGCGAAGGTTAGGCTAGCGAAACGTAACGAAGAACTACGGGTGGCAAGCCTCTGCAAGGGGAACCCTAAGGAGTTCTTCAGTTATGTTAATAGTAGAAAGCCGATTAGAAGCATGATAGGTCCGTTAAAGGACGGAAGCGGCGTTTTGCGGACCTCCGACGCGGACATCGCTAATGTGCTTAATGAGTACTTTGTGGGAGTGTTCACCAGGGAGGATACCCGCGTCATCCCCGAGCCAGGCGTGAGGCACGAAGGTGCTGGCCTGGATAGTGTTAGATGTACCGCGACAGTCGTTGCCGATAGAATAGACAAACTAAGCGCGTTTAAGGCTCCTGGGCCAGACCAGTTTCTCCCCAGAGTGTTGCGAGAAGTGCGCGACCAGGTGGCTCCCCACCTGGCTACAGTCTTCAACAAATCGTTGGAGATGGGCCAGGTGCCTGGTGACTGGAGGGAAGCCAACGTGACCCCTATCTTTAAGAAAGGGGATCACGAAAGTCCAGGGAACTATCGTCCCATTAGTCTCACTTCAGTTGTAGGTAAATTATTAGAAGGGATAATAGCTGATAGGATCGTTGACTATTTGGATTCCTACAAGCTGCTTGGGGACTCCCAACATGGGTTTAGACGGCATAGGTCGTGTCTCACCAACTTGCTCGAGTTTTTCCACGTCATGTTGAGTGAGTATGATAAGAGTAGGGCGATTGATATACTTTATCTCGACTTTCAGAAAGCCTTTGATAAGGTACCTCACCGCCGGCTAATGGCGAAAGTGCGCGCGCTGGGTATCGGTGGGGAAATAGGTAGGTGGATTGAAAACTGGCTGAGGAATACGCGGCAGAGGGTGGTAATTAAAGGGGCTAGTTCGGGTTGGGCCTCGGTCACTAGTGGGGTTCCTCAGGGTTCCGTTTTTGGGCCACTGTTGTTTATCGTCAGTCGGATCGCCAAATTCGCTGATGACACCAAGCTTGGGGCCAATGTTGGGACGCCCGAAGCGATCGAGGAACTGCGTGCGGACCTAGGTAGGATAGGAGAGTGGTCCGAAAAATGGCAAATGCCGTTTAACTTGTGTAAATGCAAAGTGATGCACATTGGCTACGCTACGCCAATCCCAAGTCGGACTACTCGATGTTGGGTAGTAATATCGAGGTGACTGATTTAGAAAAGGACTTGGGTGTGCTAATTAGCAGCGACCTTAAGTTTACGAAACAGTGTGTAGAGGTGGAAAAGAAAGCCCAGAAACTATTGGGTTATATCATGAGGCAATTTCAGTTTCGGAACAAGGAGATTGTGCTCTCACTGTACAATTCCCTTGTTCGGCCGCACCTGGAGTATGCTGTGCAGTTCTGGTCGCCCACCCTCAGGAAAGATATTGAGAGGCTGGAGCGAGTGCTGGCGAGGGCCACAAAGTTAATCCCTTCCGTTAGGCATATGGGCTACAATCGACGGTTACGCGCCCTGAACTTGTTTTCGCTTGAAACTCGGAGGCTGCGCGGTCAACTGATCGAGGTTTTCAAGCTCTTACGCGGGTTCAACGATGTCGATTTTAGAAGTATGTTTAGTTTAAATGATAACCCAACTCGCAACAATGGTTGGAAGTTGGATTTAAAACGGTTTAGGACTAGTGTGTGTGGGAATTACTTTACGTATAAGATCTGTGACACATGGAACAGGTTACCTTCGGAAGTTGTGAACAGTTCCTCTGTGGATCAGTTCAAGAAAAGGTTAGACCAAATCTTGCACACTATTTGAGTGTGTAAAAAATTGTCCCTGGCACCCGTTGCCATTGGTACCTCCTCGGTATGGGCCGCAAGGCCTTTTGAGGTACTTCTTTTCCTTGTAACTCTCTCTCTCTCTCTCTCTCTCTCTCTCTCTCGGCCGCACCTGGAGTATGCTGTGCAGTTCTGGTTGCCCACCCTCAGGAAAGATATTGACAGGCTGGAGCGAGTGCAGGCGAAGGCCACAAAGTTAATCCCTTCCGTTAGGCATATAGGCTACATACAATCGACGCTTACGCGCCCTGAATTTGTTTTCGCTGAAAACTCGGAGGCTACGCGGTCAACTCATCGAGGTTTCCAAGCTCTTACACGGGTTTGACGATGTCGATTTTAGAAGCATGTTAGTTTAAATGATAACTCAACTCGTAACAATGGTTGGAAGTTGGATTTGAAACAGTTTAGCACTAGTTTGTGTGGGAATTACGTTACCTATAAGACCTGTGACACGTGGAACAGGCTATCTTCAGAAGTTGTGAACAGTTCCTCTGTGGATGAGTTCAAGAAAAGGTTAGACCTAATCTTGCACACTATTTGAGGGTGTATGAATTTTTCCGTGGCACCCGTTGCCATTAGTATCTTCTCGGTATGGGCCGCAAGGCCTTTTGAAGTACTTCTTGTCCTTGTAACTCCTTGTAACACTCTCTCTGATATTTAACTAAACAATTAATCAGAAGTCCCCCCCCTCCCTAAATTAAAAAGTATAAATTAATA
Source organism: Bathynomus jamesi (assembly GCA_023014485.1). Classification (NCBI taxonomy): domain Eukaryota; kingdom Metazoa; phylum Arthropoda; class Malacostraca; order Isopoda; family Cirolanidae; genus Bathynomus; species Bathynomus jamesi. Next base: position 459,675 of record JAJOZX010000631.1, read on the forward strand.
AACGTTTTTAGAAAAATGAGTGTCTTCATTCCTCCTCAGTGACGCTGTTCAGAGTAACAAATGACGTTATTTTGTATAAAGAACACCGGTAAATAGTAGAACAGTAAATTATTAACATTAAAAACAACGATTACAGTGTGTGTGTGTGTGTGTGTGTGTGTGTGAATAACTTAATGTCAACAAGAAAATAAGAACCGGTAATATATTTTACTAGAAAAATTCAAGAATAAATTGTATAAATTTTTACAAAAAATTTTTTCAGATTTGACTTGACATCATTCCAAATTAAATTTCTCATTCCACGAAAATGAATTGATTGGCACTTGTTGAATGGCTAACAAATTTACTCGTTACTTTTTACCATTTTATCACCTTCTTGTACTAAACTGGCGGAGACAGTATGTACAGTTTCAGAAAAAAAAAGTTCATTCAAACAAAATTTCTGAGAAACAAAAAATTAGTAATTGGCAATAATCTGTTTTTCTTCAGATAATTTTCCTTTTCAGTGACGATAATAAAATTTCTACTAAATCATTAGTGATTAGCAAGTTTTTATGCTTCTTAAAAATTTTGTTTCAAGACAATGTTTTCCCGAAATTTTATATATATATACGACCATACGACTATCGGACCTTTGAAAAACGAAGACAGTGCTTTATCTGATGATCTAACAGAAGTATCTGAAATATTAAGAGCGTAGAACGAATCATCTTTCAGCATCCCAAAAACTGACAAACTGATATGCGACACAAACGTATTCTTTGAAGAAGAACTACAAGGGGAAAGTATAACAGACTTCGACTTTACGACGGATGATATTACACAAGCTATAGGGAAACTAAAGGCACACTCAGCGGCAGGACCGGACAAATGGAATGCCACACTGATCAAAAGCTGCAAGAGAGCAATCGCTGAGCCCTTATATTGGATATGGAGACGATCACTAGACAGACACGAGAGAAATACCGGGCATCCTGAAGAGCGTGAACTTGTCCCAATATATAAAGGAGGAGATCGATCCGAGGCCAAAAACTATAGGCCAGTGTCTCTTACATCTCATCTCACAAAAATATTTGAAACAATAGTTAGACAGAAAATCTATGACTTTTTGGAAACTCAGAAACAATTAAATGATAACCAGCATGGATTTCGGTCAGGCAGATCAAGCCTATCACAACTAATGGAACACTACAACAACATTATTGATGCACTTGAAAGTAATGAAAACTATGATGTCCTATACACAGACTTTGCTAAAGCGTTTGACAAGTGTGACCATGGAATCATAATATATAAACTGAAATATATGGGAATAACAGGAAAAGTAGGGAAATGGATATATAATTTCCTTAGTGAGCGGCGGCAAGTCGTTACAGTTCAAGGAATATCTTCATCAGAATCAGAGGTCCTCAGCTAACTGACATAGATGGGGACGTGACCAGAGACAGCACAGTAACATCCTTTGCCGATGACACAAAGATCAGTAGAAAATAAAAAACCCAGAAGATATAGGATCTCTACAAACCGACATGAACAGAATCTACAAGTGGACGGAAGACAACAATATGAAGTTTAACACAGAAATTTCAGCTGTTACGGTACGGAAAAAAGAGAGGACCTAAAATCCATTGAATATTATACCGCAAATGGACAGGAAATTCAGAGAAATTCTAAAGCAAAAGATTTAGGGGTTGTAATGACTGATGATGTGAAATTTCAAACACAAAATAAGATAGCAATAAACAGAGTGAAGAGAATAACTGTGCAGATTACGGAGAACCTTTAAACGAAGGGATAGGAATATAATGATTCCTCTACTGAAAACACTGATCATACCCAAATTGGAATACTGCTCAGTCCTAACATCCCCATATAAAAATGAAGACATTAGACAGTTAGAAGGGATTCAGAGAAGCTTCACAGCCAAGATCAATGGGTGCAAAGAACTAAATTACTGGGAAAGGTTACGCGAACTAAACCTGTATTCACTGGAAAGGAGAAGAGAGAGATGCACCATTACTTACACTTTGAAAATAATGGAGAAACTAGTCCCTAATTTTACTCTGAACCCTGTAACTCCCTAAAAAACAGTGGAAAGTAGAAAAGGAAGACTGTGTCTTGTTCCCAAATTGAAGGCTAGACAGGAACATCCTTAACACTGAAAGAAAATGGTTTTGTTGTGAGAGGACCAAAACTGTTTAATCAGCTGCCCAAAGAACTAAGGAACACGATTGGTGTTGCGGTGGACATCTTCAAAAGAAGATTAGACACCTCGCTCAGAACGATCCCCGATGAGCCGGGCGTATGTGAGGTGGAGAGCAAAAGAAACCAACTCACTACTTCACCAGGCCAACTCGAGAGGAGGGGCGACAAGCTTGACCTTCGTGAAATGAGGAATCATCGGACGGAACACTTGAAAGGTTGAAAGGTATATATATATATATATATATGAAATGAAAATGAAAATGTTTATTGGCAGATATAGTCCATATGACAAATATTATTAATACAATGACAGTTCATATACTAAGGATAGAAATATATACAATTGATTAGAAATAATACTGTAATGTCGAAGTTAAGTGGAGCTACAGACAGACGTTTTCGTACCAAGAAGTCCATAGCTTGGAGCCACGCTTCTCAAACTAGGGGTCGCGTAAATATTATTGGGGGTCGCAGAAACATTTGAAAATATTATTTTTTTCATAAATATACAGTGTTAGTACCTATTGCTTTTATGACATTGAGTGAAGGGTCGCGAAAACATTTGTCTGATCCAAAGGGGTCGCAAGTGAAAAAAGTTTGAGAAGCCCTGGCTTAGAGGATAAATGGCAGGACTCATGGATAGCTTGGATGATCGGGTTGGTTGAATTTTTAATTCTTTGCATTAGACTGTGTTGAGCACGTTTTGTTACCCCCGGGAAGCTCGGGACATTGCGCGTAGCAAACATTTGCGAAGCTGAGCATCTCGGGGGGTAATTTATGTAAGAGTCTAAAAGACCTGTTGTACAGCAAATTTAGAGTTCTGCCAGAACCTTTTTTATAATTCACCCACAGTTGCTGTCCTTATATATTACTGCAGAAAGTACGAAAGAGAGTGTCTTTAGCTTCACTTGTACAGAATCGAAAGTTCCTTATGGTCATATTCGCTTTAGCACACAGGCTTCGAGATTGTTTTCTTATATCCGAGTCATCACTCAAGGAGCTGGTAATAGTTTGACCCAAATACTTAAACTCTTGTACTTCCTCAATTACTTCACCATTCATTTTAAACCTTATATCAGCTGGCTGATTACAGCTTTTAAGATGAAATTGCATAACCTTAGTTTCTGTAACATAAAAAAGAATATCATGTTTCTGCGAATACACTTCGCAGACTTTTAGTAGCCGATCCAGACCTTTAACGGAGGGACTTATTAACACCATATCATCGGCATAAACTAAGTTATTTATCCTTGTTTTATCTATACAACATCCCACTGTTGCCTCATTAAGTGAAGCAATTAATCCGTCGATATACACATTAAACAGCATAGGAGAGAGCAAGGAGCCTTGCCTCACCCCGCAAGAGGAGCCAAAACACTCGGATAATACATTGCTCCACCAAACAGTGAAAGATTGGTGGGAATACCAAAATTTCAATAAATTTAATATGTACTTGGGAACCTTCCTGTCTTCTAGTTTTGCAAATAAAATATTGTGGTTCACCCTATCATATGCCTTACTTATATCTAGGAAACGGCTATAAATAGTTGAATTATTGTCAATGTATTTAGATATTGTTTCTTTAAGTACAGAGATACACAGGTCAGTTGAGTGGGACCTTTTAAAGCCAAACTGATTAGATTTCCATAGGAAATCATTTAATCTGCGTAACAAGAGTTTTTCTAGTAGTTGCGAGAAGCAGGAAGCGACAGCAATAGGCCTGTAATTATTGCTGGACAGAATGTCTCCGTACTTATTTTTGACCAGGGGCAAGATATATACCCTCATGAACTCTGCAGGGATATAGCTATGAGCCAGCATGGCTGATAGGAGCAATGATATATTAGGGTGTGTCAATTTTGTCAACTTTTTTCAAATCAATTTTGGTAGTGAAAATATAGTGTCTTTTCATGTCAAAACTGGAAATTGGAAACCAAAATTAAATAAAATAACCCTTACCTACATCAGTTTTTACCTTAAAGTTTCAGAAATTGACTCTTTTACTAAATAATAGGACATAAATTGATTAACTCTTCATCTGTCACAGAATTATCCCACTGATCGCATATGGAGTGTTTTCAAGGTCATATAGTTGTTGTACAATGTACAAGTCACAATATGAATAGAACTGTCCCTCACTCTCAGTCCGCAGTTGCCTCTTAGATGTCATAGACGGTGGTTTGCTGTTATTGCTCTTGTACCTACTTCATAGTTATTCTACTAGACGAATACTACAGTTTAACTGTAAGTATGGATTATTGATTATTACAATTATTTATTATTATCATATTCTTCTGTCTAATTATGTTGTAATCCCATGAAATATTTTTTTATTGAATTTTAGAACATCGAATGACTAAACTTTGAAACATCGTAATTGATATAAAATACTTAAATGTTTTTCTTTCTTTTCAGATATTCCTAAGATGCCAAAATTGAAGACAAGAGGTCAGTCGTCATGCCACTTGAGCCTGTTAGTCAGTACAGGCAAGGAGCTTCCCGTATCAGAACTACCAACAGTGTGAGACATGCTGAGACTAGGGTTACTCCTTCGTGAACAAAATACAGAGGATAGAAGGAACTACACAGAGAAAGAGCTCATAAGGGACATGATTCCCTGTCTTCTGCATCAGTGGAAAAAAGCTAATGTGTTATTCAAACCACCTGTACTCAATCAGTATAGAACTATTGAGCTAAAATTAACAAAGCTGTGGCACAAAGCAGTTGAGACATCACTTGGTAAAGGAAAACTAGCAAAGAAAAATAAATTTCTGCACACACTTGATACTCTTCTTGACATTTTTAACTGCCAGTGTCCCATAGAGTTGTTTTCTGAAGCCAATTGTTCTCCCTCATGCAGAAGAGAACCTCACCCTCACATTGATCGTCGCTGTCCTCGTAAGAAGATCCCTGTTTTGGAGCTGGCTTTCATAAAGGTGCAGAGAACAAGGGCAGGAGGCCAAGGAAGTATGCAGATTGGTTCGGCAGATTATTCAGAAAACAAAAAACAGATTGTTATTGCTAAGAAAAAAGAGAAAATCCGAGAGAGGGAAGAAAAAGAAGAGTGAAGAAGCCACCCAAAGAGATGACGAGCTCTATCAAGAGGTTTCTCACTTCTTTGAAAGCTCTTCAGATGAACAGAAAGAAGCAACATCAGATGATAGCTCCAAAATGCCATCTGAACCTTCGCCGAAGAGAATGAAATACAACACTAAAGACATCTCAAACATTGCCCTGCCAGTATTCGCCACCATACGAGGCTACGAGAGACTGCAGAGATTGCCACTGCGGCTTGGATAGATGCAGGCCTCATCAGCCGAGAGGATGCATCCTTAGTGATAGATCATAATAAGATAAGAAGAGCACAAGAAAAAATAATGAAGGAAATATCTGATCAGCATGAAAAAGATTTGAAGGAGGAAGGTCTCTCTTGCCTTTTGTTTGATGGAAGAAGAGATGACACAAAAGTTCTCCTAGAGGTAGAGGGAATGGACAGAAAGTTTCCCAGTCTCATCAAAGAAGAACACTACTCTGTGTGTTCCGAACCTGGTGGCCTGAAGCAGAAGTAGAAGGCAAGAAACATGCAGAGGCAATTGCTGATCAAATAATATGTTGGCTTCAAGAAAGAAGACTTGACAGTTCACTGCAGGCCGTTGGTGGAGACTCAACTGCGGTGAACACTGGATGGCAGGGCGGTGTTATGACGCATTTAGAGAAAAAACTTAGAAGAAGGCTTGTTTGGATTGTATGTGATTTGCACACAGGGGAACTACCTCTTCGTCGTCTCATCCAGGAACTTGATGGTCCTACAAAGAGCAACAACAAGTGGTCAGGCCCCCTTGGCAACATGCTAGATGAAGCAACGGAATTAGAAATAAATACAAAATTTCCAAAGGTCAAAGTAGGCCCTCCCCTTCCAGTGTTGTCTGAAGAAGTTATCAAAGACCTCAGCACGGATCAATCTTACGCTTATCGTATTGTTCAAGCAATCAGATCAGGAGAGTTGCCTCAAAATCTGGCTCTCTTGGAGATTGGACCCGTAAGTCACAGTCGTTGGTTAACTACAGCGATTCGTTTCTGCAGGATTTGGGTTTCCAAACATGCACTGAAGGGCAAAATGCTACAGAATTTGATGTTGATTGTTGAATTTATTATTGGGTTTTATCTTCCTCACTGGTTCAATGTAAAACTTAATCCAATGTGGATGGAGGGGCCCAACCACATCTTGTTTGAATTAGAGCTACTGAGAACCCAAAGGAAAGTAGTGGTGGACATCGTGTTTCCTGTGGTGAGAAGGTCCGCTTGGTATGCTAGGCCAGAGGCAGTTTTGCAAGCAATACTCTGCAGCCAATGTACCAAAGAGCGAACTGAGGCTGTGGAAATCATTCTAAAGCTTAGAGGAACATTACTAGATGATGACCAGCTGGGAGACTGCTCTGTTCAGACAAGGAAGGTACCTCCGATAAACGTCAATGCCACGAAATTGTCAGAATTAGTTAACTTGAGTTCGGAAGTTTTGGAGCCACCACTGACAACATGTATAACAAACAAAGATTTAACACAACTTAAAGAGGCCCCAATGCAAGTGCCAAAGTGGCCTTCTCACACTCAGAGTGTGGAGAGATGTGTGAAAATGGTCACAGAAGCAGCTAGTCAAGTTTACAGTCACGAGAGGCGAGAAGGCTACATCAAAGCGCAAGTAGCAAGCCGAATGCTGATGTTAAGGAACTGCAGCAAAAAGGACATGACTGCATTAGTTACTTCCAAATAAAGACTCTGAATGATATCTTATTGCCACTTTAAATGTTGATAGGATGTTTGCGCACATTTGTTATTTTGTTACGAATTTACGGAAAAATGGAATTTTTGAATTAAAATTGATGTAGGTAGGAGTTATTTTTTATTGTTTTTGAAGCAAGGATATTATTTTGTAAGCCAAATGATTACATTAAATTGCTACCAAATCACATGATTTTCAATTTAGTCATTTCACCGCCAAAATTGACACACCCTAATGATATATGCAGACATACTACGTCATTTGCATATTTTAAGTGCTCATTCGATAAGTCATCTATCTCTGACGCAGAACCAGTCTTTAACTCTTTAATTAACCTCTTTACTTCAGAAAATGATATCAAAGTATTTTCCCTTGTCCCTCCCACAATCGTTTCGCTGCAATCTATCATATATAATATATATATATATATATATATATATATATATAGAGAGAGAGAGAGAGAGAGAGAGAGAGAGAGAGAGTTTGTCCATTACAATTAAATTTAATGAAAGTCCAACCAAAGTGAAAACGAAATCCTTTTCCGTTTTAAATTCTAATTGGCCAAATTAGAGGATTGTAAGCAATAGTCAGTCTCAATTTATAAAACGTTACTTTGGACAGTAAATAAGTTTGAGTAAACTCACCGACATTCTCTCTCTCTCTCTCTCTTTTCTCTCTCTCTCTCTATATATATATATATATATATATATATATATATATATATATATCAAAGGTGATTTTTTTTTAAACATCTGACACTTTAAAAGGTTTGTATTTTTTTATTAATTGAAATAAAAGCATGAAATTTTTTCTGTACCGCTCTACACATCGGGAATTAGTTTATCTAGTGCAAAACATGCTTTATTTGATGTCCTCTCAGCTCATTAACTCGTTGCACACAACAAAATTTTGCAGTACTCTGGACAGAGTATCTGATGAAATCTAAGAAATTTCTTGTTCAGTTGATGCTTTCAATTCTTCTATTGTGTGTGGATTGTGTTTAAATCCTTTATCTTTTAAATAGCCCTACAGATAAAAATCACAAGGGTTTAATCTGGTGATGTTGATGGTCATGATATTTCTTTATCATAAACCGTAGGAAATATGTTGGACAGGACTTTTTCGTCGAAAGTGTCGTCTAAGTATCGTGAGCTGAGAGGATATCACATAGAGCAGGTTTTTTTACTTTTCGACCAAGAAATAACGATAGCAGTTGAGGTTTCCCGTAGAAAACCTTTTATCTCCCACAGGACTACTTATATCTGCATTAACATGTACGAACAGATAGTACAGCAATAATTGACTTATGGTCCTCATATCACTTCTCATTCTAGAGTAATGTGTGATAATCTTCTGCACCACGAAGTGAACAAAGTTTGTACGTGAACTAAGAGCTCAAAACCCAAAGGAGCCGTTGAAAGAATCCTTCAGCAGGTGTGTGCAGGGAAATGGTAATGTGACTACTCGCAGGAGACAAGGTCGACCAATAATAACTACCGCAAAACAGGATTGCATTTTTTAAACACTCTCCCAAGCAAATTGCTAACAGCTCAAGAAATATGTGCCTCATTCAGGAGTGCCATGGGGAAGTGCTGTAAACATGTCCACTGTGAAAACTGGCGTGATGAATAGAAGAATATTCTATAGAGTGATGAGACCAAACCCTGGACTTTTTTGTAGTGAAAGGCGTAGGTTTCGAGACAACATAGCCATGAAAACTTTGAATCTAAATGTATCAGTAAGACTGTGAAATGTGGTGGTGGTTCTATTATGAGGTAAAGTTGCTTCCGTTCAAGTGGAGTACAGAGGGTTGAGAAAAGTAAATAGACACCACGATGATTGTCCTAAAAAATAAATGGCAAAGCTCATCAGTTGAATGCCAGAACGTGTGTCAGCTTCACATAATGCAGGGAGGAAAGCAACACGATTCTAAATATATTGATTCAATAAATCTTTTATTATTATTTATTGACTTTTATTATCAAATAAAATTCGATGGTAAAACTGAGGGTGTCTATTTACTTTGGCACTCTTTTATACTGAGATGATCTGTTAAAAATCCATAGGAATAAGCATAAGATACACAGTGCACTACCACAATATTTTGGTTTAGCATTCACTGTCAAGTAGAATTCAGTGCACTACCACAATATTTTGGTTTAGCATGCACTGTCAAGTAGAGTTCATTTGATTATCCAATACAATGATTCAAAACAATGGACAGTGCTCAACAAGACTTATTTAGAGAAGAAGGAGCAGATTGGGAGGATCCAAGTGCTGAAGTTTTCACTACAGAATTTTTATCTAAATTTTATTAAACATTCTTGGAAATCACTGAAAACCGTCTGAAAAGTGAAGCGAACTAGCTTACAGTACCTCTGGCATATTATCCATTCAAAATGACAAGCAATTTCTACGAGGAAACTACAAGCTCTGGTTGATGCCTTCTGTATGTGAAGCCATCATCGGTGCGCGAGAAAGTCACACTTCACATTTAATATTAAATACTAGCCCGTCTTTCTAAATTATTAGTTATTTGCTGTAATTTATATGTAGCTCTGCACCAATCTTTTATTGTTTGCATATATATATATATAATTTGTACCAGCTTCAGCGGTACATATACTAAAATTGGAACGATACAGAGAAGATTAGCATGGCCCCTGCGCAAGGATGACACGCAAAATCATGAAGCGTTCCACATTTTTCTTCCTCAAATTATCCAACGTAACGAGTTCTACAGCAAGGTGACCTATATTAACAATAACTTAAAGTCTCTTTGCCAACAGGAAGGAGTGCATTTTGCAAATTTTTGGAACAGTTTCTACGGCAGGAGGGACTTGTTCCTCGACTTGTTCCTCAGAGATGGACTTCATCTTAATGACGTTGGAGCTGCGCGTTTAGAAAGACTATTTCATAATACTGTCTCTTCTTTTCAGGCTGCCGTAACTCGACCGGTCCCGGCGTAATTTCCTTAAATTACAGGCCAAAAAATATGAATTTACCTTGCGCGCGCGAAGGAAACGCGGTTTTAACAAACAATTCGAAGGTTCTATCTTTAAATGCTCGTAGCCTACGCGACTTTATAGGGGAGTATCAAATTAGAGATTATAGGCTTTTTGTTAAAAACAGAATAGGTAGACGAGGAGGAGGTGTTATGGTGGATATCAAAGATAATGTATTGCGAACGCTACAGAATTAAAGCACAGAATTCCAGAACCGATAGATTCGACTATAATAGAACTTAAGATTTTACATGAAGACTCAGCGGGTGATCGGACGTGTTAGCTGTGATCCAGTGAATTGACTTTTGCTCTCTAGTGTTGATATTATTATGTTTGTTTTATTTATATATTGCTGTTTAGCTTTCGGTTATTACTTTAGCTTTTGCCCATTTGCACTATTTGTGGTGTGTTGGACCTCTTCACTGTCAGGCTTTGCTTGTTTTTCTATTGTGAGGTTGATGGTTGGGCTTAGGTTTTTGGCCTAGGCCCGACTTTTCTCTGCGCCGGTTAGGCATGGGTGATAAGTTGAAAAACTGTATTTCTGCCAGCAAAAAGCGTAAAAATCAGCATGACCAAAACAGCTCGACTGCACTTGATGGGGACCTAATGGATTTGAGTGAAGTTATCAGTCAGACAGAGAAAGCTGTTCGAGATTTTCCTACGGGGCTCGTGTCTCCTGGTCAGGGAGATGCATCCTCAGGTTCTACGAGTGCCTCCTCATTGCCTACTACTAAGATTTCTCAACCTACTTTGACTCCTGATCATGTCTCTTTGTATGTGGCGAGTAAAGGCTCTACAGTCTACAACCCTCACCCGTCTAAACCCTTTTGGAATTAAAAAATCGATTGAATGTATTTGTGGTGAACCTGTAAGGTCTGTCACCTACTGCCGTTCTGGTAGCTTGCTAGTCCATACTTTCAATGCAGCTTAAACTAGGGCTCTTTTGAACGCGACTACTTTTCTTAATAATGTGCCAGTAGAAGTCTCAATTGCGAAAAATCTGAACACTACTCAGGGTATCATTTATGCTCCAAAATTGTTTCACATAAGCACAGATGATCTATTACTAGAAATGAAATTGGAGAATGTAATTGGCATTCGACGACTAAACAAGGGTAGTGATAAAACTCCTACTAGCCTTTTAGTCCTTACTTTTGGGGGTGCCACTAGTCCTGAATATATTCACTGTGGCTATCTCCGGTACCATGTTGACCCTTATTATCCTAACCCCTTGCAGTGTTTCCATTGCATCCGTTTTGGACATGGTGTGCGTAATTGCACAAATAAAATTTCTTGTGCTAAGTGTGCTGAGTCTCATGACACTCGATCTTGTCAGAAAGACTTGGCTTCATATACCTGTGTTAATTGTAAGGGATCACATTTAGGTTCTTCTAGAGTTTGTAGCCATTGGATACGTGAGAAAGAGATTGTCAAGGTAAAGGTGGATAATCAGGTTACATTTACTGAAGCCCGTAAGTTATATGCTGCTAAGATGGGTTCATGGTCATCGCAGTCTGTCTCTTATGCTGAGGTGGGTCGAGGGTCTCTTTCACCTTTGAGTAAGATACAGACTTCTGGATTTCTAGCAACAGCTTCTGGTTCTATGTCTAATTCCCAGCCTATAGCAACCAAGTCTTGTGGTACACAATGTTCATTCCTTGATTTTGACCAACCCTCCTCAGACTCTGCTTTGTCACCAGATATAGAACCACTTCATAGTACAGGTAGTGCTGGCTTAAAAGGAAAACTTGATTCTAGTAGTGATCGTCCCAAGTCAAAAGGCAGACTTAGTGGGATAGCTCATCCTGTGGTCTCTCCTGTAGATGATACCTTACTTTGGAGGTGCTTATTGGAGTTTAAGTCACTCATGGCTAAAAATACAGCTCCACAGAATATGGCTCAAAAAATGTCGCAATTCTTTGCAAAGAATGGTTTTCAAAAGACTGCAGTTGATCCTAGGGATGGCTTCCGGATATTATTTAATAGCACAGACTAATGTTCATAGACTGTTTGCTTTTGCTTCCCCTTATCCTTTTACATCATGGCTTTATCCATCTTCCAGTGGAATGTAAGGAGACGACTGCCTTTTATACAGCAGTTACTGTCACGGTATTCCCCTCTCATTCTTGCTTTTCAAGAAACTTGGCTGGATTTATTCCATTCTGCAAGTGTCAGAGGTTACAGTTTGCTCCGGAAAGACGGGGGTCCCCATGGGGGTGGTGTCTTACTGGGGATCCACAGCTCCCTTCCTTTTACTCCAATTCCTCTTGATATTAATATTGAAGCAGTTGCAGCAACAATCCACACTTCCTCTTTTGCTGTTACGGTTTGTACTGTATATTTTCCTCCAGGTCCTCCCTTCTCTACAGCTTTATTACACAGACTGCTTCGTTTACTTCCTGCCCCTTTCCTTCTAATAGGAGACTTCAATGGTCATCATCCCCTATGGGGTTCCCCTTCCAGTGACCAGCGGGGCTCCACCATTGCAGACTTCATAGATGCCAATAATCTCTCTCTATTTAATGATGGTTCCCCTACATTCCTCCATAGTTTCAGTGGATCCTTCTCGCATTTAGATCTATCACTTTCTACTATGGACTTGTCTCATGTATTTGGTTGGGAAGTTTTGAGTGATCCTTGTGATTCTGATCACTTCCCCATTCTTCTCGCATCTCAGGTACTGTCTGTGGGCTCAAAACACTCCCTATGGAAACTAACAGAAAGGTCTGCATAACTTTCATGCTGCTTTGACTTTGCCACATCCTGGAGATGATACCACTGTGGATGAAGACTGCCATACATTAACTCGCACAATTCACCTTGCAGCTCAAGAATATTTCACTCTCACTTCCAGCACGTTTAATACTAAATATCATGCAGTGTGGTGGAATGATTTGTGCCAGCGGGCTGTTAGAGTAAGAAAGATGGCTTATAGGTTATTTAAACAAAATCCTGTTTTACAGACATATATCCTATACAAAAAGGCTAGAACAATTGCTCGGCGTACAGTTAGATTATCCAAACGTTCTTCTTGGCATGCCTTTGTCAGTTCTACCTCTCATCAGACAACTGAGAGTGTGGTCTGGAATAAAATTAAAAGACTGGAGAGAAAACCTCCTGCACATCCTATTGTTTTGCGGGATGGCAGTAATGTCATTTTCCAACCCCAGCTAGTTGGTAACTCCTTGGCTGCATACTTTGCATCTATCAGTAGTAAATCTCATTATACAGCACAGTTCCTTTCTAGAGCAGCAAAAGCTGAACTCATCCCTATTGATTTTTCTACAAATGTAGCACTCCATTATAATAGTCCTTTTACTCTGCTGGAATTGAATATGGTCCTCTCCAAGCTAAAAAATACCTCCCCTTTTATAACAAGGTTTGGATGACATGCTCTTTTCCACATGTTTGGACTTCTGCTTTGCTGGTGCCCATCCATAAGTCTGGCAAAGCTCGTACTGCTGCGAGCTCATATCGCCCAATAGCGTTGACTAGCTGTCTGGGTAAAGTACTTGAAAGGATGGTGTTACATCGTCTTTACTCTATTCTATTTCTCAAACTGGACAGCTTTCAAAGTGGTTTTCGCCCTCACTTTTCTACGATGGACAACCTGGTGAGGCTTCAGGGATCAATCAGAGTCTTTTCTTAGAAATGAGTATATTTTAGCAGTATTTCTTGACATTGAGAAGGCCTATGATACTGTCTGGGACTATGGTTTACTCTCTAAGTTGCATCATTTAGGGTTGCGGGGCAATCTACCCATGTTTATCCAAAACGTTTTGCAGCATAGACGCATACGAGTATCAATTGGATCCTCTCTTTCAGATGTTTATCATTTGGATGCTGGAGTTCCACAAGGTAGTATCATCAGTCCCCTTTTATTTAATGTCATGATTAATGACTTATTTCAGGGTATGGACCCTGCTCATAACTATTCTCTGTATGCAGATGATGGGGCATTGTGGGTATCCCATGTTGACATTCATGTTGCCAAGGCCATTATGCAAAATGCTCTGCACAGGATTACTAATTGGTCACAGAATAATGGCTTGCACTTTTCTCCTGCCAAGTCTTCATGTGTCATTTTTAGTAAGCGGCCAGTTCCCCCTCAACTCATTCAACCTCTTGTCTTGCTGACAAGCCAGATTCCTTTTGCCTCCTCTCATAAATTCCTAGGTATTACATTTGACAGAACTTTGACTTGGAATCCCCATATTGTTTCCCTTTGGGAGCGTTGTGAGGGTGCCTTTAATATCATGCGGTATTTGTCTAATAGAACATGGGGCTGTAAAAGGAAGACTCTATTATAACTTTACAAATCTCTCATCCGGTCTAAATTAGATTATGCTTCATTTCTCTATGATACAGCATCCCCATCACTACTTGTAAAATTAGACAGAATTCAGTATAGGGCTATTGGTCTGGCTATTGGAGCCCTCAAATGCACCAGAGTTGACACCTTAAATGAAGAGGCCTTTCTCCTTCCTCTAAGCCTCCGTCGTCAGCAGCTGGGTATCAACCATGGTGCCAAAGTGTTGTCAAATGACCAGCATCCCATCCGGCCTTTCTTTGTAGATTTCCATATTTACCAATTTTACAGGTTGCGACCCCACCCACTTCCCTTCTTTGGCCGGTTTCAAGATGGATTGACTAAAATGAGCATTTCTTTAGAGGATATTGCTACAAGTTCCCTATCACTAATTACAAATTGGGTTCCAGTAGATGTCATTTATGACCTTAGATTGTCTTCTGCTTTGAAATCCATAACCTGTGCTCATAACTTTCAGTGTGAGTTTCTTTCATTGAAAGCATCATATCTAGATTTAGGTTACAAGGTTCTTTTTACTGATGGTTCAAAGTCCCCAACTGGAGTAGGTTGTGCCTTTAGTTTTGAAGGTACCTTGATGGGTTATAAGTTGCCACCTCATTGCTCAGTATTTGCAACTGAACTGTATGCCCTTTACAAGGCAATTTATTTTGTTTCTGTAAATTCTACACATCATAAGTTTCTCATCTGTAGTGTTTCTCTCTCAGTTCTACATGCTTGAAGTCAGGAAATACTTCTCATTTTCTGGTCATTAAAATTATTGTCTTGTTAAGATCTATTCCACATTACAGTTTTGTTCTTTTATGGGTCCCTGGATATGTTGGAATCCTGGGCAATGAGGTGGTGGACTTGGCAGCCAAGTCTGCTGTGCACTCAGGAGAGGCAGTTGGTCTTCGACTCTCCCTGCCTGAGATTCGGAATTTGAGTCTCTTGTGTGCGCAGCAGGTGGCAGTGTCAATGGAATCATAGCAATAGTTTTCTCAGCGATGTTAAACTCCTTCAGGATTGGGAACATACATACATAAGTAGCCGAAGGGACCAGACTATCCTAGCCCTGCTCAGACTAGGGGTATGTCTCCTGACGCATGGGCATTATTTTAGTGCCTGTCCCATTCCTTCCTGTCTCCAGTGTGATATGACTCTCACATTGAAACATATTTTTATTGATTGCCCAGTTTTTTCTTCACTTCGATCTGGTATTCACTCATTTTGCACTGCAGAACAGCTTGATTTCACCCTCTCTACTGTCTTATCTTGCCTTGTGCCTTCTAAGCTCATTTTAGATTTCTTAAAGTCAGTCAATTTATATTTCTCCATCTAATCTAACAATCAGCCTCTTATGCTCAGCTAGTTTTTCATAAAGTTTCAGTACTATCCTTTACTATGACTTCATGCTTCACTAGTTAGTAATACTAACAGGCCTCATCATCACTTTCCTGTGATCTGGAGCCGGCCCCAGATCTGAAGATGGTTTAACTTTTTCCTTCCCTTTGTAGATAGAATTTCTTTCTTTGCAGGTGTAAATGACCTGAAGTGGTTGAACGCACCATAAACAAACCTATAATAATAATAACAGAACTTAAATTGAGCGATTTCAAACTTCTTGTTGCTGTTATATATAGGTCTCCTAATGAAACAGCTGATACGGACGAAGCGTTATATCGTGAACTAAAGAGAATAAAAGGTAGTGAGCAGGCTTTAATTATGGGTAACTTTAATTGCGCTAACGTGAATTACGATACAATGCAGGGAGACGCGGAAGGTAACCGTTTAGTTAATTTTCTCGAAGATAGCTTTTTTATTCAAAGGGTTGGGGAACCTACGAGGTTGGACAGTATTTTAGATTTAGTAATAACTATGGATGATAAGCTTATCACTGATTTTCAACTAATAGAACCGTCAAGCAATAGCGATCACAATATGGTAGAGTTTGTCCTCTCAGTAAGTCACTCGAAATCAGCTAACTCGATTAAAATTCCTGACTTCCAGGACGCAGATTTTTGTAAATTTAGAAATGAATTGTCACGCGTCGAATGAGAAAACGTAATTTGGACCTCCAACGCAAAAATAACATGGGAATTGTTTGAAACAGTGTTTAGGACTATAAATGAGGAATGTGTACCGTACAAGATCAGGCATGCGAAAGTAAATAATAAGCCCTTGTGGTTTACTTCTAGAGTAGGGGATATTATAAAGAGTAGAGATAGGGCTTACAGGCTACATAAGTGCGATAAAGACAATTTGTGATTACGAAACAACTATACATCTTTAAGGCATGAAGCGAAAAGAGTAATAAAAAAGTCCAAGCGTGATTATTTCCATAGCTCGTGACGGCAAAGGAAACCCCAAGCGATTTTTCCAATACGTTAATAATAGGAACCCGGTAAAGAGCGTGTTAGGACGTTGAGAAATTCTGACGGTGAGCTAGTTTCCGAGAACAAGCAAATGGCTACTCTGCTAAACGAATTTTTTACGCCAGTATTTACAATAGAAGATGTAACGAATATCCCTACGGTCATAGACATAATACTTTTCAAAAATAGTAATACTTTAGATAATATTGTGGTGAGTGAAAGGGAGGTACTGCACTATATTTGTAAACTGAAAAGGCTTAAATCAACCTGGACCGGATTCAATATATCCCATATAACTAAAAGAATTAAAAGAAAACATTGTTGTGCCGCTGACAAAGATTTTTAATGCGTCTATTTCTGAGGGGTGCGTACCAGATAATTTCAAGTTAGCAATTGTAACACCTATTTTAAAAGAAGGCGATAAAGGTGGTAGGGCGATTAATGACGAAGATAGAGGTAAAATCCAGGAAGATCTGAATAAAATCGTAGATTGGTCGGTCACATGGCAAATGAGATTTAACGTCGATAAGTGCAAAATTTTGCATATAGGTTAGCGTAACGGTAATTTTGCGCATAGTATGTCAGGGAAGGAGTTGGCAAGCGTAGATCAGGAAAAAGACTTAGTAGTTATAGTCACTGGTGATTTAAAAGTAGCGAAACAAACTACAGCAGCGGTCAATAAGGCGAACAAAATGCTAGGTTTTATAGTTAGGAATTTTGAGTACAAATCGCGCGATATTATTGTTCCTCTTTATAAATCATTAGTTAGATCCCATTTGGAGTACGCGATCCAATTTTGGAATCCGCATATGCGCAAAAATATAGACAAAATCGAAAGAGTTCAAAGACGAGCAACTAAGATGATTCCGTCGCTTAAGTCAGTCATACGAAGATAGGCTGAAGCAGTTAAAATTGACTACATTCGAGACTAGGAGCCTAAGGGGTGATCTAATCCAGGTTTTCAAAATTATGAATGGGTTCGATAACGTAAATAGAGATAGCTTTTCCGAAATAGCACGATATAGTAGAACTAGAAATAACGGATGTAAGCTGACAAGTAGAAGGTTCGAGAGAGCAGTTGCCAAAAACTTTTTTACGCATCGTAAATAGCTGGAATAGTTTGGCGGTAGAAGTAATTAGTAGCACGTCTATAAACAAGTTTAAAAGTCGATTAGACGCATATGTTGATAGAATGGGTATAGTTTAAGATAGGAAAATTAAGGCTTTTGTGGTTCGGAACTCACGTAAAATTGTAGGTCCCCTCCACCACCACGGAGGACATGCGCAATACACAATTACAAACACGGTTAGGTAGACCAGCCATGAGTGCATCCTAAGGTCTTTGTTGTTCTGAAACATTATATATATATATATATATATATATATATATATATATGCTGTTATTTGGGTAAAATGGCGTAGTCACTTTATAGAAATAAATTTGACCTAAATTCAGTAGAAGCACATAAAATTTTACTTTTTCCTGCTCCCTCCCATTAAAGTAAAATATTGCAAAAGATATTGTTCACCGAACGAATAAATCCGCAAGACTTTTACGGCTGACCATTCATTCAATTTTGCGGTTTATTGAAACTATTTAACCAATCCCTTATTTTTAAAATCCCGCTCTAAAATCCCAAATTGCATGAACATGAATACACTGAGAATATATATATATATATATATATATATATATATATATATATATAAACATGGTGTTTCATAACATGTAGGACGCACTTTCAGGATGGATTCAGGACCTGAAAACAATGAAAAAAGTTTATATAAACATATGCCCGAAATCGCTTTGTTTCCGAGTAACAGCCCGTTATGTGTTCAGCAAGTATCCGCCTTACCTTTAAAGGAAATGCTCAAAATGACAACCTTGCGCTTGAATACACGCCTGAACACGCCTCGTCATAGACTGCCTGACGTGTTCAAACATTCCAGGTATTGCTCGCATTTTCTGGCATCCTTGTTCTACATGTTGGCGAAGCATTTCAACGTTGTCAATGGGTGTCACGTAAACGATGGATTTCAGATGACCCCACAGGTAAAAATCGAGTGGATTCATGTCCGGGGAGCGAGCAGGCCATGCAATGGTTCCTCCACGGCCTATCCATTTATCAGGGAAATGGTCATCCAAATAATCCCTGGCTACTCGACTAAAATGAGGCGGAGCGCCGTCATGCATAAACCACATACGACGTCGGACACCAAGAGGAACTTCATCTAGTAAACCTCTTAAATCATTCTTAAAAAATTGGAATAGGATTCTCCTGTTAACCGTCCAGGCAAAACAAAAGGACCGATTAAGTTGGCGGCAATAAGTCCCGCCCATACATTGATACTAAATTGTTGTTGGTGCCTTGATTGGATGATGGCATACGGATTCTCTTCTCCCAGTGATGAGTGTTGTGAAAATTGATTACGCCATTTCTTGTGAAAGCAGCCTCATCAGAAAACAACACGGAGGATAGAAAAAGAGGATCGCGAGCACACTGTTGAAGGAACCAAGTACAAAAAGCCTCTCGTGGTGGGAAATCAGCTTCAGTAAGGCCTTGTACTCTCTGAATGTGATACGGGTAAAGCTGTTTTCCCGTAAAATTCTCCACGCAGTTCTGTATCTTACACCCTCTGCTGCTACTATCCTTCGGGTTCTGACACCAGGATGTTCCTCCACGCGATTCAGGACCCGCTCCTCCAACTCATTAGTTCTGGCCCTAATTGGTCTACCACCATCTGAACCTCGATTGTTGAATGATTCTGTATCACCAAGACGCTCGTCTATTCTCTGAAAGGTCTTCTTATATGGCAGACGACGACTCGGAAACCATTCCGCATACAGACGTCTTGGTGCGGCCGCATTACACTCGGCAAGTCCATTCATGAGATGCATGTCTGCCATTTCTTTGTTTGAATAAGCCTCCATTCTCACTTCAAATGCACACTATCACTGAATAGCACAAAAACTTTTAAGGTTTTTTTTTTCACTGTACTGCACTTATTCACAGTAAGAAATTACGAATACGAACAGTGAAACACCGCGATGCACCGCTGACTGACTGATGGCTCTACACTCAACGATATTGAAACACGTCATAGAGTGTACGAAACATCACAATCGGCAAGACCATACATGAAATAAGTCTCGTACACACTCACAAACGTTGTCGACAAGCAGTTTTTGTAAACAGTTTGCGGAAAGAATTGCTGGAAACAAAACGGGCTGTAACTCGGAAACAAAGCTATTTCGGGCATATGTTTATATAAACTTTTTTCATTGTTTTCAGGTCCTGAATTCATCCTGAAAGTGCGTCCCACGTGTTATGAAACACCCTGTGTGTATATATATATATATACAGGGCGTCCCAAAAAAATGTATACACACTTTAAATAATTATAAAGGCAGTGTTTATTAAAATACATTTCATTTTCAAAATGTAGTAGAATCTACAGACATTATTTAATTGTTTTGTCAACGCCTGTTTTCAAACTGACGTCCGTTCTGGTCCAGGCACTGCTGATAACGCGAAGCAATGGAATCGCAAACATCACGAAACATTTCGTTTGGTATTTGTGTGCATTCTCGTTCAATGGCTGCTCTCAATTCAGCGACTGATGCAGGTTTTATAGCGTAGACTTTGTCTTTTAAGTATCCCCATAAAAAAAAGTCTAGTGGTGTGAGGTCTGGTGAACGCGGAGGGTATTCTACGAAACCCCTTCGTCCAATCCACATCCACATCGTGCCAAGTACCACTCGCAATACTCCACTCTTCGGTCCGGATCATCTTCATTAATAGCATGGACTAATCTTGGAATGTAACTTTTCCATTGACAGCGCTTCAAAATGCGTTGGACAGACGATTCTGAAATTCCTACCTCACGACTCGCTTGCCGCACAGATTTTCTTGGACTTTGGTGATACGTTTCCAGTACTCTTTCTTGCTTTGTGGGGCTTGTCGATGTCCGTGGTCTTCCGGAACGCTTCTTGTGGACATTCTGAACAGTTCCATCGGCTTCAAACTTATCTCTAATTCGAGTGATGGTAAGTCGCGTTGGTGGATCTGTTTGAAACTCCCTCCTAAACTGTCTTTGCACTTCAACTGCGTTTTCACACTTCCAGTAGCATTTTAGAATGAATTTCCTTTGTTCAAAGCTTAGTCTGACTGCCATTATTAATTCTAATGGGTTTAACTTGGAAAGAAAGAAACATCAATTGAGCTATCAGCTGTTAAAGTGTGTATACATTTTTTTGGGACGCCCTGTATATATATATACACACACAGTGTTTCAGGTCGACCCTAGAAATATGGAAAAGAAACACTTCATAGCGGGCCGGCCAAAAATTGAAAAGTCGTCTAGAAAAAACTGAACGGGGTTTTTTGTTAATAGCAGGCACCCACCTTAGGTAAGTAGTATTGAGGATACCAAACAAGATGTGGGTGGATGCCACTCTCAATTTTGGGTCTGAAGGTCCCATACAAGGTTACAAAAGTCAAATTCTGAAAAATTCCGAATTTTTGCGTTTCAGTGGTGGCTCTATGTAACAACGTGTTTGAAGGTGTATCATTAGCACATAATGGATATTTTTGTGATTTTATGGATAATTAATAATTGAATGTAACTATGACTCTGGATGTCTTTATTTCCATCAAAACTACATTTAGCATGCTGGGTGAGGTGCGCATGTG
Source organism: Bathynomus jamesi (assembly GCA_023014485.1). Lineage (NCBI taxonomy): Eukaryota > Metazoa > Arthropoda > Malacostraca > Isopoda > Cirolanidae > Bathynomus > Bathynomus jamesi. The sequence goes on from JAJOZX010000631.1 coordinate 481,040, forward strand.
CCTACTACTACCACAGTACAAGTAATAGCATACTTTCACATGTTGAATATTTTCAATGCACTGGCTGGCCAGACATTGGTTTGGTATATGCAATTAAAAGAGTGCAGACAGTGCCAGCTGGTAAAATAATAATAATATTGCTAAAGGATAGGTATGTTTCGAATTGTTTCAATATATCTGTGGCTACTACATACTGCCATTCCCACTTGTCTTTGCAGATAGGGAACTCATCAGCAATGGACCCTGTAGCTGTCATCAAGCGCAAGAGGAAACGTCAGGATATCAGTGAGGATTGTTGCTTCTTCTGCCAAAGCAGCGCTAGTGACCTGCGCACAGCATCAACAAAAGGAAAAGCAAGAACTATGACTGTGGGCGATGAGAGAAAGAACCTGGGAGATACCTACTATCTTGATGTTTTAAAAAGACTGCAACGTCATTCCAAGGATGATTTCAATGCATTGGACCTCAAGTGGCATAAATCATGTTACTCTTTATTCACCTCTGAAGGCAAACTCAAAAGGCTGCGAAGTCAGCAGCAGACTATGGGTGCATCGGCGACCACAAAAAGTGCAGGTTCTCAGGCTTTTCCCCCAAAGCGTAGACGTTCAACACCAGTGATTGACTGGACCATCTGCATGTTTTGCCAAAAGACCACAAAGAAACTGCACAGGGTGGAGACAATGGAGAAGTCACATGACTTGATCCAGCGTGCCAAACACGACCCTGTCATGAGCATACCGTTGTCAGCGGTGAGTGATGTGATTGCAGTTGAAGGCTGCTATCATCTGGCATGTTTGGTGACATTTGAGAGACGTACTAGAAAACAAGCGGTGTCAGAGGAGCAGCAAGGGCCTGAAAATGAGTGCATGACGAAGCTGTGCAAAGATTTGACAGTAGGTCGTATGGTGGAGATGGTCAACGTCTTGAAGCATGAACTGTCCCCAGTCCCATTTAGTCTGGAGAAGGCAGAAGGAGAGATGAATTCGACATCGAAGTCTGAGCTGATGAACATCCTGATGGCTCAGCAGACCATAAGTTCAGAGGTTCCAACCTCTGATCTGAAGACCTGTTTGATGATAGATGGCCATGCACTCATCCAAGCTCTTGGCAAGCCTGGCGGCTGTCGGACATTCGGCGACTATGCTGAAGTGTTCTTCAAGGCCGTGACGAGTTATTTCAATGAACACACAACAAGAGTTGATGTCATCTTTGATCGGTACGCAGGGGAAGGATCAATCAAAGCAGTTACAAGAAAAAAGCGTGCAAGCAAGAAGAAACCGATTCGGAAAGTCAATGATGGCCCACAAGTTCCACTGCCTGAAGTGTGGAAAAACTTCATGGCCCTGGATACAAACAAGGCTGACCTAGCTTTGCTTCTGTCTAACGTCATCACTGAGAAGGGCAGAGATCTTCAAGAAAGATGTCAGCTGGTGACAGTGGGTGGCTTTTCTGAAGCCACTGAAGTACGGTCAACCAGGCGACATTACGTTCCACTGCATAACAACCATGAAGAGGCGGACACCAGGCTCATCCTTCACTCATGTGATGCAGCGTCCCAGGGCTATGAACGAATACTGGTAGTGTGCGGAGATACTGATGTAATGGTGCTGCTGATTCACTTCGTTTGCACTAAGGTCGCTGAAGTGTGGATGCTGTGCGGAACGGCCAAGAACTGAAAATGCTACCACGTGCACGATGTATTCAAGAGTTTGTCGCCCCCAGTCAGGGACAACCTGGTCAGCTTCCACGCTTTGACCCGGTGTGACGCAGTCTCGTCCTTTAGTGGTCATGGAAAAAAGAAGTGTTGGAAGGTGCTCAGTGACCACCCACTCCTGCTGCACGCCATTGGTCGAGATGGGGATATCGCAGATGTTGAGAAGTTTGTGTGTCATTTGTATGGCACCCCGGAACAACACAGAGTTGATGACGCCAGAGTTCACCTTTTTGCGAAGGCCAAGAAGACTCTGGCAGTGCTCCCACCGACATAGGATGCCCTAGAGCTCCATGCCAAACAGGCAAACTATCAGGCCAAAATATGGCTCCAGGCTGACAAAGAGCACGTAGATGTTGAAGATCCGGTGGACACTTCAGCCTGGAAGTTGGAAGATGGGAGCCTCCTACCAGTGTGGACAAGATTTCCTCTAATTCCTGAAGCCTGCCTGGAGCTTGTTGCTTGTGGTTGCAAGAAAAAGTGCAAGACCGCTAGCTGAAACTGCTTCAGGAAAAGGATGAAGTGTACGACAGCTTGTAGTTGTGACGACAGCGGTTGCTATAACCCAGCTGGACAGTAGATCTGTCTCTCTTCCGGGCTGAAATCGAGAGAAGCTGGAATGTGCTGTAAGGAACTAATAACTGTTCTTAAGTTATTGGAATCCACACAATTGTGACTGTCAGTGCAGCATTTCGGTGCTGTTCATCAAGAAACGTGAACTTGTAGATGTTACTAGTGTCTAAACTGTATAGTTATCGGGCTATATTTACTGCTTTGTGATTTAGTTGTGATAATGCTGTTACTGTGAGTACTTAATTCATGCCATCAAACTTATTAGGCACTAATCATGTTAAAATAAATTGTTTTGACAAACAGACTTGCTCAATGTTTTTTTCGCCAATTAAAATAAAAAATCAAATTTTTAGCACAATTTCGGTCGTGATTAACTTGAATTTGACCTTGAGTTGGTAATTCGGATGGAATAAGCGTATCATCATACTTCTTTATCACTAAGTGTGGCAAAATGAAACATTTGGTCAAACCAATTGGCTCAGAATATTTTTTTGAAATTAAAATTAGAAAATATCATCTTTTGCACAGTTTGACCTCGAAAATGACCTTCAAAGCCAAAAGCGAGAGTGGCATCCACCTGCATTTTATTCCTCATTCACAGGTACATTGATTTAGCATGGGTGCCAGTTATTAACAAAAAACGCCGTTCAAAGTCGATTTTTGAATTTTGGCCGGTCCACTATCATATTAGTTATGGAATTACTATGACAAACTTCAAATACCAAATACAAACTACAGATTCGCGGAATTTATAGTTTGTATTTGGTATTTGAAGTTTGTCATAGTAATTCCGTAACTAATATGAAGTGCTTCTTTTCCATATTTCTAGGGTCGACCTGAAACACCCTGTGTTTCTACAGTAATATATATATATATATATATATATATATATATATATATATATATATATATATATATATACACTGTATATGTGTGTGTGTGTGCGTGCGTGTGCGTGTGTGTGTGTGTGTGTGTGTGTGTGTGTGTGTGGTGTTTTACAATTAATGTGTGAAACCAATCAATTTTTGTAATGTTTGTGGTTAAAGGTCACAGGTATTAAGCGAAATTACTGTTTTCACGCATGATTGTAACCTATATATCAGTCTAACCTTTTAACCATGCTGTAACGTTTTACACAATAAACTTCGTATGGTAAAATTTTCCAAGACGTGAGAGCTCTATCCATGCATTATCCACCTGAACCACAGTTGGTGCTGAAATTGATCCGCGTTGTTTTGTAGGGACATAGAGGGTAAAAGGATAAAGGAATCAACATATCGACATTGAGTGCTAACCCAAAGGCATTTCACTTTTCTGAGTTATCGGCAAACAAACCTCTTCAGCCAGTCACTTCTTGGCGGTAAATTCGATCCTTCTTTATGCCCATGGTATTGAACCCGCCGATTCCACCATGTACCCATACTAAGAAGTCAGCAGAAACAATTTGGTTTAAGAATTTTGCCCAGAAATTCATGCCATTCCCTATATTCTACCCTCGGATTGCGAGTCCAAGGCTCTATAATTGAGCCCCGTCACGTGTCGCCTAATATTGTCGAAGGTACAGCGCGATACATCCACAGGGAACAGCCAAGTGGTGTTCGTGAAGTGGTGCTGCACCTCTTCTCTGATGTGAATGATGTTGCAGTAAAAAGATCGCTGTATTCCCATATCTGATGATTCGTGAATCAGCTTTGGCGACACTGAACTTACACAAAACTACTTCTAACATTAAGATGGGGCACATCACAAAGGAGAAATTACCTTTATTCAATTCTTCTTTGGTGATTAAATCACTTCGAAAGATTTGTGGCTTCCAAGATCTATTCTCTCAGTACGAGATTTCTTTCTTGGGGAAAAGTTCACTGCAACAAACTTTACCCCGAGAAAGGGTGTTTACCCAGATTACCTACAAAACACATTAAGGACACCACTGCAGGTTAGATTAAGGTACAGTCAGAGAGATACAGTTTGGTCAGAAAAAGTCATGTTAGTTTATGTCAAAAGTGCCGAACAAAGTGATTTTTCGATGGGTATAGTTACCCTACAAATAAAATCTCTAAAAATCATAAAAAATTAATAATCAGGAATGATTCGGGTTTTCTTTTTCTTTTTTTATTACTGTCACCAAAAATAATAAAATATCTATAAGAAAATTACCAATTAGTAATTTTTGTTTAAAAAAAAAAATTTTGTAGGCGAACTTTTTTCCGAAACTGTAGAGCATAATATCAACATTCGTATGAGCCTTGTGGATGTATTTTGGCGCATTTTGGTGTATTTTAAAGCAGTGCGTGCGATTGTGGTTTGAGACTTATAAGTTGATGAAAATTTTAAGCATGGTAAACTTAATATATATATATATAGTGTATAATCTGACGAACATCATAATCATGGTTTTTCTAGCACAGAAACTTCGATATTGTTTTCTTGTCTAAATCGTCACTGAAAGAGTTAGTAATAATATGATGCAGATACTTAAATTCTTGTACTTGCTTATTGGTTCGTCTCTCATTTCGAAAATAATATCATGTGAATGATTGGAGCTTTTGGAATAGAAATGCATAACCTTAATTTTAGAACTGTTAAAATTAATATGGTTTTGCGAAAATTATTCGCAAATTTTTTATAAAATAGTTGAAATCTTTAACTGAAAGTTCTATATTAATAATATATTATTATACAGAGGAATTCATCCTCATATTATTCGTACAATATCTCACTTTGGCCTCGTTGAGTGAAGTAATTAAGCCATTAATATTCACACTAAACAGCAGTGGAGAGAGAGAGAGAGAGAGAGAGAGAGCAAAGAGCCGCATTTAACGTCCGTACCCGTATTAATTATTACAACAGAGATCCTTATTCTGTATGTAAATGGTAGTACCTCGAGGCAATACTGTTTCCCTGTAAGAGAAATAAAGACATTGAGGTCGGGGCTCGAATCCCGATGATGCTGGTAATAATAATACAGGATTTAGAGCAATGGGCCGCATTAGTCTGGCCTGTGGCCACTTCGCGACTTTTCAAAGAGGTTCTCTCTTAAGTATCGTGTGTCGTTCCTTCGCTAGCAATGAAGTCTGGCATGAATTATAATTATTTCATTGATTATAATCAATGAAAACGTCTTCTTATGTGGGAAAATGACACGTCCCAAGAAGTCCCAAGAAGTCCCAAGAAGTCGACATATAATCATAATGACAGTGTTCATTTCTGTAAATGTTTATAACCTCGTGTCCATTTGCCAACACTTACACGATGTATATCGAGGTGATCGCTCACATCATGAAAACCTTTGCCAGCATCCCACACTTGCGTGTAAGCTTATAAATTTACAGTAAATAAAGTTACTCTCAGACGTATTACACTGGGCAACACGTATTTTATTGAATGATATCTGACACTTGATTCTAGGTAATTTGGGTGCGCTGAATACGAATTTCAACTCGGTTTGGCTCTATCAGTTCCTGATTCTTGTCGACAGCCTATGTGCCATTTTCCAGATTTTTCAAATTAGGACTAAAAAATTAAGTCATGTGTTAAATTTTTTTTTCAAGTTTCATGAATACAAGCAGTTCAAACTACAGTAAAATTACATTATAACGATAGAAATGACTTAAAATAAAAAAACAAACAGATATGAAGCTTTCACTGTGGCAAAACTTTTCTTTTGTAAGACTTTCTAGCGTATTTGCTTGTTGATGGCAGGTCTCTTTTCAAGCACCAGCAGTAATCAGCCATCATGTGGGAATCCCAGCGGCCTTGGTACCGTTCCTCCATAATTTTGATATCTTGGTGGAATCTCTCCCCTTGTTCGTCACTTACATCACCTAAATTACTTGGAAATTGGTCAAGATGGCTATTCAAAAAATGCATTTTTATGCTCATATTGCAACCTAACTCTTTGTAGTCCCTTAAAAGTTTTTTTACGATTTCTTCGTAGTTATCTGCCCTATAATTGCCTAAAAAGTTTTCTATCAAGTCCACGAATGAGAACCAGCCATTTTTTTCGCGTTCATTCATGACATTAGGAAAATTGCTGTCTTTAATCATTGTTCTTATTTGTGGACCGTCGAAAATTCCCGCCTTGATTTTTTCATAACTTAAACTTGGAAATTTTGAAGTTATGTATTTGAAACACTCGCCGTTCGTATCTAAAGCTTTTACATATTGTTTAATGAGGCCTAGTTTTATATGCAGAGGAGGAAATATGATTTATCTCTGCTCACTAAAGGTGGATTAATTACGTTTTTTTCTCCGACAGTAAGTGATGTTCGTGCTGGCCAGATTTGTTTGAAATAATGATCTTCCTTGGCTCTGCTGTCCCATAAGCAAAGGAAGCAGGGATATTTAGTATACCCTCCTTGTTGTCCTAGCAGAAAATTAACCATTTTTAAGTCAACACATATGATCCACTCGTGCTCCCTATATTTGATAAGATTTAAAACCTTTTCTATATGTTCATACTTTTCTTTTAATTTTGTTGAGTGCCCAATCGGTATCGAGCCGTATATATTGCCATTATGCAACAACACACACTTAAGACTTCTTTTCGAACTGTCTAAAAACAAGCGCCAATCATTTGCATCGTAAGACTCAACCCCCATCTTCTTTAACAAACCAACTATGTCGCAGCAATATACTAAACTATCCTCTGTTCTAAAATATTTAACAAGTTTTCTCTTTTTCTGTAAAATGAAATGTATGTGTTTGAAGTAAGCAAGTTTTTCTCTTTAAGTCTTGAAGCTAAAATTTCCGCAGCCTTTTTTGGCAAATTTAGATCCCTTACAAGATCATTCAACTCGGCCTGGTTAAACTTTTGCGGATCGTTTTGACTTTCAAATACGCTGGGGTCAAAATCGGTGTCTGACTCCTCAAAGTGCATAACAATATTTTCGGGAACATCTTCAACTAATTCTTGAGTTGGCAGACCCTTAAATTTTGGAATGGGGATCTCATTTGAATGTAGCACAGGTCGTATCGCGGTGTCGAAATTTGGGTACTCGATACAATGTTTATTTTTCTTAGTGAAGCCCGAAGTCTTGACAAAGCAAAGGTAGCAATCGGTCTCGTGGTTAGTAGGCTCTCGCCCACACCTGATATAAAAAAAATTGTAAAGCGTTAACAAAAGCGACGAGAGACTTGTTTTTATGAATTTTATCAAAAGTTATCACCCAAACATTTAACATTTCTATGTGTTTCAACCTTATGCAATATTTGAGATTCTTATAAACATTTTCTGTAAATTTTTGTTTATGTACCTAAGTTACAATTACATTTAGGTAAGTTACAGTATACTAGTGATTAAATTACGTAGTTTTATGAAATCATAAACTTACCATCGGAACTCCAAAAGGTATTTTTGAATCCGAAACCCTTCGTCCAATGTCGCAGTCTTTCAATGCATATAGTGCAGGCTTTATGTGGAGCCCACGATTTATCTTGGTCCCCCAGTTTTATGCCAAAATAAGCTAAGTAAGCTCTTTTTACGAAGTCAGTTATATTTGCTCGTTGATGTGGAAGTGTAAAATTTCCACATATATAACAGAAGGAATCAGGGTTGTTTTTGCATTTGAACTTTCTAGTGCTTGATGACATATTGCTTGATTGTTCTGCCAATTTGTAAAGGTATTTAAAGCCCTTAATTCATATAAATTTAAGAAAATCTGAAATATAAAATAAACACAAAAATTAGTTTAAATAGGTACTTATTATGAAATAGGTACTTACAATCTATGAAATTAAACTAGAAACACGGATGAGTAGGTACAATATAAATTACGTCTAATTAATCACGATGACAAAATTACTCACTAAATCATATGCCAATTCAAAATTATGTTAATGCCCAAACTTAATTAACTAACTCAACTGACTGACTGACTGACTGACTGATTGAATTGACTGATTAACTCTGGAAACGAGTCGTTTTATATTTTAGTTGTCCCTCTAGAATACTCTACAGAGAACAGGAACGCTCGAGAAAATTTTAGAATTCTATGATATTTTTAGCTTAATTTACTAATATTAAAATGGGTTAAAAATGACAAAATTAAAAATATTTTTAGGGTGTTACATATAAAAATATACATAATACAACAATACCATAACAATAGGTACAAATACCTAGATAAAAACCTAGTTGCATAATGTGTAACTGCAAAAAGACAGCGAGTATTGAGAAAAAACCTTTTTATGAATACGACGAAAGAGGAGGGGTGTTGAGCACAATCAGGACCTGATAGAGCAAAACCGAGTAAAAATTCGTGCTCAGCGCACCCAAATTACCTAGAACTAACTGTCAAATCTAATTCAATAGACAAAAAGTTGAAATTTGTTCCCCAGTGTTATTGTTATTTATGACCTTCTCGAAGAAACTACAAACAAAGCAGTTAGTGGTGCTTCTTTAAAAGGATCTTATTAAAAATTTGGACTGTGTTAAATTTTTATGAAAATTTTGTCACTAGTACAGTTTTTTATGCTGATTCTAAGTATGCAACTCATTTTTGCGGAAATAAATATTTAACATTTTATTGACGTTTGTTTGCAGGAACAGTGCCTGTTTTTGTGGGTGAGTGAAAATGAGTGATAACCTACAATCATTGTTTTCGTTAAGCGAAACTGATGCCTTGCACAAAATGCAAGTAATTTGTTATTGTTAATAACGTAACCTAATGTAACCT